>CM070603.1:12576188-13001522 GCA_036346395.1 Hsuehochloa calcarea
CGTCTACGGCCTCTCTACAACCTGCTGGGAGTGGTCGCATGTTGTGACGCGTGTTGGTTGGATCTGGTCACGAGGACCGAGGTGAGCACTCGACCTTGAACGATTGACCATGCCACCGCCAAGGCTCTGAGGCTTGGTTGAAGTGGAAATCCCGTCGAGCGGCAGGGAAAAAAACCGGCCGGTTACCGGATTTCTCGAAAAAAAAAACTGGTTGAATTTCGCTTGAATTCGCTTGAAAACCAGCCGAATTTCAAAAATTAAAATTTGAATTTGCAAAACCCGAAAAAACCGACCGGGGTTTTGGATCCCGGACCTTACCGGCCAGGTTTTTTCCCCTGCCCTCAGGTCTTTCCCATGCAGAAAAATTGAATAGTCACGAATGCAGTGTTTCTGCTCTGATCATTTGGGTGGTTTTGGGATATCTATAATTTGTTTGTTTAAAAAAGTAGGCTTTCTGAACGACTAGATTAGTACTATTATTATGCTTTTTACGCTTTTTGCATAAAGGAAATAATGTGGATGTAGATCTCTTTGTTTCTTTATCTCCCACTAACAATTTTTTTTTTAATTCTAATAGCTGAGTGTTCGCATGTTACTGTGAGTCTGACATACACATGCAAAATGCTTCCTTGTTAGCTCCAGCTTTGTGCTTTTCTCTTTGATCACTTCGTGATCTGACAAAACTCAAACTTCGATGGCCACCATTCTCCAAATCTAAATTGGGTTGTTTGTTTGCTTGCTAACACCTCTTGCATGTGGGCCCCATCTAGCATCGAGCTGCGTGCAACTAAAAAGACATGCAGATCAAGAACAAGACTCTTGATTATTACTTGATCTCTTGATTAGGTATAATACACTACCTACATGGATGCAAATTTTATCTCGTGCCATGCGAGAGCAAAGGTAAATGAAAAATCTTTTGCCATGCATGCCCAAGTGTATTGTTTGTTACGATTTGGTTGCAAGTTTGTTATTGTCTGTAAGTTAGTTGTACACGATTTTTTTCTTGTTTCTTTTGGGGTTTTTTTTAGCAGTTTTTCTCGCAAGATCAGAGGAGAGCAGATGAAAGAAGCCACCAAATTGATCTTTTTAATTAAAATAAAGATGTTGACATATGATTGATGTGATGCCCCTTGCGGTGCTTTGGCATTTACAGATTCATGATTTCATAAAAGAATTGTGCAAGTATCCATATCACTCGAATGGGCTATTGGATCCTCCAAAAGTGCTATCTGACATTGTGGAATCTCTTATTGGAGCCATATACTTAGACTCCAACTTCAATCAAGAAGTAGCTTGGCAGGTATATATTTCTCTCTGAACTGACAAACCTTGTGTTTTATTCCTCACTCTAGACTGGAATTATAATATTTCCTTTTCTCATAGGTTTTTCGAAATTTGGCTGATCCACTTATTAGCCTGGAGACATTAGGCAAGCATCCTGTGAGCGAGCTTTTCGAGTTTTGCCAAAAGACTCGCCGAGGCGTGAAAATTGTGAAAGACGAATGGGATAAGAATTTGACAGTTGAGGTATTGATTGATGGTGAGCTGGTCGGAAGCGCGACTTATGCTCAAAAGAAGGAGATAGCTCAGAACCGTGCTGCAAAGGCTGCTTTGGACAAACTGAAGGAGACATTGGGAGAATCCCAAACTGAATCAGCATTGGATCTAGCTGGAACTTTAGAGGTTCAGTGAAATCTGATACACAATCCGTGCAACAAATGATTCGTTTGGTATTTAATCCATTACATTGTATTTTGTTAAGTTGCAGTGTAATTATTGGTATGCAAATGATATGAATATCAAGAATTTACTAACATTAAGCCCGCTCTTAGCTGCGGCGAGGTGTTAGCTCTCCTATTTATGTAAATTATTGCTAAAACAAGTCGTTTTAATATCAATACAGTCCTTGAAATATAACTTTGACCACTAATTACTATAGTGAAATATTAGTAAAATCAAATAATATTATAATATTATAAAAGTACTTTTTGAGATGAATCTACGTATGATTTTCATGTATCGAATCTAAAAATTCAAATATATATAAATAGCTAAAGTTTTCAAAATTTAACTGCATGTATTCCAAAATAACTTGTTTTTGTGAACTGAAGAAGGGATACGGATGATTCAAACAAATGGTTTGTGTAAAGTTCAATTGACATGTTATCTGTTCAATTGGCTTGGTATCTGTGTAATGATGAATTTTAAAGATTTTAATGACACGATATCTTCTGTTGAGGAAGTTTTAAGATGGAGGGAAAATGGTTAGGCTGGCATATATTAGCTAAATTGTATTTGAACGCCATTACGGAAGGTTGGTGTTAACTGTTAACGAAAATAGTACATAAAAATCAAATATGAAAAAAGCGAAAACGAAAAAACGAAAGATGAAATATGATAAAAGCAATTGACCAGGGATTTCTTTTCAATGGTTGGCTGGATATTGACGTGTATTCATAATTCACTGAATGTTACGTACTAACTTACGTTGTCCAAGCACATGAAAGCGTGGAAGTGATCGATCTCTGTTTCTCTTCCCGTATCGAACGGCAAGGAAAGCATGACCTAATGTGGCATTCTCGGGTTCTAGCTTCTTCTGTACTCAGTTTTATTAGAGGAAGTATAGGATATGTGCATCAACAAGTCATAAAACAGTATTATTCTCGCCTGCTGTCTTGCTGCCCTCTGTTGGTGATATGCCTTATAGACAATCATAAAAATAATTGTATCACATCTATGTTTATGAATTATTGAATAAATGTTATTCTTTTCCTTGAATGAATCATTATTGATAAAGATTAACGAGTATTACTTGTTGGTGAAGCTCTTTAACTTATATGACGTCGTTCTAAATGTATCGTCGTTCGGATGTCACTGGTCGAAACACTAGTGATCTATCGACCAACATATGTATTGATTGATAACAACGTTTCACCGGTTATGGATATAGGGACATCGAATCAATAATGTAAACAGGGAGAATGCATGAGTAGGTCGCTTAGTTCGATCAGTTACGGACTAGTCGTATGGAGATACGAGCTGGTCGTAGATTGGTCGAACGTTATCACAGAATGGTAAAGACCTAGTCGTAAGGAGTTACGAACTGGTCGGGACCTAATACGATCTGCTCGTATGGAGATACGAACTGATCGAAAGTGATGAGAACCTGATCATATATCATATTACATCAAAGTTTGTCCAATATATTCTATGTGTATTTGGGAATCGTTATGTGCTGCTAGGTACACTAACGACTAGTGGTTGGAAAAGAGTTTCCGAGTCATAACCGATTACACATGAATCTGTGGGGTCACACACTTAAAGGGTAAGGATCTGGTTTGGATGGTGATCTGAATTTGTATAGGCCACGAGTTCCTAATGGGCCTCAAGTTTGAGACCCATTATGGATGCCTATATAAAGAGGGCGGTGGCATTGGGTGAAAGGAGAGGATGATCTTTAGAAGAACTCCCGAAACCCTAATAGCCACCCCTTCTCAACCACGCTGCCGGTGCTAGCACTCCAACGCGTGGTGATCCTGCCCCGTACGTGTGGATACATCGGAGGTATTGTTACGAAGCATCAGCACTGGGACAATCCGCAACTCTTGACGTTCACTAGAGTCGGAGAAGTCACACGACGAGTACGACCACTCGGAGGAGCAGACGCGCGACGAGTATGACTACTCGAAGGAGGAGACGCGTCGTGAGTACGACTACGACTGCATCAACTTGCTACAACGACTCTACTTCCGCTACGAGTCGGCGCGTCTAGCGGTAATCTCGTGATCTATTACTTGCGGTGGTCTCTTGGTTGCACGGTATTTTTTTGTTTGTGCTATAGTAGCCTTGCCGTGTTACCCAACACTTGAGACACTACTGAGATTGTTATGATTTCATATGTCATCATTGGTCTCAAACAATGATGATGTATAATCCTTACACCTGAGATCAGCATGGTTTTCTACATGTGTAAGAGTACACTTTGGGGTCACCAAACGCTACTCCGTAACTAGGTAGTTATAAAGGTAGCTTTCGGTATGATATAAAACATACGGAGGAATACGACTAGTCGAATATGGAATTTGTCCCACATAACATAACAAGAGAGATATCTTTGGGTCCCTCGATGTGGTTGGATAAAGAAAGTGTATGGGCATACCACTACTGGTCGAAGAGTTCGACCACGTGAAGTTATCCGACACTTGATCGAGAAAGTATTGAGCAGTCCATGGATGGCATAATATCTCACCTGGAGTTCAACCAGATCCGTGAGGCATAGAGAGAATAAACGAGCAAGTCGTTTTGTTCGATCATATACGGACTAGTTGTATGGAGATACGAGCTAGTAGTAGACTGGTTGAACATAATCACTTTGTGGTCGAAACCTGGTCGTAAAGAGTTACGAACCAGTCGAGACTAAATATGATCTGGTCATATAGAGATACGAGCTGGTTGTTAGTGAGCATGACCTGATCGTAGATCATATTGCATTAAACTCCGTCCGATATTATTTGTGTGTATTCGGAAATCGTTATGTCCTCCTAGGAACAACTAACGACTCGTGATCGGAAAAGGTTTCTGAGTCACAACCGACTACGCATAAACATAACGGGTCACACACTTAACGGGTTGGAACAAACGTGTTCGGATATGATCCATCATAAGCTCTATATAAAGAGATACATGAGGCTATTGGGAAAGACACATAAGATAGACGTGATGTGAGTTACTCTACCAAAATCCTAGTCGCTATCTTTATGTGAGCCCTACCGTGCGAGTTGGTGCTAGCACACTAGCGTACGGTGTTCTTTCCCTAGACTTGTGGATACTATAGAGGCGCTACTGCAGTTGTTGTTGCGCTTGAGGATGATTCACGACCTTGGCGGGGAACTCGATTGGTCGCTGAAGGATTTGATCGCCACCGGGGGCGATCGATTGCGCTGGACGATCAACTTTGACCGCTTCATCGACGCGCTCTACGTTTGATCAGGCTGCACCAACTTTTCTTCCGCTGCACTGTGCGTTTGGTGGTAACGATCTATGATCTCTTTTTGCATGATATCCTGGTTTACATGGTAAATTTTTTGAATTGTCAGCTAGCGTAGCCTACCCATATCCCTTCACCCTCAACGTCGTTCAACTGCTCACACCGAGCCTTCTAGGCCTCTACTATTTCCTTCAACATGTTCCACTTCCGATTTGTGATTTAGGGACACAATTTGAGGATAGATGGTTCTATTCTTACCAATATTTGTTGTAGGCATCATCTGTGTACGAATTCAAGTAAATGGTTTTATTCTTTGTAGCATTCCAGAATGATCTCAGATAGTCCTTCGTGAAAGAAAAAAATATCATTCTCTTTGTCTCTTCTAAGAGCTCAATAGCAAATGAGCTTTTATCTCCCCAACTAGGTCATTAGCTTTTATACTTGTGTTGATGCCGACCATCTTTGTTTGCGGTTTGGTTCTTTGTGCTTCCTTTCTTTACTTTTACGGGTGGAAAAAGTCCAAAACTTACGAGTAAACTCGGCCCCTTAAGAATTCGACTAGAACTCGGTCCCTTAACGATGAGCCGAGCCGAGTTGGCAATTTAGCTTATTTTCTTAACAAGCCGAATTCAAGCTGGCTCGCGAGTTGCTCAA
Organism: Hsuehochloa calcarea; assembly: GCA_036346395.1. Lineage (NCBI taxonomy): Eukaryota > Viridiplantae > Streptophyta > Magnoliopsida > Poales > Poaceae > Hsuehochloa > Hsuehochloa calcarea. The sequence goes on from CM070603.1 coordinate 12,581,833, forward strand.
CTCGTTAAGAAAACCAGACCCAACCCACTGTGCGCAGTGCCGATTTAACGAGCCTACCGAGCCTTAACGAGTTGAGTTAACAAGTTTGTTAGTGACGAGTTTAGCTTCAATTGTTAGTAACGAGCCAAGTTAACGAGTTTGAACGAGCCAAGCCGAGCTTATTATTCTGCTCGTTAGCTCAACGAGCCGAACCGAGACGAGCTCGTTTCCTTAATGAGCCAAGCCGAACCGAGCCGAGCTAGCTCATTATCCACTACTATTTACTTTGAGCCAATTAATTGATATGGTTAGTGGGTTTCTCTTTTTTGGTAAGTATTTTGATTCTTACTACTTTATCATTGTATATTGCCATCAGTCATGTTGAAACGTTAAATCTAAAATATTGATTTACGTGTTAATATTTAGTATAATATTACTTGATAATTGTATATGTGTTGGTATATATGGTGACACCTAGTCATTTCCGTTCTAGATCCGCCACCGGGCTGGGAGATCACCTTAGACCTCTTGTCCTTATTCAGGGGCGATATCAATTGGCGATTTCTACTTAACATTGCGCATAAAAGCTTGTAGAATACATGATGATGCGGATACACATATGTTTAGCATTTGGTTCAGTTAAATATAATATTTAACTAGAAAGAATTTTTAAGCAGCATTAAATATTGCCAGTTGAACTATAAATTAATTAGGTCTTTCTTTATTACACTTGAAGAGACAGAGCTACTATTACTTTATATAATTATTATACATATACCCATAATTGATCTACACAAGCTTAAAGTTAATATGTGTTTAGAAGGGCTAGAAGGAATAAACATTGCATGTCAGCATAAATGCAACCATTGCAACTTATTCGGGATCAGACGACAAATATGCGGAAGACATAAGGTTCACGCGCAAAGAGGGCCCATGTGCCAAAGCTTGGGTCCCACATGCACGCCTCATGAGTCAAGACCAAGCCATAACCCGGATGCGACGTATTGGTTTTGCGTCAGAGTATTTGCAACAGTGTGATGTTAGTTATCGGTATATTTTATCACCTAGGATATGAGATGATGTAGAGAAAGAGAAATATAAAAAATTTGACTGTCTCTCATTCATTAATCGACTATAACACAATAAATAAGATATTGTATATGGAATAGATGTTTACAGAGATATGTAAAAAGATAATTTATTATAAAAAATATCTTTAAAGTTATCTATAAATTATATAAAAAAATATTATAGATAATCTATACCATTGTAGATAACTTCAGAGTTTTTATCTCCGAGGAATTAGCTCAGGAATTTACTACTAAACATACCAGCCATGTGGGTCCTATCGTGTCTCTCATGCTCGATTCTATGGTGCATGCGGACTGAGGCCATGGGAAGAGGCAAGCATATGTATGCGTGTAAACCGTGTCCGCGCATAGGAGTCCGATGAAGCAAGGGAATTAATTACTTTTAGGGAGCATCTAAGCTTGACATGACTCAAATTTCTTTACCTATCGGTTATCTTATGTCATTGAATTTTTTTTATTTATCTGTTATCTTTCTTAGCTGTAGGATTTTAATCTAATAAATGTCACAAATTTCTATATTGATACAAAAAAAAAATTTAAAACTACATAAAAGTAAATCTAAGTGAACTCTACAAATACAAAAATAAACAAGCAAAATTCTAAATCAGCTAAAAGTAAATCTAGGTAAACCCTACAAATACAAAAATAAATATAACTAAAAGTTACAGTAAAGTTATGCTAAAATTGCACATCACTTGGTAATGCAATTTCAGATTTAGTACTGTGCAATTGTAAGTGATTGATGGATAAGAAAAATTAAGGCAACTGAAAATTAGCAAACTCGCTACTTTTATTTGTTTCCATGTAACTTGTACCGGTGTTTAGGAATTTTTTTTTAATCTCGTGTATGTCTGGCTATATATAGCCATGTACCCATTCATTGTAACATCAGATTTCGCTACGTGATTTTTATAAAACTAGCCGAATGTCCATGCGTTGCTACAGATAAAAATTATATATTGAAAGGTTATACAAATTTATTAAAGGCATAGTTAACCAATTAGCGGATAGATAAAGGTTGCGTCAGGTATTGTGCTAATTAGAATGTATGATTGTATGAATCATCAACAAATATGGTACAATTATGAAAATATAGCACATGCACCATCATGTTTACTCGTGGTGGCAATCAAATATACAGAGCATTCATTTTTATATAACTAAACAAATTCAGTTGTTGAAGGCATTGCTGGCAAGCGCTTATATTTGAGTCATAGACATCGTTTTCTTCCACCGGCTTGTGTTCAAGGCCTTTTAATTTCCTATGCAGCTCTCAGCTATCGCAAGCATCCTTCGAACTGCTCACACACATCCCCCCAATAAATATTTCATCAAATGCTTTCAGTAGTAAGTAATGTTAGTTTGTTGGGATCAAACTTCATGAGTAAATGAATTAATATCATATTAGCTTTTGTATCGTTTCAATCTAAATTGAAAGCAAATGCACAATCATCGCAGGAGCTAGTGAAATTAACAATTCCTAAATTTTCACAACAGGCCTATTCAAAGATAACCCGACTGAATATGGACGTACCACATGTCCACACAGAGAGGTTGTGAGACCCCGGTTTATCGGGCTTTTATGCTTAACCATCCACTTGGTCCTAGCATCACAAACAAGATAAACCGAGACTCGAGACATGTATACTTTTCAGAAATGCAGTATACACACCCTTTTACAAAATTCGTGCATCAATTCCATTCATTCACATAGAACCGAAGTACAGCAACAAACCAGAAGTTAAACTAAATCAAGGATAGTTATTACAAAAGAGAGGCCGACCGGCCAAATACATATAAATACAAAAATAAATAGCGGAAACAAAAGTGCCATAAGATGGCCGTAAACAAAAGAGCCAATCAGTGTGCCTTTAACCCACAAGGCAACCGACCGAGCCGCCAAGCTAGTCGTCAAACCCGCAGCACATCTCACAAAAGTGAGGCCCTTGGGGCTCACCTTCCTCCTCTGCAACAAATAGTTAAGCAAAGCAAATGAGTACAAAAATTATACTCCGCAAGACTTACGTGTAGAATAACAGACCTACACATATGCTACATGCAAGCTTATTTAAGTGGAGGCTGTATGTTTCATTTTTGGCACAAAGCAATCTTTATTTGCAATAATGTAGTACATTTAAAAGCAAGTTGATAAATCTATTTTTAATGTTCAAATAACAGTAAAGGACAACAATAATAACAATAGATAGAGGACAACAACAATCCTGAAAGTGACTAAACCCATAGTCACCACAACAATAGCATGAATTACCCATTCATGCCAACCATGTCAAATTTTAATAAAAAGGTTGTAGTCTAGTTCTTGCACGACCTTGCCAAGCATGTTCATAACCTAGGACGAGGCTATTCGAATAGTTTTATCTCTGCAGGGGTGTACCAATGTAGCCACACGTCAGACCACTTTTTTGCCACATGATTAGCATACTTCCTTTGGTATGCCGGCACAGCTAAGTCCTTCGAGACATTTCCAATATTATGTATTAACTGCGAGTCGCCCGTATGGATAGAAACTCATACGTTGTGTCGGAGTCATCGTAAAGCCTCGATCAACTACCCATCGCGGGTAAAGCCTTGGACAACTACGATGCCCCTCGAGGTGGAGAGCCTACCCGGAACCTCCACCACCGCACAGCCAACACAAGAACACATATCCTTTTTCACATAACACACACAACCCCCTCCTGCGACTCGGAGCTAACACACGCCAAAGTACTAAGTCAAGAGAGGTCTCATATCCCTCTCGTGTGGTTAGCACGCAAAAGCGCTTGGCTTAGTGACACAAGAAACTCGGTCCTTGATGACTTAGGCACCATTCCATTCACACAAACAGATCACACCAACATACCATTGTGCCCAAGTCTAAAACAATTTTATTTTCACTTTTTGACTTTACAAAGTAACAAAGCACAAGTGCTGGACATAATGAAATAATAAATAGATGTGTGATCCAGATCATCGACTAAATCGATGATCGTCCATTACTACCGCAACTAAGCATTTCTAAGCAATTTCAAATCGCAATCTACTAAGTGACAAGAGCTCATCCATCGAACTCAAATCACATCAAATAACCTAGGCTCATGGTAGTAGAGGATAATCAATTCCTACAGATTATGCAACTATAGGATCCACTAATCGTAATTTAACACAACATAGCAATACATACATAACAGTTGCAAATAATATATTAGACTTGAAAAATTACTGGGATTAACATGATCAAACTGCTTGCCTGGTTGCTGTGGTTCAATATGTTGCTGAGGATCACTAAGGTTATCAATGTGCTCTTCGGAACCTAACGAGAAAGCGAAAAAGAACCGATAAGAACGAAGAAAACACGAAGACTCAACATCAAACTTTCTCCGAATGCTTTGAAAATTTTACAGCAGCAAGATCATGAGTTATAAGGAATTTAGCAACAAGAACCAATTGATTTGGATTCTTAATGCAAAAGATATGAGCAAAACAAATCTGCTCAGTCTTATAAATCACAAATGCTACTATTTATTGCATCTAACATCTTAGCAAAACTTTATGGAGCTATAATGAGGTTAGAAACATTTTTATATTAAAGTTCAGTTAAAAACATAACTAACAAAATTTGAATCAACCGAAAAGGAATTAAAATGAAATAGTTATGCATTTTACAAGTTAATTTCATTTTTCAGTTGACAAATAATCCTCTCAGGAAAAATCTGAGATTAAATCGACGTGGACGAACTTGGACTGTTGATCTTTGATCCAACGGTCCAAGTCCACGGGACAGCGCGTGCTCCAGCGGCTCACAACCCAACCGTTGGATTTAGATCCAACGGTCCACGTGGATGGAAACGTTCAGATGGTAGATGTGGGCCGTTGATCTAGAGATGGACAGCTCACAACGAAGGAACCATCGACCGGTCTAAACGTTCACGCGAACCTGAGCCGTAGATCCGAAATCCAATGGCCCACGCGCGCAGAGCACAGCGCGCGCACGGGGCTCATACGTTCACCGTTGGATTTAGATCCAACGGTCCATGTTGATCGAGACGTTCGGATGGTCCGAACGTTCACTCGAATCTGAGCCGTTGATCTAAATCCTACGGTACACATGGATCGCCGCGTTTGGATGGTCCGAACGTTCACGCGATCGTGGGCCGTTGATCTAAGGATCGATGGTCCACAGCGAACCACGTTCAAAATGCTCGCGCCCATTTCAACCGACAAAACTCGACGGCGAAAGGAGGCTCACCGTCGGCGACTACAGTCCGCGGCGCGAGCAAAGGTCCAAATAGGTCATAATAGCTGCGCACACAATGGGACCAAAAATTGCGGCTGCGGCGGTCTAGAACGCCGGCAAGCCGGAGTTTACAAAGGTGACAAAAAAATGGCCGAAAAAGGAAAAATACAAAGAAGCTCTGCTGCAGTCCAAGTAAGCGTGTGCCAAGCTTCTAGGGACTAATGTGGAGCTACCTGAGCACGGGAGAGGCACAGAGGGGGTTGGAGCTGCTCCGGTGCTGAGGAAGAAGAAAGGGGATAAACTTCGGCCGTAATAGAGAAAATCCAAATTCAGCCAAACCCTGAGGATGATAAGTGAAATTGAGCGAGTGTTAAGCTCAAGAAAAACAAGAAGGAGCAGAGGGAGCAAGAATTAGAGAGAGAGAGCCACTGATGTACCGCCTTCACCGTAAGCTCGAAGATCGACAATGGCGGCCGAAACGGTTTCGGGTGAATCACGCTCAAACAAGCACTGAGGTGCTAGCTAGAGTTGCGGAAATGCTAAAGGAAGCCAAAAGGGGAAGCAATGGAGCTTAAATAGAGGAAATGGCAAAGAGCAACGACAATCAACCCTCTCGGGTCAAACACGCCATGAGAGCACTTGAAAGTGGCGGAGCAATTGAGCAATGGACTTTTGAGGCGGTGCACAGGCGGCAATTAATGCGGCGAGAGAACCGTTTAAAGGTGGTCATCGAGGTGACCCAACGCTGCTCCAGTTCTGCGCACGCCATGGCTTTGACTCAACCGCACGCTAGCTCAGACTCGAGGAAGGGGACGACGCGGCCACCGTTGGATCTAAATCGAACGGTTCAAAGGAGATGGGACGATTAGAACGGTTTGAACGTTCACTCCAATCCAGGCCGTTATCTCCAAATCGGGCGGTTCAAATGAACGGGACGATCGGCCAGTCCGAACGTTCACATCAATCCAGGCCGTTGATCTAAGATCCAACGACTCTCGTTGATCGAAACGTTCGGATGGTCCGAACGTTCACACGCATATGAGTCGTTGATCTCAAATCCAATGATCCACGATACTCGCGCCCGAGCGACTGCGTCGGGTGCAGTTAGTTGACTGAACCAAGTCACTTGGCTCGAGCCCAAGTCTGACTCGCGCCAAAGGAATAGTGAAAACCAGCTAGGGTTTGAATTAAACAGCTAATTTTTGAGAAATTTTCTTAAGGTAGCAAACAAGTTCCAAAAATCATGAAATTTTAACGAGGATCTTTGCTTCTGCGGGATAAACCTCACATAAAATTTTGAGAGACTTTTATGCGTGCATTTTCTCAAGAAATTCCAGAATATTTGAGTTAGGGTTTGTACAAGGTTTGACTTGCCTCCAAAAGTATCAAATCATTTCTAAAAATCATAAAATAATTCAGAGGTGTTACCAAGTGATCAGTCCCGGCGGCCCGATCTTCCGATAGGTTCGATTTGGTTAAATCGTGAGGGCGTTGGCGCTTTGAGGCTTCCGACCAGCGGATCGTCACCTCGCAATTCGCTACACCCGCACGCTGTCGTTATCGACCACGCTTGCGCGATCGACCTTACCACGAAGGTTATTGTTCCTGCAAGCAATCGAAGCAACTCACAAGAACAAGGTAGATGCAATCGAATTGTATTGCGGATATGGATGAAGTTTACAAGTGGGGTTCCTCAAACCGATAATCAGTAGCGCAATTGGCGAAATAATCTAAGAAAGAAAAAAACCCACCTCTAAACTATGGCGACTCTTGTATATATATAGGGAGCGTGAGGAGGTCGACCTAGGGTTGTCGGTAGTGAGATGAAGCGTACACAACACGGACTCCGACCTCGTTACGTTTACAAAGTCTTATTAGTTTCCAAAGCGGTGTGTGACACCTTGTGTTGCATATTTACAGTCGAAGATCGGTTGTCTGTTGGTCCTAGGGTGGTCTTGAGGAGTCCATACTATCTTTGGTGCGTAGATTGTGTCCAGCAGTCTTGTGCTCGCTTTACGGTCGTAGATTGCTCCAATCGAATCAACTAGTCGTAGGTCTTCTTGTAGTGGTCGTAGATCTTCTTACAGTGGTCGTAGACCTTCTTGAACTGGTCGTAGTCCTAGATTCCTGAGTACAAGTAAATCATCTCCATTAGGAAGCATCATAGAGTTCTCAAATAATACACTCAGCCCTAGAAACGACTTTACCTGATCGATTAAGTGACGTGCTCTAGCTCTTGTCATAGGACCGTGTAGTTCAGCACCCAAATCTGGAGGGTCTTGTGTCGTGCATGTATCCGAAGGAGGGATGTCCTCGTCATACTCCCCCTCTTGAATTGGAGTCGTCCTCGACTCAAGCTCATCTCCTTCTCCCACGTATGGTTTCAAATCTGAAATGTTAAATGTGGGGCTAACCCCAAAATCTGCAGGTAATTCTAATTGATATGCATTATCATTTATCTTCTTAATTATCTTAAACGGTCCTTCAGCTCTAGGCATCAACTTTGATTTTCTTAATTCCGGAAACCTATCCTTTCTCAAATGAACCCAAACTAAATCACCTGGTTCAAATTTTACAACTTTCCTACCTTTACTTCCAGCAGCCTTATATCTTTCAGTCATATGCTCTATATTATCTTTAGTGGTTTCATGCAACTTGAGAATAAATGCAGCACGCTTCTTAGCATCTAGATTAATTTTTTCAGAGGTCGGTAAAGGTAGTAAATCAATAGAACACGGGGTTAAAACCATACACTACGAAATGGACTTACCTTGGTGGTGGAGTGTACTGACCTATTGTAAGCAAACTCAACATGCGGTAAACACTCTTCCCACATCTTCAAGTTTTTCTTTAAAACAGCCCGCAACATGGTGATAGCGTGCGGTTGACAACCTCCGTTTGTCCATCAGTTTGGGGATAGCATGTAGTAGAGAACAGCAGCTTTGTCCCTAATTTATTCCAAAGTGATCTCCAAAAGTGGCTCAAAAACTTCGCATCACGATCCGAGACAATAGTATTGGGCACTCCATGTAAGCGAATGATTTCCCTGAAAAATAAATCAGCTATGTTTGTAGCATCATCGCTTTTGTGACAAGATATAAAATATGCCATTTTAGAAAATCGATCCACTACTACAAATATACTGTCTCTCCCCCTCTTTGTCCTAGGCAATCCTAAAACAAAGTCCATAGAAATATCCTCCCAAGGGGCGCTAGGAATAGGAAGAGGCATATAAAGTCCATGTGGAAGGAGACGGGACTTAGCTTTGTTGCATGTAGTGCAGCGAGCTACGTAGCGCTCGACATCACGCCTCATCCTTGGCCAAAAGAAGTGGGTGGCCAGCACATCTTACATCTTCTTTGCTCCAAAATCCGCCATCAAACCTCCTCCATGTGCCTCTGTAACAACAAAAGGCGAGCGAGCTAGTTTGGAGCATAGCTTGTTAGCACGATAAACCAAACCATCATTGACACATAGTTATTCCATGTCTTCCCTCCTTTACAATGTTCAAGCACTTCCTTAAAGTCCAAATCGGTGACATATAAACTCTTAATGGCCTCCAAACCAAAAATCTTATGGTCAAGTTGAGATAACATGGTATAACGTCTAGAGAGCGCATCGGCAATCACATTATCCTTACCTTTCTTATGCTTTATAACATATGGGAATGACTCAATAAATTCTACCCATTAGCATGTCGTTTATTCAGTTTAGCTTGACTTCTAATATGTTTTAGTGATTCATGATCCGAATGTATAACAAATTCTTTGGGCCATAGATAATCTTTGCCAAGTTTGAAGCACTCGAACTAAAGCATACAATTCCTTATCATAGGTGGAATAATTCAAACTAGGCCCATTTAGTTTTTATTTGAAATATGCAAGTGGTTTACCTTCTTGAATCAATACACCACCTATCCCAATCCCACGGCATCACATTCAATTTCAAAAGTCTTACCAAAATGAGGAGTTGGAGTAGGGGTGCTTGGGTGAGCTTCTCTTTCAAAAAGTTGAATGCCTTCTCTTGTGCGAGTCCCCATTGGAAAGACACTCCTTTCTTTGTCAATTCATTCAATGGTGCGGCAATGGTGCTGAAATCCGCACAAAGCGTCGATAGAATCCGGCAAGGCCATGAAAGCTCCGCACTTGTGACACGATGGTAGGCGTCGGCCCGACTTTGGATGGCTACAATCTTTGTCTCATCCACCTCAATGCCTGTGGTGTCACAACATAACCAAGAAATGCAACTTGATCGGTGCAAAGGTGCACTTCTCGAGGTTACCAAACAAGCGTCGTCTCTCAAAGCATTAAAAACAACACGTATATGATTTAAGTGTTGCTCATGTGACTTGCTATAAATCAAGATATCATCAAAGTAAACCACCACAAATTTTTCAATGAAAGGGCGTAAAACCTCGTTCATCAAGCGCATAAAAGTACTAGGTGCATTAGTTAGACCGAAGGCATCACTAACCACTCATATAATCCGAACTTAGTTTTAAGCGGTTTTCCATTCATCTCCTAATTTCATTCTAATCGGTGGTAACCACTCCATAAGTCAATCTTTGTGAAAATAATAGAACCACTCAATTCATCTAGCATGTCGTCTAGCCTTGGAATAGGATGGCGATACCTTATAATAATGTTATTAATGGCTCGCAATCAACACACATCGCCAACTACCGTCTTTCTTAGGAACCAAAAGCTGGAACAACAAAGGATTAAGGCTTTCTCTTACGTACCCACGGTCCAAAAGATCTTGGTCTTGTTGCTGAATTTCCTTAGTTTCCTCTGGATTGGTCCTATATGCGTACGGTTTGGCAAAGTCGCTCTGGATCAAATCAATTTGATGCTCAATTCCTCGAATAGGTGGTAATCCGGGGTACCTCGGTTGAAAATACATCCACATACTCCTGCAAAGGTTAGCAATGAGGAGGCAAAGAGCTAGCTATGTCCTCAGCGAATATAAGGCATTTTGCATATCAAAGCATAGCATGGCGACTCATTATTACAAATTCGGCAAGTTGATTTAGTGGCAATCATAACACATCCCTTCAATTTAATTCCCTCGGACTTAGGACTAGGCGCCACTTTCTCCCTTTTGGGTGGGAAAACACGTTTTGCTACTTGCGATTTTGAATCATGCTTATCGGTGTTTCTTTCATTTTTAGCGCTCTTCTTCATCTTTGAATCTCGGTGGTGTCAAAGCAACAACAATCTTCTTACCCTTATGTAAAAATGAGTATGTATTAGCTCTACCATGGTGCAAAACATCATTATCATATATCCAAGGTCTCTAGAGCAACAAAGAGCATGATTGCATAGGCACGATATCAAAGTCAGAACTATCTTTGTAATTACCTGCTAAAAATTACACTTTCACAACTTTGTATACCTTTAATTTACCACATGAATTGAACCATTGGATGTAGTAGGGACGTGAGTGTGGTTGTGTGGTCAAGCCAAGCTTCTCGACCATCTCGAAGCTTGCAAGGTTGTTGCAGCTCCCTCCATCAATGATGACTCTGCGAGGCTCTGTCTTTCACGAGAAATCAGTGCGAAACAAGTTGTGCAGTTGATTTTGCTCCGCTCTCTCCACTTGTGCGCTCAGCACTCGTTGCGCAACAAGGCTCACATGATACTCGGTATCAACAACAGCTACTTGTTCCTCTACATCATCAGCATCACTGTCTATCTCATCTCCTCCACCTGCAATGTTAGCTGCAAGTACATATTCGTCCTTAATATCACTAGTACTTACATAACCATCATCTTTGGTGGCAAGGTATGCTCATTGGTGAGGCGATCCCTCATGGCGTGCCCCATTCCCTTACTGATGGCACACAATCCCGTGAATGCGACCGATGGAAGCAACCGACGAAGAACTCTTGGTGGTGCTGCGCATACTAGTAACTACTTACCTCGGGTGCATGTGATGTGGTCGGAGGTCTTCTGAGCAGCGCCCTACTCGTGGAGGGCGCGGACCGTGTAGTGAAGGTGGGGCTGTTTTGAATTGCCCGACCTTTGTCGTGTTGTAGACATGCTCCCAAAGTTGTTCCTTGGCCTCTGTTGTCGTCCACTGCAATTCCTTTTACGCCAAACATGCAAGTTGGAACAATCTAGGGGCGCTATCGTATTCTTTGTAATCCACTATGTCACGAATTTCACATCTTAATCCCCATAAAAATGTGCTATTGCGACTTCTTCATCCTCAATAATATCACAGCGCAACATGCTAATTTGTAGCTCGATAATATTCTTCTACGGATCTATTACCTTGGTTTAAAGCGCTGCAATTTATTACGCAAATCACGTTTAAAAGAAGGCGGGACAAATCATTACTCATAGCAACCTTTAAACCATCCCACGTAGTAGGCGCTAATCCTTGGTGCATACCTATTCCACCAAATGATGGTAAAGTTTTAAATTCACTTGTGGCTTGCCTAACTCTATGCGCCGGGAACTAAGTGAGCATTCAATTTACATTCTCTAGTCATCTCCCAATCTAGATATATTTCAGCATCATAAGCACCATAAAGATGGTATAGAGAACTTAACTTTAGTATATGGATCATCATTAACACGTGCATTATGTTCTTGAACATTATTACCTCTCATACCTTGGCGGTTGAAGTTCGGTCGGTTCCGTTATGCGTGCATCAAAGGCGTCGTGGTCGTGCATCTCATTATCATTATCAAACTCATGGTCATGGGCTGCACCACGAGGTTCCACCGACCAACGTTTGGTGGTCGGTTTACCATTCTTTCGAGCGTGTAGTGGCGCGCAATACTATCGTTGATTGGCGTTGTAATGTGATCGTGGTAGCTTGAAGCTTCTGTCGATGTCCTCATTAACGGTAGTCGTTGTTCATCCAATAGCGTCATGAGCTCTTCCTCAAAACACACTCTTGCGCATCAATCCTTCACGACATGGTTAGTAGGAGACAAAAGACAACACAAAGGTATTATCCTATCACTATTAGGTGATCGGAGGGTGGAATCACACACTCTCAAGCGTCTTACCAAGCTCTTATGAGTTTCTTACCAAATTGCGGCGGTGGTCAATTGGCGAAGGTGGGATGTACGATCACGGCGGAGCGAATCGAGGATCAATCGAGGTCGAAAGTATGTGGAGCTCGGACGGGCAATGTTTAGTAGCAAGGAATAGCAATAATGAAATCAGATTAGCAAAGCTGAACCAAAGCCCATGCTAAATCACGATTCTTTGGTCTAAAAGTGCCCCTAGCCTAGCACAATCTTGATCGAAACAAGGACTCGATACAAAGGAGTCCAAAGGATGCAAAGTTTGGGCGGTAGTAGACCAACTAGGGGTGGTCGAATTGCTTCTTCTTCTTTTCTTTTGCACTTTTTGCTTCTTTTTTGCTTCTTTTCTTTTCTTTTGCACTTTTTTTCGCTTTTTTTTGCAAAGCGTGACCCAAGCCCAAAATTCTTACATTACCTTTTACGGATCGATGAGGTGATTGGGTCACAAACTTTTCAGAAGCGGGGTAAATAGGTAATTAAAGATACTCTCTCTCTCTCTCGAACTTGGGCTGGATTACATTGCGGCTCTGAGAATCAGGCCGAGGATCGAATCCGACCGGTGGTAGTTCTGAGTGGATGGTAGAATGGGTGTTGCTCGAAGAGGTGGTCGGATCCGAGTAGATGTTCGATTCCGACCGGATGGTAAATCGGCGGTGGTCGAATGGGTGTCGCTCGAAAAGGAGGTCGTGCGTCCGGGATGGATGGTGGCACGGCGGCGGCAGTCTTGACTAGAAACCAAGAATGCTACTCTAAACCCGACAACAAAGACACCGACGATGGACTCGAACTCAACAATGCCAAGCGAAAACAAAATTGCGAAAGGCACAAAGTGGTTTGGACGGCGGAATAATTACGGTCTAAAACTTTTTGTAGGCGGTTTTACGGACTCGGGTGAGGAACACAACTAACAAAAGAGGATAAGCGAAATTACCTAACGAGCAACCTTTGCTCGATACCACTTGATGAGTCACGGCGGCCGATCTTAGATAGGTTCGATTTGGTTCGTCGTGAGGGCGTTGGCGCTTTGAGGCTTCCGACCAGCGGATCGTCACCTCGCAATCGCTACACCCGCTTGCGCTGTCGTTATCGACCACGCTTGCGCGATCGACCTTACCACGAAGGTTATTGTTCACGCAAGCAATCGAAGCAACTCACAAGAACAAGGTAGATGCAATCTGAATTGTATTGCGGATATGGATGAAGTTTACAAGTGGGGTTCCTCAAGCCGATAATCGTAGCGCAATTGGCAAAATAATCTAAGAAAAAACCCGCCTCTAAACTATGGCGACTCTTTGTATATATATAGGGGAGCGTGAGGAGGTCGACCTAGGGTTGTGCGGCCGTGAGATGAAGCGTACACAACACGGACTCCGACCTCGTTCGTTTACAAAGTCTTATTAGTTTCCAAAGCGGTGTGCAAAGACACCTTGTGTTGTGTATTTACGGTCGAAGATCGGGTCGTCTGTTGGTCCTAGGGTGGTCTTGAGGAGTCCATGCTATCTTTGGTCGTAGATTGTGTCCAGCGAGTCTTGTCTTTGGCTTTTACGGTTGTAGATTGCTCCAATCGAATCAACTAGTCGTAGGCCTTCTTGTAGTGGTCGTAGACCTTCTTGAGCTGTCGTAGTCCTAGATTCACAGTACAAGTAAATCATCTCCATTAGGCGACATCATAGAGTTCTCAAATAGTACACTCGACCCTAGAAGCGACTTTACCTGATCGATTAAGTGACGTGCTCTAGCTCTTGTCATAGGACCGTGTAGTTCAGCACCCAAATCTGGAGGGTCTTGTGTCGTGCTGTATCCGAAGGAGGGATGTCCTCATCACCAAGCCTCCCTATAACTCAGAAAAAATATTCCCAAAGGTTTGGCACATGATTTTTGCCAAGGAGGTTTTTGATTGGAGTCAATTGAGGATTTTGATTTTAATTTTTTCCACAATCCCTGTACAAGAATCATGGAACTGATAAAAAATATTCAGGTGTGAGAAAAGTTTTAATTTCTTCTCATTTTTATACATTTGAAACACAAATCCACATTTGGGATATTACAGAGGTAAAGAGAGGGGGGAAGGGGAACCGTATCTCACCGTAAGCCTGGCAGTTGCACCTGCCTTTGGCTTGCTGCCCCCGACCGGCTGTGTCGGCCCTCGTCCTGATGCGCTTGTGTCGCGTGTGGCCTTCGTCGTCGGCCAGCCGCGCCTACGCCGCATGCCCCTCACCCTCAGCCTGCCTATTGCCGATGCCGTGTGGCTGTGCCGCTCTCGTCTAACCGCCGCGTGCTTTTTGCCATTGTGAGAAAGGAGAGTGAGAGTGGGATTCGATGTTGAGATGTGAGAGCGATCAGATAAGAAAATAACGAGCAAGGTATTCAGTCGATCAACTGGTGAGCAGTGTAACAACGACTCGTCGGGCTGATTTGGGGTCGTGAGCATAGAGCTTCGCAGAGCTTGCCAACTTCATGATGGCAAGGACGAAGGAGCTTGAGCTCGCCTGTGGAGTTCGGGAAGCAACCACGACAGGGCGGGTCGAAGAATGACATGAGGGTGGCGAGCACTACGTCGCAATGCTTTGACGGGGATAACATAACACGAAATTGAGGGTAGAGGGTGTACACGTGGGTAGTATTGGGGGCGGGGTGGTTGACAGAGGAATTGCGATGGGGAGGGCTTGAGTGCGTGGGAAATCACCATGTGGGAGAGGATGAAGAAGGCGTGGTGGCACGAGACAAGGGTCTAGAAGCTAGCGAGAAGGGGTGATAAGAGGTGGAGTTGTGCGGGGATAGAGAGCGGTGCACACCGGTCCCACATCGGCGTAGATAGGTTGTGAGAGGAGGAGAGGGAAGAAGAACACATCACTCACCACCAGTAGAGTCTTTTTTAAGTAGTAAAGATTAGCTACGGCTAAAACCATTAACCTTGATATTGAGGGGCCTCATACCCTGTTATTCTTGTGGGTTCCTTTTGAATTCGCGGTAGTGTTCGTGCATCTACTATTTTGTACTTGAGTAGATTGGTTCAAGCATGTGGTTTTGCGAATACATTTGTTGCACGTTGCTTTATCAACAATGGTTGACACCATCAGTCCGTGTGATTACACGATGTATCAAGGATCTTCTGTTGTGAAGATCGGACAGCCGTATCAATACTCTACCCGAACAGGTAATTAACGGTAACCACAACACTAATCCTCGATAACTAACCCAACTAGCACTATTTTTTGGCACAGTCATCGACAAGGACCATAAGGGGAAGAACGACCGGTCTACCTAATGAGGACAGTCCTAGTTCATATCAATCACCAGCGGATGCACAAGATGAATGTACACGGCTGCAAGTTCAAGCTTCTACGAAAGAGGCTTATTTGGGTCTGATGACAAGGAGTCGTGCTAGACAAATATAACAAGAGTTGAATTCACTCCTAGTTGAGTATAACTATATTATCAATGAGAATTATGTACCGCATAAATCGTGTGTGCTTCTTTTACGCAGTTTTTCACATATGAAAGTAATTCATTTTGAAAAGACAAATTGCAACAATGAAGAGTTATCCATGGATGTGCATTGCTTGACAACATTGACCTAGGACCAATGAGCCTAGTAGGAGATGAAGGAGGTAGAGGCACACACAAAGGAGGATAACAAAATAACTGCGTCCAACTCCACATTATGTCCATCTACATCCCACCTAAACTAACATTAATCTCGGCATCTTCAGCACACATGGGGGACATGGATGGAATGATTTTCAAGTCTACTTTCATGCACAATAAACGGAGCACCATTTGGAGGCTTGAGTCAAAAGTTATATAAGTTTCAAGGAAAGCTGTCTAGCAAGTTAACTGGTGCGCGAGGATCCACAATCTTGTCACCTGCAAGCTTGGTCTCCACAACTTTTGAACTAGTCTAAGTGACAGTAGCCTAACTGGAAGGGTTGTTCCTAGTATAAATACCTATACTCATTCCCTTCAGAACTCTTTGACAAATTTTTATTAAAAACATGTTTAGCCAAGTTGCTACCTAGAAATTTGTTAGGGAAGTTATATACACCTTTGCTCTTGTGATTTGCTTGTGAGATTGTAGAAGTGGTCCTTTGAGGACAACCAAATGTATTTCTAACTTCGTGCATGGTTGTGTGGATTGGGAACTAGAGTGTGGTTGGACGAATACTTGTCGCATGTCCTTGCATCGACTTGTGGTTGGCCTCAAGGTTCGTCGAGTTACCTTTGTTATCTTGGCTGCTTGCCGAGTCAAACTATGTTATCAATGAGAATTATATACTACCTAAGTCATGTGACATCGATCAACCTCCTGTTGATGAGCAAGGGTTGCCCGATCTTTTACGGTACAACAAAAGTGCAGCAACACTCTGACAGTGGTGTAGTAACACGATGTCATTCGTGTGATAACACTCTGGAGGTAGTGTAGTATCACTTCACCAGGTGTGTAATAACACTCCGGTAGTGTACTAGTAACGCTCCATCATTTGTCCGGTAACACAACTTTCGTAGCGTAGTAACGAGCTCGATAAGTGGTTGAATCACCCTAGATCAGTGGGACCTGAAGTAGAAGCGACCAGTCGTAGCCTCCCAAACCTTGAACAAAGGATTGATCACGAATTAGAAGATTGAATCGTATAGATTATGTGGACAATAACAATAACATCACATCCTTGATCCGCGCCAACTCTCACAAACTCTAGATGGAGAAACCACATGAATACACGCATGCACGACATGGCTGCCAAAAACAAGGTCGATTTTTGGCATTTTCTTCAATGCAAAAAACACCCCTTGATACAATGGGAATACAAATCTTTTTATACCCCTACCCATGCACACACCTAGCCTAATGACTACTCTAACTCATGCTCCAAACTCCTAACCCAACTCAGACTCTCCTAGAAAATACAATCGAAAATAGTCATGCTTATATTCATGCACATTACAACTCGGACTCAAAAGATATAATAAATGAAGACTAGAGATATAGTATGGATTTAGATTAAATAGGAATCAATATGCTCCAAATCAAAAGTGGACCTAAATCGAACCCACCAAAAGTGTGTTCATTCCTTGCCTTCTCAGTCGGTTCACTTCCTTTTCTTGCATGATTTCCTTCCTGGTCTCCTCATGCGCTAGTTCCTTGTTGTGCGCCATATGGAGTCTTCCTAGTCCACACTGCCTTTCTTTGTCCGCATGCCCAAACCCACACTCATGTATGGTGCATCCTCTGCTGAACTCCACATGCTTTCCTCCTCGCACACGTGGCCAGGACACCACACATTCGCCTCTTTATGCACACGGCCTAGGTTTCCTGCCCCCCCCCGGCCTTACTCACTCTCCTCCCTCAGCCAATAAATGTTATTTATATTTTCCACCCGTTGAAACAACACCAATACAAGGTTCAACCTCAAGTTGTGATTTGGAAACACAACCCAAAGTGTAGCACTTGGGTGCTGTATCATCAAGTATGCTTCTTTTACTCAAGTTTTCACATATGAAAGTAATTTAAGCCGAGAAGACACATTGCAAGGATGAAGACTTAGCCACGGACTTGCATTTCTTGACAACATTAACCTATGACCAATGGGCCCAGCGGGAGATGAAGGAGGCAGAGGCACACACAAAGGAGGACAACAAGCAGCTGCATCCAACTCCAGATTTTGTCCATCTAATTCCCACTAAAACTAACGTCAATCTAGGGCATCTTTAGCATGCATGGGGGATATGGATGGAAACATTTTCAAGTCTACATTCTTGCACAACAAACATAGCACCATTTGGAGGCCTGGATCAAAAGTTATGCAAGTTTCAAGGATGCTATCGAGGAAGGTAACTACTATGTGAGGATCCACAAGCTCGTCTCCTGCAAACCTGGTCTCCATGACTTTTGAACTAGTCTAAGTGATAATAGACTAACTAGGAGCGTTGTTCCTAGTATAAATACTCCTATACTCACTTTGTTCAGAACTCTTTTATAAATTTTATTAAAAACAGGTTTAGCCAAGTTGCTACCTAGAAATTTTTCATGGGAGTTCTCTACCCCTTTGCTCTTGTGATTTCCTTGTGAGACCGTAGAAGCGGTCATTCGAGGACAACCAATTTCTTCTTCCAACTTTGTGCGTGGTTGGACAAATACTTGTCGCTGGTCCTTGCATCAGCTTTTGGTTGGCCTCAAGGTTTGTTAGTTTGCCTTTATTATCTTGGTACTTCTGATTAGTTATCTCAGAGTGTTGTTTGTTGGATTCTGGTGGTTTTCACTACATCCTTCAGGTCAAACTAGTTACCCTTTCATCAGGGATTCTATGCCATGAAGATCAGGCAGTCCCGCATCACTGCCCCTCAGTGGACGTCGTTGTCAAGATCGGCTCCACAAGGGCTACAATGTTTTTTATGTGAACAGTACACCTATAAAAACCATTGTACTATCCTTTGTAAATAACAAGAAAGAAGTCATAAAAGGAATAAAAGAGTGTGAAAGGTGTTGCTTGAGTTCCGTTTCCCTTCTTTCACTCTCCTCGGACAAAGCACCCACCTCGAGTTTTTGGCTCTTTTGGCATTGTTTGCGCTCTTAATAGCATTTTTAGCCTCCTCTCCTAGTCAAAGCCGAAAAAGGCATCGCAGAGCCATCAGCGGGTGACACATTCCTAGGTGCATTCTCCACCTTGATTTCATGTGGAGGTCCTCATCCAGTGCCCACAGAAGATAGAGAACAAGACACCGTGATCGGGCATACAAGGAAGGCATGTGATTTCATGCACCCGATTTGGAATGCGAGTTTCTGGAATGTGAGTGTAGTGGAGCCATAGAAAATGATAAAAATATTTGGGTTTAGGTTTGGCACACGTGCTATTGTCAATATTGTATTATTTTGGAGAACCAACTCCTTTTGAAAAAGAGTACAAAATTTGAAATTGACAAAATATTGGGAATAAAATTTGATAGTCTTCATAATGTAGTTGCGAATTATATGGCACACTGGGTTTGGTTAGTGCATTAGAAACGACAGCATGCACGAATGAATAAACCGAAAATAGGATTATAACAGACTAGTTTGGTCGCACAACCAACTTACAGTTGGGCGTGATGAAGAACAGGAAGCAGTGTAGACTCGAAGTAGTGCAGAATGTAGATGAAGCAGTGCAGCATGCAGTCGCGCAGATGCGCTGCCCAGAAACCTTATTGTCACCCTATGCAGTACGACAATGATTTGAACATACCAACTCACTCTCCTTCCCGGTGCACGCCGATGAGAAGGGATAGCTTGGTTCGACAGCACAACTATCCAGCACAGTAGAGCAGAGTGGAAGAAGAAAATAGAAGTGAATCGATCGATCTCAGGTCTAGACGTCTCCAGATTTTTTAAAGGTCGAGACACTTACTCTCTAGTAACTGCATAATAAAACGCATATTAAACCACTGCTAACTGCTAATTCAAAACCAATTAATGGTAATTTAACAGTGTTTATCAGATCTGGATTACACATTGGTCTACAACCCGACCACTAGTCTGACTTGACCAGCGATCTACGGCTTGACTAGTGTCTTTCGACCACACTAGTCTATGGATCCGACTACTATTTTATGTCCACTATTTTTCGACCACTGTATTTCGACAACTTTATTTCGGTCACAGTGGTCTATGGCTTCGATCATATTATTTCGATCATTGTATTTCGAGAGAAATGCGGTTACCAAAAGAAAGGAGGACTAGGTTCACGACATGTTCACGGTCGTGCATCGCAAATCACAAGTCACGTGATTGCCAAGCGAATATATGCGCACGCGTGCATACATACGCGTGTGTGACTTTAGCTATAGTCCTCCTCATGTCACCCCATGTCATGTGTCACATATTTTTAGGGGTGGCAAGGACCTCACCTTATAAATTGCTCTCCCACCATTTGGCTAGGCAATATGGGACTAAACTATACATGCTTTGTAATTTCGGGGAATGAATGGATCCTTACATTTGTGGGCCCAATTCTAATAGATCATTCGAGAGAAAAAGGGGTTCGCCTGCTAACCCTGACCCCAAACGTCGGCCTCCTTTCCTCTTCTCTTCGTCCTCTTCCTAATATCTTATTATCAATATATCTTTCAACTAGTAGTGTTTTCAACTGGGTGGTTGCTTGGCACAAATTTTATGTGATTTCCACACACTTAATTCCCGTGCAACCTAATAAGAAAGTTTGAAATATCCTTTCCTCGTGATTTCAATGATCAAGACATTTTGAAATACCAATTTGGAGGCTCTCATGATGAATTCTAAGGAGAAATCAAGGGTGGGGCGTACAATTGAGTAAGACACTTATTCTCTTTGTTCCAAATGATTCCATGGAGGTTTTGAAGGAAGGAAAGCCAAAGAGATATGGAAATTAAGAGATTCCAAATTTGTCATGCCAACAAAGGAGACAGATCTTGCAACACGATTTCGGTGACCGAAACGACCTCAAATGGAAGCTCTCATAAATACAATGTAATATTATGTTTTAATTAAAGAATTAGAGAGAGGAATTAGGGAAGGTGAAGTGGGCTAGCCATGGCCTAAGCCCATGCCAAGCCAGGTGGGTGGCAGTAGGCCACATAAGAAGGGGTTGGCCGCCTACCCTAACCCTAGCGCCCGATCATTGCCCTTGCCTTTGCAACTAGCCATTACACTTTGCCCCTTCGCATGCGGATTGAGATCCTCGGCGTTGCAAAGGAAATGGCAGAGAGCAATAGTGTCGTGACATTGCGATGATTTGAGCCGTCCGATTCGGGAAGAACATACTAGACACTGCTATAGTGTCACTACAGTGTTAACTGCAGTACATTGCTACAGTCAGTGTCATACATGATCCTTCCCTCCGCTTTTTGATCCAGCGGCTATGAACCAATGTCATGGCACTGTAGCGTTGACATTGCTGTCAAAGGATGTGTGTCCGCCACACGCCCCTTCCTGCCCCTCTTGTGCCTACTATAGCAAGCTGCTCTGACCACATCGTTCCCTTGCGCCACTTTGCCCTCTCCTTGCACCCGACCCACGGCCAATCGGTAGCGACGATAGCACGGCTGCTCCTGTGCTAACATTTGCCTTGCATGGGCCTTTGCATGTGTAACATCCTGATTTTGGGTTTGTATTTCAAATATATAAAAATGAGAAGAATCTAAAACTTTTGATAAATCATGTTGTCTTTTGAATTTTATGGAATTTATTTCAAAGGTTTTGTGGAATTTGATAACCTAAAGCAACAATTGTTAGAAATCATAACCCTAATGGTTGCACAACATAAATCTGGAGAAAATTGCATGACATATTTTTCCTAGGTTCTGCAACATTTTAGTGACTCGCTTGAAAATTTTCATAATTTTTAGAATTTATTTACTATTTTAAACTCGCTAGTCAATCCTGGAAATCCAAAGTCAAATACTTCAGAAAGAGACTTGAATGAATTTGACAGAAAACTTGGTTGCGTGAAAAACCATGGAAAAAATTACAAAAGGCTATACATAGAGTCAGTAACCTCATATAAAATTGTCACAATTTTTGGAGTAAATCTTCCCTATCTAAAATTTCCTATTCTCTCAACCATTTTATCAAAAATCAGATTGCACTGTTCCTCGTGCTAGCCCGTTGCGACCGAGCCACCTTGACCCGATATGATCCAACCCTACCACCTAAGCCGCACCGATCCAACCACCTCTCCTCCTACCGCTGACGTGTGGGGCCCATCGGCCTGTTCTTCGTCTCCACACGGCCCTCGCAACCGCGCCAGCTCGCCGAGGGAGAGCACGCCTTGGCGTCCACGCCCGCGTTAGTGCCAACTGCCCGCTCCTGGGTTTTGATGAGCGCCAGCGTTTTCCCTGTGTTCTCCGCTCGCCCAAGTCCTGGTCACCTCTCTCATATGCCCCTGTCACTCGTGGGCGTCTATGGACTGAGCTCACCCTGCCGGGCTCTCCTCAGTTTTTCTCCGCCCCTTAGCTTATTTAAAGCAGGCAAGGAGCTCATTGATTCTCGTTTGCCCTCGCCAACCTCCTGCTCTCATCATTACTCGCTACCTCCCTCTCAATCCCCAAGAATGAGCGAAGGAGATCGAGCTCTAGGCACGGCTGTGGCACTGCCGTCGTGTTCTCGGCGCAACTGTGGATCTCTCCCCTTTCTCTTCGCGTCAGATTGCATTCTAGGATCCGAGGAGCTTATCCCCTAACTTAATTAGGTTTTGGTTCACAGGAGCCACCGCAATTGGGTTTCTTCTCCATATCCGTCCGAAGTACCCCTTTTCATCACCACCCTCTCTCCGGTAAGATTCCCTTCAATTCTTCATGATATGTGCATCTACTGACATTGCTTAAGCTTCTCCTACCACCCGAACATTGCCTCCCTCCTTCCTCGGGCCGTCGTCTCCACGTTGAAGCTCCATAGCCGCCCTCGGTTCAACATCTTCGGACCTCCTCTGACTAGCTGATCCTCTTCTCTCCACTTCGGTAGGCTTCTTGTACACTCCAGCAGCTAGTGCGCACATTTGTTGAACGAAAGCATGGTCGAGCTGTGAGTTTCAATTTGGCCATAAACTCCACTCCGCTCCTCCTCGTCGCACCGCCGCTCCAACAAGCCTCCGGCGATGCTCCGGTGACCTTCGGGTGTGCAATAGCTCTAGGATTCTATTTTAGTCTTCTCCAACCACCGCCAGGACTAGCTCGCCGGTGGCACACCGGCGAGCTCGCGCTCGGGAGTGGCTCTATTGTCGGGACGTTGACACGTATTGTAGCGTAGATTAATTAGTGTAATCTTGCTCGTTTAGGACATCATTAATGCTAAGTATTGATTAGTTCGGATTTTATTACTCTAGTGTCTCTATGACGCGTGGGTCCGAGCGTTAAGTGTGCAGTAACCCCCTGGGTGAACCATTTCACTATGCTATGGACGTTGGCCCACGCACTGTGCTTGTAGACCGAGAGAATGACATGTGGGTCCCGCCTGTAAGGAATATATTTTCTTTAGGATTTTATTTAAAAATGAAAATAAAATGTGTAGGGCCCACTGGTCAGTGTCTACGGCTAGGTAAGCCTAGGCATAAAAAGTATTGTTTGCTTTTATAAATTCATAAATTAATTATTTGGGTACTTCAAATTTTCATAAGTAATTCATTTTAACTCCAAATTGGGTGATTCAAATTCTTAGCTTCCTTATTAAATGTACTTTAATCTAAAAATGGTTTGAATCATGCTACTATCCTAGAAAATTTTATTAGTAGAATAAAATTTGGCAGGTCATTATTTTTGCACTAAAAATTGATTTAACTTGAAAATTGCATAAGTAATTCTCTGTAACTTCAAATTGAGTTAATTCAGTTTTGATAGTTTACATTTGTGATGTACTTTATTGTGGAATAGGTTCTGAGCATGTTACTATCATTGAAAATTTTGGTTTTCAAATTATTTACTCACTAACGTCATAACTTTGAAAATACGTAGAGAATTCATTTTAACTCCAAATGAAATAAACCAATTTTTGTTATGCTTAAAATGTCATGCTCTGTCTACCAAGTAACTGAAAGTTGTAATTCTTGATTTTTTTTTTCTTTCCCGTCAGTTTCATTTAGGCTATAACTTTTGGATGCGAAATCCAAATCAAGTGATTTTTATTTCTAAATTCATATTATTCAACATTATCCATTTTTATTGGTTCTTTTCTATTCTTTCGATGGGTTTTGATGATTCTATTATATACAAGAGTGATCCTCTGTAGCAAGTTGAATATCTCTAGCAAGGCAAGCAACCCCCTTTGAACATATTGCTCTTATTACTTTTGATAAAATTATCGTGATTGCAAATGTATGTATGCATGTGCTATTTGTTGTTAACTTTCGTTGGGAGTAGTTAATCCGAATAGATGCATGAGCTATAGGTAAATATTTACCATTGCTACTAAGCTTACGTTAGATTATTGTTAATGATTTGGAGTCCGATGGATGGGCTCTGGTCTTGTATATGTACAGTATGTGAGTCAGTTTACTTAGCAATGCTTAGAACGGTAGCATGGGAATCATCGCTTCGGTGATGGTCGTTATATCAACACTTTAAATACTTGGGTTAGGGTACTCATGTATGTAATTATATTTGAAAAAACTAAAACTGAAAGCAAAAAGATTTAGACTTAGGCACGTGGTTGATGGTGTGGTTGTCAGGTGTGTGGTTGGTGCCTATGTCAACAAGGACTGAATTACTTACACCACCGTACTAAGCATTTTTGCGTACATCCACATGAGGGATATATAGAACCCCTCTTGACTTAGTACTTTGGCGTGTGTTAGCTCCGATTCGTAGGAGGTTGTTGTGTTTTGTGTTAAAAATATTCTGTGTGTTGGGTGTGCGGGGGTGGGTTCCAGTCTAGGTTCTCCACACCAGGGGCATCCGTAGTTGTCATAGGCTTTACCCCGAGGGGTAGTAGACCTAGGCTTTACCGATGACTCCGACATAACGTATGGGTTTCCATCCATACAGATGACTTGTAGGACTTAGCTCTGTCGGCATATCTTCGGAACTGTGCTCTATTGCATGGCAAACGAGCAGTCTGACATGTGGGTAAAGTTGTACACCCTTGCTAGGTTTTAAACGATTCGAATGGCCTCGTCCTAGGTTATGGACACGCTTAGATATGCCCCGTAAGAATTAGACTACAACATTTTCAATAAAAACTTGAAATCGGGTGGTACGAATGGGTAATTTGTGCTATGTTGTGGTGGCTGTTGGAAAGTCACCTCTAGGATGTTAATTACGTTTATAAATATTGTCTCGCTATTTTTTAATATTTAAAAACATATTTGACAAATTGCTTTACAATCTATTACTCTATTGCAAAGAAAACTACTTTATGCTAAAAATTGCTTAGTGTAGTAGCCTTTCCTTTGATACATGAATGCATCTATATATTCTTTTGCTTGTAAGACTTGCGAGTACAACTTTGTACTCAACTCGCTTCCTGCAATTTCGGAGGAGGTTGATCCCCAAGGGATCAACTATTGTGAGATAGACTTTGTGTAGGACAACTAGGTGGTGGGTTTCTGGTCGGTTGCCTTGTGGGTAAGGGCAGCCAGTTGGCTTTTGTTTATCTCCATCTTATGGCTTTTGCTTCCGTAGCAACTTTAGTTATTTATCTTGTCATTTGGCCGGTCGGCCTTATTTGTGTAATATGAACTTTGAATGACTTATGTGCTGTAAATTATGAAGACTTGGTATTGTAATAACTTGTGTATGGAATTGATGCTTTAAATTTTGTAGCGTGTATGTGTACGCTCTGGGAGATATCGATACAAGCAATGAGGATATTTGATTTGTAATGCTAGGACCAATCGGATTATTAAGTATTACGAGTTAAATACCCCAGGTTCTCATAGCATGTACAAGCATGCACATGGCCGTTGCTGTGATAACCCCGCTTGCTGCGTGCATTGCATAAGGTTGTGGCTAGAAACGAATTTTTCTTACCGTATTGGCACGTTTCGGCTTCGTATTTATATAAATGCTCGTCTGAGAATTTTTTTTTGCAAATTCGGCCCCTGTCCTCACGGCCACCGTGCGATACCCCGCATGGCCTGCCACATGTCCATAATGGTTAGGGTTAGTCAAATTAGGGTTCATTAGGTTATGGTTAGGTTAAATTAGGGTTCATTAGGTTAGGGTTAGGTTAAATTAGGGTTCAGCCATCCTTTGCGCCACATACTGGGGGTTGTGTGACACTGGACGGCTACTATGTGCTCCTACAGCTGTGGAGTTGGGCGCACTTCTCGGTTGGGCAGCCAACCATTGAGAGAGCGGTGCACCCGTACACCCCCCGATCGATGAGATAGATGGACCCACCATGGGCTTACGGTGAACTGCT
Source organism: Hsuehochloa calcarea (assembly GCA_036346395.1). NCBI lineage: Eukaryota > Viridiplantae > Streptophyta > Magnoliopsida > Poales > Poaceae > Hsuehochloa > Hsuehochloa calcarea. The sequence continues at coordinate 12,608,044 of CM070603.1, forward strand.
GGCCATCTGCGCTGGGCCAAGGATAGGCCGGCGAGGTGCTACTCATTTTACCACAACGAGTTCAAGTCGTCACACAAGAGTGACATCATCTGGTGTCCAGGGTATGTAGATTTCGTGCGCACGGTAGTGCCATACGGATTGTCAGTGCAATGCATCCAGGACATCGGGTTATGGAGGACAGACTGTCACCTCGTTTTCGCACATATGGTGGAGAATTACAGCGCCCGGTGCGTGTCTGACGATTTAGTGCGTACCGGTGGTGTCGCCGGACAACGAGTTCCTCTGATGAGTAGTACACCTGTGAGTTAAACCTCATCGGAGTAATGTTTACAGTCCTTACGTATTCTTTTCTAACATCAATCCTTCCGAAATCACGGACAATCGAGGAGGTGGGCATATTCGGGGCGGCGCGGTCCAGTAGGAGTGGACTACGACACGGACGGACAGGGCGCACATGGATGTCTGGAGTGAGCGGCGTCCGTACAACCTTGAGATGTACAGTGCGTTCTTGGAGTGGTATGTGCCACGGACGCGCGCAAGACTCACATTTCTTCCACCGGAGAGCCTAGAGCAGGTGACATCGAAGACGCACAGGAGAGCCTCCACCGCGTGTACGATCGTCACAGCCCTTCGCGGTGTGATAATACTGTAAGACACTTACAACCTTTGGTCATTTCATTGACGATATTAGTCCTCTTCGTTAATGAACATGTTACGTATGCACTACAGTTGGATTGGGCGCAGCGCGTCCATAGCCCATCGAGGGCCACCATAGTGCGTCCAGACACAACACCGGTAGGATATAAAAATTTTTGAAGCACATCACGTTAGAGATGAAGAAGATAATAAAGAACTTGAGCTGTGGTCATTCGACGGATGACGTCCTGCGCATCGAGCACCAAGTGGGGGGGTCGTGCTCACCCGCTAGGTTTGGTGCGTAGCGTTCCCCGTCGGTTATCCATGGGCCAGATCGGTAGGGAGGTAACTTATGTACAAATCTACGTTTCTTTTTTGTTATGCCTTACGTTGCACTAACATCATGTCGTTCTCCCGCCGCATGTTCGTCGGGATGAATCACTTCTACCGCCCGCGTTCGGTACACACACTAGCTCTCCCCGTCGGACATTTGTACTACACATCAGGAATCACGAGATTCTCGATTTAGATCCAGTGTTTATATGGACTAACATTGTTACATCTTGCGACCTTGATTGGCCGTAGGGGTGACGGCGATTCACATCGGCCGATGAGGAGGATCGACTCAGCTCCTACAGGTTTGGAGCGTACAGCAGCGAGCTCCTCTGGGTTATTTGCCCCATTGTCGTCAAAGGCGAGCTCATCCATGCCAGGAGTTGTAGGTATCGTACCCCGGGAGTGAATTTTTCGAGTCTGTCGCTCATGACTTCTACAGAGGTGCCCCCCAGGTCAGCACCACTCATAGGGATGACATGTACGCTTACCATACTCTGCTGGCCCAGACTCAGCCGACTGGTCCACCTCCGCCCGCTCAACAGTCCTCGTACCCCATTGGAACTGACACGCAGCTTCCAGACCGGCATACGTATCCCATGGAACATGCTCGACAAAAAAACAAGGCCGCGCATGTGGATGCAACCGTAGCAGGTAGAGAGTAGCGGTTTAAACGAGTGAGCCAAATTATATCCAGTGTTATGCGATTATGTTTTGGGATATTTGTATTCATATTTTGTTTGTTATGTGTGTACTTCTTCGTCATATTGTATATCGACATCTCCAATGGAGTTGTAATGTAGTTTTTTTCCATATATTCAAAGTCACATGAAATTAAGAAACCCTAATTTCTGAAACCTAAAATCCAAATTTTTCTGACCTAAATCCTAAATTTATGAGACAATTCGAGAACACATATAAAATTGTCGAAATATTACACAATCAAGTCCATTGCGTGAGGAGCATTAAAAAATCATAATTTTTGGAGCTCATTTTCTTCATTTACAAATTCATACAAACAGTACACTTATATGAACTACCGAGAATAATTTTGAATGAATAAATTTATGCAAAATTTACACAAGCAAGTACACTTGTCGACAGGTGCCACACAAAATTCTGTAATATTTTGAATGCATTTGCTATAGTTTAAAATTCCTACAAACGAACAGCGTTGAAACCCCCTTAAACCATAACCTAAACCCTAATTTCGGCTTAACCCTTAAGGGGGACACGTGGCGAGCTGTGTGGCGTCACCGCATGGCGACTAGGCGGCAACACCACCGCACGGTGGCCGTGCGGCAAGGGGCAGGTGGTGGCCGAGGAGCGGCTACCGCACGGCGGTCGTGTGGTGTGTGGCTATTTTTGCAAAAAAAAAATTGGGAGATCGCTATTCCTGTAAATACAATGCGAAAAGTTGCTAATACTGCCAAAAATTCACTAGATACTTGTTAGTTTACTTGCTTCCTTGCATTGCATAATTATACGCTTGCTAGCAACCGAGAGAGAGAGAGAGAGAGAGAGAAAGGATGGCAAGGCTAGGATGTTATGCCGCTACTTCCTCAAGTAGGATCAAGGGCAAAGAAAGAGGAAGGCCGGCCAGGAAGAAGGATGAAGGAAAGAAGAAAAGCTAGGGTTTCACGCTCCGTTTGAGATCTTCGTTAAATTTCCGTGGGTAATGATATGACCAATCTTATATTAATATGAGATTAATGTTTATTCACGTTTTAGATTGGTTTGATAGTGGGAGTTAGACGTTTCATGATGACCTAATTCATTAAAATGTATTGTAGAACCATACGGGAGGGGTTTGGAGTATCTCCGTTCGGAATCATAGTTTCGTTTGGTTAGGAAAGTTGTAGATAATTTTCTTAGATTTTCAGAGAGTCCAAGATCATCGAATTTAGATAATCGAGTAAAATGTTATGGCCTCAGGAGTACTGCTATCCAAAACTCTGTTGCCAATGATAGCAGTTGTATAGATTGCTTAATTATGTGTATTATATGTGGGAATTAAATTATGATCATAACTAGGATTAGCTAGATAGTTCTATGTAGATTCCAGAAATATTATGGTTTTCTATTTTGCATGTTGTAGAAAAATAGTTACAACAAAGTGAAGTATGTTGTTTTGTTAATTTCTAGTATGACATTCGGCGTTGGAAACAGGGATATAGATGGCCACCACAAGGTAGGTGGCACAAAAAATCCACGTCCGAAAACAAAGTCAACTTCCGACACATTTTTGACTTAGAGTGCAATGTTTTCAAAGAAAGTCCACAACTAGAAAGTTGAATATCTTTTTGTGGGATACAATTTAGATCAACAATAATCCGATTTGGAGTTCGGATGACCTAGATATGGTCTCTATAATGTTCACCGTGCAGAAATAAAGTGAGAAACCGACACAAAATATATGTGTACTCCGAATCAAACTCAATATCAATTGTTTCCAAGCATATGGACGTGAAAGGACTGAGTTTGTTTCTGGTCAAATGAAATACCAGTCAAAGAGTATTTCCTTCGACCACCGTTCTACGACCATCCTCTGGTCGTAAGATCATCTAACGCTCCTTTCCCAAGTAGGTACTTTCACTTGAAGCTAGGGGGCTAGATGACGAGGATCTAGAAATCCTCATTTAATTATTTATCTGTAATCCTTATTATGGATAATGATGTCATTATATGGATCTTCAGAATACCCCTTAATATTGGGAGAAGCTGGAGTCGTAAGATCTTCTACAACTACCCTATGATCGTAATTTCTTCTACGATCACCTCATGGTCGTAAGTCTTTTTACGATCGGTCATTCTGATCGCCCCATAGTCGTAAATTCTTCTACGACTATTACAAGATCGTAAGTTCTTCTATGATCACCATATGGTCGTAAGTCCTTTTACGACCAAGGTCAGTTACGACCACCCTATAATCGATCGAGCTTACAGACAGGTAGGCCCAATTGATTAGGGCATCTAAACAGTTAGTATATGCTATTATTCTTTGGAATAACTACGATTAATCTCTCTGTCCTAGTGATAACTATCTGGCAACGTGGAAATATTACTTCTCCCAAAGTAATCTCCAGTAACTGCGCCATCATCCGAAGCATTGATACACCCTTTGGGCTGTAGAGATTATCGTCCAAGCACCCTATAAAAGGAGGAATCACCAGACGGCGGAGGAGGACAGACAAGAGGAAGAAAGACACGATCAAGAGCAACAAACATTGTATTTCAGTCTTTCTCTTGATCTGTAACCAACATGCTCAATATATCTACACAGGAATAGGGTTACTATTCTCTCGGAGAAGGCCCAAACCTGTATAAAATCTCTATGTCATTCTCGCTACTTGATTTGAGTCTTGGAGACCCCTCGAATTAAACAATTATTACGTAAGTTTAGTTCTAAAACACTGACAGATAGCGACGTCCATGGGGATCTTCTGGTCATTAGGTTTCCTTTGTTTTCTCCAAACTCTAATGCTTCCATGGCAGGAGAGTGGAACGAGGAGAACTGGTTCGACTTGGCCGATTAAGCAGATATCAACCTGGAGGTTGTCTTCAACTCGATCGAGTAATGTATCATCGATGGTGATGTAAGCTTCTAGAGATCTTTCTCGAGGAGACCATACCACCGATGGTGTTGAGGAGGGATCATTATCCCCCACAACGTTACGTCCAAATGAGGAACCAATTTCCTTGAAGGGCAAGGGTCAATCCGACCACAATTAGGGCTGCTCCGAGGCAGACCCAAGACATGGCAAAGCCTCCCCCTCTAAATATTCAAGTCCGCCTAAAGCGATCAGGCTGTCAGACAAGTCCTAGAAGCCATCAATCAGGAGCTTTATCGGCTTTGGTGGTATTTTCTCTCGGTTAGCCCCACGAGAGGATGAATTCGAACATACTTTTCCTCTGAGTTTGACCATCCCATCGCATGGCTCATTTGCGACGCGAGGCAGTTATAACCCGAAATTCCCCTTCCTAGAGGTTTGCTCAAAATCGCGAGACGGTGTCTTTTAACTACTCCTCAAGCGATGAGGCCTTGAGCATAAGTGGAGGTGTAATACCGAATATCGACTAGAGAGAATAATTTTGGTGAGAGAAATTTGTTCAATTTCGATTGCAACATAGTTTAGAGAGAAATTAAGTTAAAAATTCAGTTTTTATGGGCATTTTGGATCTTGGGCTTTGGCCCAGGCGGTCACGACCCTTGTGGGCTGACCTCAAGTGGCCCAAGAGGCGGGGGCGCCATAACCCTAGCTACCCTCTCCCCCCTCCTCCCTCTCCAAGCCGCCCCCTCCTCCCTCTCTTGGTGCCACACCTCCCTTCCTCCTAAGCGTCTCCACCTCCATCCCCTCCCATGGTCGGCCATCTCCTCCTCCCCTTTGGGTCTTTGCCTAGGCTGGCGGCGAAGGCAAGAAGGTGAGAGAGCCACGAGGTTCTTTGTTGGCCAAGAAGGAGAAAGGAGGAGAAGATGAGGATCTTCTTCGTGGGGATCAGCGACATCTCCTAAGGTTCTACAAGGGTAACACGATGCTCTCCCTTGATTTGATGTTGTTTAGATCTGAATTCAATTAGATTGATTGGATCGAATTGCTACCATCAGTTTTGATTACATCCCGATAAGTTGTGCGGCCGATTTGGGTCCTTAGAGGCCGAATTGGAGGTTTCCACCTCCTAGAGATTTAGACACTGTTCTTCGCTTTCTATATCCACCAAGATCACAAGATTACGATCTACGGTTCAAAAGTTATGATATAATATTTCCACCTTCATCATTGCTTTGCGAGAATGAATTGTCTAGTTGTCTTTTAAAATATGAATAAGTTAGTTGCAGATTCACTGATGCGGACATCGTTAGCTATGTTGTTTCATATAGTATTTTCAATTCATTAAATACCTCAGAACAACATGAGCTTACTAAGATAGTTGAAAAACAAGAGAAGCTTATCAGCAATTGAATCGATCCACAATTTCCTTTTAAATTAGTTGAGAATATTATACTACCTAATAGCGGGTCATCGTTTGTTTTCAGGTTTGAAGAAGAAGGTTTATTGGAAGACAAAGAACACGATACTTCTCAAGTTCAAGATGATCTTCGCAGAAACTCGGAAGGATCTAGCATACACAATATATATATTGTGATTTGGAAAGCTTATCAAGTCTACTTTCCAATGGACCAAACGACCTGTCATTTGAAGCTTTCTACCATAAGTTATGGCTATTCGAGTACATGCTGCACATTCAGATCGATCAATGCGCGAGAGTTGACAAAGTTGATGATTCCGTGGCCTGTACAACATCTTGGGAGGATATCAAGCTATGCCATGACTTTTCAAAGGTTCATCAGAGTCTCTTTCTCAAGTTTCACACGAATTCAAATCATTTAAATTAATGAAATTGAAGATGGGAAGGTTTGAATTCAATTCGGATTCGGAATCAGCATCAAATTCGGATTCGGAATCAGTAGGACAGTTCGGAGTAAAACGGTTATAACTTTCACAAACGGAGTCCGATTAGGGTGTTCTTGGGCTTGTTGGAAAGATAACTTCAAGCCCGATCCAATGGATCCTCCCTCACTCCGAAATTCGTCCTGTGTCAAAAGATATGACCGAAACAATATGACGGTTGTAAAATTAGAGTTTCCTTTTTTGTTTTAGATTGAGTTGGAATTAGAGTAGGAGTTCTAATTCTGAATTAGAGTAGAAGTAGGGCCTCTTGGCCAGCCATGAGGAGGAGAAGGGGCACTATATATTGAGGGTTAGACCCCCATTGTAATCTCAGACCACGTTTAATATATTTTAAAAGCTTTTGCTTGATTCTCTTGTTGTGCTGATAGCCAAAACAGAGGGAATTGGACATTGAGAATAGGGGGTCGTTCTTGCTTTTTTCGCTGGGAATTGAGAGTTCGATGATCTTCGCTTGTGGTCAGAGAGGATCCAATCAAGTGTGTGTTTGGACGAATTTTCCATAGAGTTGCAAGTCCGTGCATTGGCGCGGGGGATCAGCTGGTGGTTGGTCAGGATACACAAGTTATCGAGAGGTTCTACGTCGAGAAGATCGGGCACCCCGCATCATTCATGGTTTTCACCTAACTAAGTTATTATAGAAAATTTTATAACCTTTCCATATTGATAAAGAACACCCCAATCGGAGTTGTAAATTAAAAGTTGTGATATATTATTTACCGTTGTTCCTTTCATCTAGGCAGAACCCATCTTGTATTTTCATCCACTGTTTAGCAATTTAGTTTGGCCGAATTAGGTGATCTTGTCAACTAGAATTATGTAGATAGGTTCATTAAGTTTCCATAGGATCTAGCCTCACCTCGTTTCGAGTTCTAGATTAATAAATATGAATTTTTTAATGCTGCTGTCCAGGCTCGTTCCGGCGATTGAGTTGCCCGTTTTCAGATTAATGCTACTAGTTAACTCTAGGGTTTCCGGGAATGTGTTGTAGAGCATCTCTGGTAGCATTTTATACCATGTCGTTCTTATTTTAAGTACATACTTGTGTAGGCGGCGAGGCGTCGAATTTAGGAGCACCTTCGTTGCCTCTTAGCGCGTCACAACGCAGAAGGCACGTACATTGTGATTCTTTATGTTGATGAATGATGAGTGCTTGTATTCATACTGTTATTTCTATGATCCATGATTTCATTCAATGCTTCATGTTCCTTTCATATCCGTTAATCCATGTTGAAAGGGACGATGTCTTTCATTATTCATGTTACATTCCTGTCATTCATTTGTTCGTGTTCCTTCCACGGGAGTGGAAAATAAAGACCCATCAATTCCAGTATGGGCATGTAAGACCCACCATTCCAATGTGGGCAGATTTGGACACCCGTATGAAACGTTCTTCATACGGGATTTGGATCCCCATATTTCGTTAAATGCGGGCTTAAGTGAACACCGACGGGTGTGTCACTAGTTATATCGGTATGAGCATGTGTGCAGTCCATCCCTTCCATTACATCCATACATTCCATTCATTCATATATTCATTCGATGTTATGTTCATATTCTTTAATGATGTATTCTTGTTCATATGTGTTGTATGTTCAGTACTTGCAGAGTCTCGAACTCATTCTTGCGTTGTTTATTTATTTTAGGTGATCGTTGGTGATAGCTCTGTTGGGAGGGAGTAGACACGCACTATTCACTCAGTTCACTATACTCTATTTTCAATAATAAGTCTTGATTAGGGTTTCCATTCGTCAATCGATGAACTGTAATGAATAAAGTTAGAAGTGGTTGATATTTCTTTCCATGATATGTTTACTTAAGTACTGCTTGTGGTCCTTAATCACCCCCTTATTATCATCATTTGGATTTAGACTTTATTCATCAATTTGTTCTATCGTATGTTGATCTCTTTATGCCTGTAGAAGAGTTATTGTTTAAAATACTTCTGAATTTTGGTCGTATGTTAGATCCTTTAGGTAACATTTTGGCTTAGAATAGTCAGGGTGTTACAGGAGGTCATCACTCTCCTAGAGACAGGACTGAGGACACTCCTTGACGATCATACATTGCGATCCCTCGTGGCAATAGTAAGGACACCTCCAGTGATGAACAGGGTCAACACTCTGATGAGCGTACGAGAAATTCTCGAGATAATCACACTTCATAAAGGCAAACTCAAGGATCAAACAAGGGCGATCTGAGACAACTCGGCGAGAGAAGAATAGCGGCTCAAAGAAATGCACTGAGCACTTTCGATGTCGATCGGAGGAAGCTCGGGAACTCCAACATATCGGCGATCTACTCGAGAACCCAACTCGAGAGCTTGCGGCGTCGCTCGACCTCTTCATGCAAGAGATCACCACGAAGGCTTGGAAGCGTGATAACCAAACGCGAGCACCCTCGCCACCATCATTCCGGAAGTCGTAGCGGTATGACTCCATCAGCTTCTAGTCGTTCTAACAACTAACCGCACAGAGATCGAAGCGACAACAGGGTATGTCGTTCTCCTAACCGGAGAAAGGTTCTTCGAACGCCTGAAGATAAACAAGCTCTCAGGAGAGGTGATCGTTCACCACTCCGACACGAGAGTCTGCGATGGCGAGGCGAGATCTGAGTATTACCCTCGTAGAATCAAGACTTATCATAAGTCGAGTTCACTCACTGCCGGGTATCGTCGTGTACGATCACTTGATGATAACAATCCTTCTTTTCTGCAAAGGATGCGCTACGAAGTAATTACCGGATGTAGGGCATTCTCACGACCCGGCGATCCGGCGGCGCGCGGTTTCAACCAGTGAACATGGAGAAATTCGATGGGTCTCAGAATCCCATCGAGTTCCTACAAATCGACACGGCTAGCATCGAGCGGGAAGCGAGGCGTGTCATGGCAAATTACCTTCCGACTGTGTCCGCTCAATCGTGGTTGTTAAACCAACCATTCGAGTCAATCTACTCGTGGCAACACCACTATGGCCTTATGCTGGCTAACTTCTAAGGTACCTACCATCACCCTGGAAAGGAGGACGACATGCGAGGATAAGGCGAGCGGCCACGAGACCTTATGTCAATTCATCGAGCGCTTGATCGGGTTGAATTCAAATCCTAAGGTTTATGACTCATACATTATCGGATCCTTCAAGCGGGTAATGCTGCGAGAGAAAAATTCAGAGCCTTCAAGATGGCGGATCAATATTCGACTCGGCGAAGCGATCGAGTGGAACAAAACCATCGATCAAGATGACGAGAATCCTCAAAAGCAAGCGGAGGTAGCAAGAAGGACAAAAGGCTAGGAAATCCAAGAACAAGGTGAAGGACCAAAACCTCAAGCCAGCGATTCTAAGAAGGTCTTGGCGTGCGCAACAAGAAACCACAAAGTTCCAAACAATATCCGATCGAGGCAAAGGTAAGCGCCCGGCGGAAGAGCGACAAACCTAGGTGGTGCCCTTTCCATAAAAGGAAGAACATGACCTTCAGCATTGCAGGGTTTTCCAGCGAAAACTCAAAAACTACTACAAGCATAAGGACCACTTCCTACCCTCGAAGAGGTAGGGCAGCGAGTGGTCGTCTGCGATTGGGCGATAACGAGAGATGTCATTCCAAGATTCTAAGCATACCATCGAGCATATCTATGGGGTTCATCAACATACGAATCAAAGGATAGCTTAAGGCTCTCGAGCGAGGTAAACTCTATTGACCCTCCTCTTGTCAATAAGTTACGAAGTGGTCGAAAGTCACCATCCCGTTCGAGAAGAGTGATTATGCGATCCCTTTCACTTGACACAGTGGTTGCTCGATCGTGGTCAAGCCCACCATCAACAAGCTGTCGAGTAAATCAGTGTTTGTTCATGGTGGAAGCTCGTTAAACATCTTGTTCTGAGTACCACAGACGAGATGCAAGTACCGGGACCAAGGTAAGACCGATCGATACTCTTTTCATGGTATTGTACAGGGTCTTGACCAAACCTATTGGCCAAGTTTCTCTTCCTTTAACATTTGGTTCACAAAGTAATTTCATAACAGAGAAGATCTCCTTTGATGTGGTCGATTTTGATACGACATATACCGCCATACTCGAACGGCCAACTTTGGCAAAATTCTTAATGGCTACACATTATGGGTATCAACATCTTAAGATGCTAGGTCCCAAAGGTGTAATCACGATTCACTGTGATAAGAAGATGACGCATATGTGCCACCGTCGATCCCTCGAGACGGTTGGCCGGATACCAACTCTGGAAGAAAACAAGGAGTAGTCTTCGACCAAGCTGTCGAAGTCGAAAGCTGCACCGAAGCCGAACGACCAGGTCAAAGAGGTTCCTCCGGATCTAGAGAAACCCTCAAAGACTGTTCGCATCGGTGATACTTCCGACCCAAATAGGAAGACGCCCTCGTCACTTTCCTCGCAGCAAACACAATTGTCTTTGCGTGGCAAGCATCGGACAAGCCCGGAGTCCTCAAGGAAGTGATTGAGCATAGGCTAGCTTTACGTCCTGACAAAGTACCTGTAAAATAAAAATTACAGAGATTTGCCCCTGATCGACAAGATGCTATCAAATCACAATAGGACAAGCTACTTAAAGCAAACTTTATAAGAGAAGTCAACCACCCAGAGTGGTTGGCCAACCCTGTAATGGTTAGGAAATCTGACGGCAAGTGGCGAATGTGTGTAGACTTCACAGATCTCAATAAAGCTTTGTCCAAAAGATTAATTTCCTCTACCTCATATCGATCAGTTGGTTGATTCTACTGGCGGTTGTAAAATATTAAGTTTGCTTAATGCATATTCTGGCTACCATCAGATTAATATCGTCTAGAAGATGAAGAAAAGACCGCATTTATTACTCTATTTGGAATATTTTGTTATGTCAAAATGTCATTTGGTCTAAAAAATGATGTCGCTTATTTTCAACGCTTGACGTAATTGACTTTTTCACCACAGCTAAGCCAAAATTTGGAAGCCTATGTTGACGATCTAGTCGTAAAAAATATCAAGCGGCTTAATCATGTTTCCGACTTGCAAGAAACATTTGACAACCTCGGAAAACATTGTGTGAAACTCAATCCTAAGAAGTGTGTGTTCGGAGTCTCTTCAGGATAGTTGCTTGGATTCCTTGTCTCTGTATGAGGAATCGAAGAAAATCCCAAAAAGATAAAGACCATCGTGCAAATGCGGAGGACCGTGAAGAAAGAAGTCCAGAAACTCACATGATGCATGTCGGCTTTAAGTCGTTTCATTGCACGACTGGGAGAAAAAGGACTACCTTTCTTCAAGCTTCTAAGGAAGCACGAGGGTTTTGAGTGGTCAGAAGAGGCAAATGCGGCCTTTGAGGATGTCAAGAGGTATCTTACGAGTGCTCCTGTTTTGGTTTCTCCGAAGTCAGAAGAAACACTCTTAATTTATCTAGCGGCCACGCCATAGGCAGTGAGCGCAGTACCGATCGTAGAGCGTGAAAATGCCCAACAACTAGTTTACTATGTAAGTGAAGTTTTACACGGCCCTAAGGAACGTTACCCTCAGGTCCAAAAACATCTTTGTGCCGTCTAAGTTTCCCTTAGGGGGTGGTCCTCCATAACAGGGAAGCAGCGGGACACATGGCAAAATGGTCAGTAAAACTTGGGGAGTTCGACCTCCATTTCGTATCCCAAACGACCATTAAATCCCAGATCTTGGCAGACTTTGTTGCTGAATGGACAAATTCTGAACCTGTTCAGGATCTCCAGTGCGATAGTCACGACCAGTGGACGATGTACTTTGATGGGTCACTTACTTTAAGTGACTTGGGGGCTGGGGTGGTCCTGAAATCTCCTACCGGAGAGACCTTAAAGTATGCCATTCAATTAAACTTTCAGGCCACTAACCACATGGCGATCTGAAGGTTTGCTAGCTGGCATACGAGCTGCGAAAGCACTCGCGATTCGACGACTACTCGTCAGAGGAGATTCTCAACTAGTCGTGAATTAGGTCAGAAAAGAGTACCAGTGATCTAATCCAACCATATCTCGGTACATATCGGAGGTCCGAAAGCTAGAAAAGCATTTTTTTCAGTTTTGAGGTACAATTTATCCCTTGAAAGGATAATTTCCTCGTAGACCAGCTTGCTCGTATGGCTTCTTCCCATTACAAGTACCAAAAGGAGTTTTATTGGAGCAACTCCAAAAGCCGTCTCTGGTTGAAACACGAGAGACAACTCCTATTGAGACCACCTCTATAGACTAGGAGGATACCTGGATGAATCCCATCTACGAGTATCTTGAGAAGGTACAATACGAGGGCGATCTCGAGGCGATTGTTTATCTCAAAAGGCCAAAATGTATACTTTGGTGAAGGAGTCCTCTACAAGCGAGGCACTCAAGGGGTACACATGGGATGCATATCGCGAGAGGAAGGACTAAACATCCTTCATGACATACAAGAGGGCATTTGTGGAACTCATGCTTCCTCTGAATGTTGGTCGGCAAGGCCTTTTGACAAGATTTTCTTGGCCATGACCCTCTCGATGCCAAAGAGTTGGTTAAAAAGTGTGTACAATGTCAGTTTCATAGCAGGCAGAAACATCAACCGACTCAGGCATTGCAAGTAATTCCTCTATCTTGGCCTTTTGCGACCTGTGGTCTCGATATCCTAGGATTGTTCTCAAAGCTCCAGGAGATTTCGAGTTCCTTTTTGTGGCCATTGATACGTTCACAAAATGGATCGAAACCGAACCTGTGACTGGGATAACAACAGAAGCAGCAAAACGGTTCATGATGAGATGCGTGATTACTCGGTTTGGGGTCCCAAGTCGAATAATCACAGATAATAGTAAGCAATTTTCGAGCGCAAAATTTCAAGAATTTTATGACGAGTTGGGTACCAAAGTGTGTTACGCCTATGGTTCCCATCCTCAAAGCAATGGAGCGATCGAAAGAAGCGAATGGCCAAATAATGTAGAGAATCAAAACTCGAGTCTTGACCCGACATCAAGCACTTGGGGCTTGGGTACAAGAATTACCCTCAGTATTATGGGCAATTCGTACGACTACTAGTCGGGGCACAAGTGAAACACCTTTTTTTCTAGTTTTCGGTGCCGAAATCATGCTTCCACCAGAACTAAAGATCGGGTCAACACAAGTTGAAACATTCAACGACTCTACCCAAGAACAACTTCGAGCAGATGACATCAACTTACTCGAAGAGAAGAGAAATCAAGCCTTAATTAGTTCGTGATCTACGGCAAGCCTGCGCCAAATACTACGATCGTAAGGTCCAACCTCGCAGCCTTGCTATAAGTGACTTGGTATTGAAGAAAATTCAATCCCAGTCTAATCGAAACAAGCTTTCCCCCAAGTGGGAAGGTCCTTACACAGTGGTCGAAGTTACGCGACCAGGTTTGGTACGACTATCAATGGAAGACGGCCGAATTCTCTCGAACTCTTGGAGTATCGACCAATTATGCAAATTTTGTGCGTAACAAACCACCTCGACAATAAAGTATCAGGTTCTTTTATCTTTATTGTCTTACTTTGAGTAGTGCTTCGATAATTTTTTTCGACTATCCCTTGGTCGTAAGTTTTTCTACGATCAGTACCCAGCACTTCTTTACACTGGTCCAAAGGATAGGAACATCACCTAGTTGAAGCCTATCCTTTCTGCACATGGTCCTGCCCACTAGAAGGAACTTTCTTGTATCGACTCGTTCCTCACTTTTGCTGCCAACACAAAGAGCTCGGGTTCAATAAACATGGTCGAAATATTTTTAAGCCAACTCTTAGTACCTTAGTTTATTTCTTCATTTGTTTTGAAAAATATTCTAAGCAGGGTACACTTTGGTAATTTGGTCGACTACTCTTTGCAAACTCGGTTGGTTCAAACTGGTCGGAGAAAGACACAACACCTAGTCAAAGTCTTTCCTCTCTGCACATGGTCCTGCCCACTAAAACGAACTCCCTAACGTCGTCCTGTTTCTAACTCTTACTACTAGGGTAAAACTATTGAGTACACTCGAAAAGGTTGAATAAATTCTAAAGGAACTCTAGACATTTGTCTGACTCAAGTTGCCGCTCTTGATTTGATTAATCTAGCCGGAGATGGTAACACCACCTAGTCAAAGCCTTTCCTCTCTGCACGTGGTCCTTCCCACTAGAAGGAACTTCCTAGCGTTGACTCGTTACTACTCTTACAACAAGTGCATGATAATCGGGACCACAGGCTATAAGTAAGCCAAACCTCCCTTTTTCAGAAAACCAGGTTTAACACTATTTACTTAGTTTATCTAAATTCGTACGACTACTAGTCGGGCCAGAAGTGAAACACCTTTTTTCCTAGTTTTTAGTGCCTAAGCCATTCTTCCACTAGAACTAAAGATTAGGTCAACACAAGTCGAAACTTTCAACGACTCTACCCAAGAACAACTTCGAGTAGATGACATCAACTTACTCGAAGAGAAGAGAAATTAAGCCTTAATCCGTTCAACAGTCTACCAGCAAGCCCTGCGCAAATAATAAGATCGTAAGGTCCAACCTCGCAGCCTTGCTGTAAGTGACTTGGTATTGAAGAAAATTCAATCTCAGTCTAATCGGAACAAGATTTTCACCAAGTGGGAAGGTCCTTACACAGTGGTCGAAGTTACGTGACCAGATTCGGTACGACTATTAACGGAAGACAGTCAAATTCTCTCGAACTCTTCGAGCATCGACCAATTACGCAAATTTTATGCGTAACCAACCACCTCGACAATAAAGTATCAAGTTCTTTTTATCTTTATTGTCTTTCTTTGATAAGCGCTTGATAATTTTGTCGACCATCCCTAGTCGTAAGTTTTCTACGATCAATACCCAGCATTTCCTTACACTAGTCGAAAGTATACGAACATCACCTAGTTGAAGCCTTTCCTTTCTGCACGTGGTCCTGCCCACTAGAAGGAACTTCCTAGTGTCGACTCGTTCCTCACTTTTGCTACCAACACAAAGAGCTCGGGTTCAATTAACAAGGTCGAAATATTTTCAAGCCAACTCTTAGTACCTTAGTTTATTTCTTCATTTGTTTTGAAAAATATTCTAAGTAGGGTACACTTGTAAACTCGGTTGGTTCTAACTGGTCGGAGAAAGACACAACACCTAGTCAAAGTGTTTCCTCTCTGCACATGGTCCTGCCCACTAAAAGAAACTTCCTAGCATCGTTCTATTTCTAACTCTTGCTACCAGGGTAAACCTATTGAGTGCACTCGAAAAGGTTGAACGAATTCTAAAGGAACTCCAGACGTTTGTCTAACTCAAGTTGCCGCTCTTGATTTGATTAATCTAGCAGGAGATGGTAACACCACCTAGTCGAAGCCTTTCCTCTCTGCATGTGGTCCTACCCACTAGAAGAAACTTCCTAGCGTTGACTCGTTACTACACTTACGACCAATGCATGATAATCGGGACCACAGGCTATAAGTTAGCCAAACCTCCCTTTTTTCAAAAAACTTGTTTAATACTATTTACTTAGTTTATCTAAATAAACTAAGCAAATAGTCAGGGGCTGGGATAAAGTTATTAATATGACTTAAATTCTTAATCTTATTCTGTTTTTCCATTCATTATCTTATGAGTTACTAACTACTCGACAAGATGATTTTTCAGGAAGAAGAAAAGAATCATATATATCAACAAACTTGACTTTATATGTTCCTATTACAAACTACTATGACGAAGGAGATTCTATCTGCATCTCGTAGTGACTTCCTTCTTGATCATTGCATATTTTTCCATCAACATTGTATACCTTGAGCGGTTGAAGCCGATTTTGATTTGTTGCAAATTAAAGTTGGGTCATGAGCTTTAAGTTTTGCGAATAAAACTTATTCGCCTTCAACGCCTCCTTTATCAAATCGGCTTAGTTGGTCTTTAGAGTGGTCACCAACTCTTGCAAAGTCCGACTTATTTTCTAATGGTACTCAAGTGAGCAACTATCGTGTCTTCACGAGGTGACCTCCTCGGCATGTAGCCCTAAGTAGATTGTTAAGGAGAGAAATGTTGTCTGAAGGTTGATCCTCATCGATTTCATGACTTCATCGTCATGCGAGGCAATGCTTTTGCATAGAGCTCCTCCCAAGACATAGCCTCTGATATTTTTCTTTGGCGTCTGGAAATCTAAGTGAACAACCATGGTCTTGTCTTTGACCTCGATTTTGAGCTTCCCCATCTCGACCTCTTTTTCTTAAAAGGAATAAGGGTTAGAAAAAAAGAAAAAAAAAGTTTATGAGCGGTCTTAAGTTTAGCACTTACTGTTTATTTATCCACAACTTTTGAGTTGCGAGTTAGCCTCTAAAGCTTCTTTAGAAGGGTCTCTTTTTCTTCCCTTAGCTTTTCATCTCAACCTTCTAGTAGTCGAGCGAACTGGCCAAGAACTTTTCGTCGCTCTTGAACCTACAGAGGAAAAGAGTAGACATGAGCATAGGACAAGTGGTCGTATGATTTTCTACGACCGATACCTAGTCGTAAGTTTTTCTACGACAATCCTTTGGTCGTAGGTTCTCCTACGACTATTACCCAGTCATAAGTTTTTCTACAATATTTCACTGGTCGTAAGTTCTTCTACGACCAGTGTAGTCGTAAGTTTTTCTATGACAATACTATGGTTGTAAGTTCTCCTATGACCAGTATCTAGTCGTAAGTTTTTTTACGACCTTTCTGTAGTCGTAAGTTCTTCTACGACCAGCATATAGTCGTAAGTTCTTTTACGACAACCCCATAAGCACTATGAAAGTAGTCAAAACATAAACGACTACGAGTAATAGTGACTTACCATCTCTCTACCTGATCGCAGAGTTCCGCCTTCTCCTGTCGCAGCTGTACAAGTTATCTATTGTACTCTGCAACAGTGACAATTTGCTCTAAAGCTCTCTGCATAAAGAAGGACAGTGAGAGGTGAGAAAAGCCGCATATATAAATGTTCGGTAACAAGTACTTACGTTAATGCTCGTTCGAGCAAACTTGGAGAGTACACGTGTGGGGTCCTTAAGTTCATCAAGCTCTTGAAACCAGTTCCACCACACCTTTTTGAGACGCTTGTCATCGAAAACATTCCTCCTATCTGGAATATCCTTGTGGTGTGGGACTCGGGTATGAGACCTAAAAGCATAAGACCCCACAACAGAAGCTAGGCCGAAAAATTCAGAAAAGAAGTTATCATATTCTTCTTCTTCTGATTCGGTGATGACAACTCCTTGGGGACCGGGAGGAACGTCTACGGCAACTTCCTTCCCGGCGCAGTGGCCCAACGATCCATCGTCTTGGTCTGATGCCTCCGCTAAATCATGCGCCGTCTTCGCCTAAGCCTCTAAGACCACTCCTGTGGTCACAGTTGCTTCGGCAGCAACGACCTCTTCCACCACTTGGATGGTGGACGGCCATTCGACCACCGCCACTATCATTCCTCCAACTACCGGAGAAATAGCAGTAGATTCCTCGACATGAATGTCCTTGAGGGTTGGATGAGTCGCGCTAAGATCACAAAAAGGAAAACACGTCAAATGGTAAAAAAAACAAAAGGTAAATGTTGTTCTTACACTTTTATCTCTTTACATACATTCGTGTGCTAGATTTGATCTTGAATCAGAGTAACCTTCCTAAAAGATTTCTTTGACTTCTTCTCAACCACAGTGTGTATGCAGTCGTGGGTCTTAAGCGAGCACTACCACTCCTTGAGCCTCTGGCTCTCGGATGGCGAGACTGTCTCGACCACATCAAGAGCGACAGCAGCCCTCGTATGAACATACGGTGCATTGTTTCCTTCACAAAAGATATAAACTCTTCAAGTTCTCCTTTAATTGTTGCTTAACAAAGCCACGGGGCACAGAAACTACGAAAGTCTTATTATCGTAGTAAAAGGGTACCTTGATCTTGGGGGCTTTGCGTTTGAGTGCTTGGTAGCTTGTCGCATTTTCCTTCCTGCTGCGACCATTTCTGCGGCCGAACCAAGCAAAGGTCGGTTGGACAGCGAGCTCGAGCTGCACCTTCCTTGTCTCGACTTTCCGCGGCCAGCGTTTTTGGTACGGAGGGCGTTAACTAGCTCCATCGCCTCCCTAACGACCATCAATTCGACCTCTTCATCATCTTGACGGTCTTCCATGCCTACTTTCTACATAAGTTAGAAAAAGAAGTATTACCAAGCGGTCGTAAGTTCTTCTACGACCAGAACCTAGTTGTAAGCTTTTCTACGACAACTTTCTAGTCATGAGTTTTTCCACGATCATTCTGCAATCATAAGTTCTTCTACAACCAGAACCTAGTCGTAAGTTTTTCTACGACAACTCTCTAGTCGTGAGTTTTTCTACAACCATTCTTTGGACGTAAGTCCTTCTACAACTAGTACCTAGTCGTAAGTTTTTCTACGACTAAGAGATCCTAAAGAAGAAACCAGTCCTTGATTACCTTTAGGCATTCCATCCTATCCTCTGTGGTCAAAGCCGCAAGGATTTGAGGAGCCGCCAAATTTAGTGGCGAAGATTTATCACAAATGAGCTTGAGCCGAGCGTCAATTTTCGCTTGTGTGAGATCTGCAGGAGAAAATAAACTTTCAAAAACTAAGTTCGAAATCAAAAGAAAGATAACTAAATTGAAGGTTTACTTACCTTGCTCGTAATCTCTAGTCGGGTCTTGCGACCCCGAGTACTTCCACATGGGATGTGCTTGTTTCTTCATAGGGCTAATACGGTGCGTGATGAAATCCTTCGCGGCGTGCCAACCGGTGAGCCCCTCCTCCTTCAAGTCATTGATGGCTTGAATGTAGGAGGCGATCCGGCCAAGATCCTTGGGAGTCGAATCCCAGGAAGAAATCTTCTCGTGGCGTCCAGAAGCGAGCAGTATCTTCTTTGGTCATCTTCCATCCCGGCCATGGCAACCGGGTGAACATCTAAATATACTCCTTCAACTTCCCATCGTGGAGCTTGGACTACAACTACGGCGACTCTCCCGGTAAGTCATCCGTAAAAATCTTTGGAACAACTCCAAGTCATTGGAATCCCCAGGTAAGCCTCACACAAGTATACAAACACAACTAACATTGTGATGGAATTGGGAGCGAGGTTCACCAATTCCACCCCAAAATGTTTAGTCTGGCGTGAGAAAAGGGTGGCTGAGCAATCGAAGGCCACACTCACAGTACGCCAAGAAGACGAGAATATGTCCAATCTCGCCCAACAGCCAATGTTGCCCAGAAGCCTTAATCCACTTCACAAACTGCTTCTTTGGAATCTTCTCGGCGGTGACCAGAGCTTTTATCTTGGTCGCGTCCATCTCCGATTTGGCCCACTGGGAAGCGGCTCCGGCCATCTTTCTCAAAGGGAGGAGATTTGAAGGTGTACGATTTGGTTGGCGGCGGAGAATGCGAAAGCTTGATGAACAGTTGAGTGATTGGAGAAAAGTAAGAACCCTACAATCGCACCCACGGTAAGTTTTTATAACCGCGCACTTGGGTTAAAGACGTGGTAACCTAACAGCTATCACCTCTTCGGGAACCGCTCCAACAGACAAGTGTATGAGAGTCGATTCATATTCTTAAATTTATCTGTCCGAGAAAACCGAGTCTATCTTTACACCTCAAGCGAAATTACCTTCTTGGCCAAGTCTTTTTCTGGTCAAATGAAAAGCCAGTCGGAAAGGATTTACTTCCGATTACCATACTACGACCACTTTGTAGTCGTAAGATTTTCTACGGCCACCTTGTAGTCATAAGGTTTCCTGCAAACTGCTTGACCAACTCGTTTTTGGTCAAATGAAATACTAGTTGAAGAGTCTTTTCTTCATCCACCGTTCTACGACCAGCTTCTGGTCATAAGATCATCTAATGCTCCTTTCTCAAGTAGGTCCTTTCACTTGAAGTTGGGGGCTAGATGATGAGGATCTAGAAATCCTTATTTAATTATTTTCCATAATCCTTATTATGGATAATGACACCATTATATGGCTCTTGAGTATACCCCTTAATGTTGATAAGGGAGAAGCTGGAGTCGTAAGATCTTCTACAACTACCTCATGATCGTAAGTTCTTCTACGATCACCTCATGGTCGTAAGTCTTTTTACGACCAGGTCAGCTACGACCGCCCCATAGTCGTAAGTTCTTCTACGACTAGCACGAGATTGTAAGTTCTTCTACGATCACCCCATGGTCGTAAGTCCTTCTCTGAGCAGTCGATTCGACCATCCTATAATCGATCGAGCTTATAGACAGGTAGGCCCAATTGATTAGGGCATCTAAACAGTCAGTATACGCTATTATTCTCGAGGATAACTGCACAACTAATCTCTTTGTCCTGGTGATAACTGTCTGGCGATGTGGGAACGTTACTTCTCCCACAATAATATCCGGTAACTGTGCCATCATCCGAAGTATTGATATGCCATTTGGGCTGGAGAGATTATCGCCCAA
This sequence comes from Hsuehochloa calcarea, assembly GCA_036346395.1. Classification (NCBI taxonomy): domain Eukaryota; kingdom Viridiplantae; phylum Streptophyta; class Magnoliopsida; order Poales; family Poaceae; genus Hsuehochloa; species Hsuehochloa calcarea. Next base: position 12,628,874 of record CM070603.1, read on the forward strand.
GCATGCTATAAAAGGAGGAATCACCAGACGGCGGAGGAGGACGGACAAGAGAAAGAAAGAAACGGTCAGGAGCACCAAACATTGCATTTTAGTCTTTCTCTTGATCTATAACCAGCATACTCAATATATCCACACAGGAGTAGGATTATTATTCTCTCCGGAGAAGGCTCGAACCTGTATAAAATTCATGTGTCATTCTCTCTGTGTGATTTGAGTCTTAGAGACCCTCCGAATCAAACAATCATTACGTAAGTTCGGTTCTAAAACACCGATACTATGATTGCATCTTAAATTTCCTCTCTTCCAATTGTTTTGCGTGCAATGTTCTCATCATCGATCTATTTACGTGATAGATTGTTTTAGTTAATCTTTCTCTAATCATGGTGATTAGGTTAGATATTAGTTGATCTTTGCATGTGAGTTTATAGTTAGGGCTGATCGCTAGTTAGTGTTGATTAACCTCGTCGTGACAGGGAGAGTGAGAAAGGGCTAGCTAGTAGACGATCTAGATTGTAACTGATTTTAGGGTTTTAGATTTACTCGAAGTCTAGTAATGACTAGGTCAGAAAACGCGCTTCGCTGCGTTCATAGAGCCGATCCTGATAGTATTATGAAATCGTTGAATTATTTTTGGCGACAGTATGATGATTTAGCATGTGAGAATATGTAACCTCTAAACATATGCAGGCGTGGATGTAGCAAGTTATTCCGTAAGCAATTGTTGTAAAGTAGAACATGGAATATGTTAGTTAAACTGTGCCTAAAGAAGTATCATCTTAATTCTTGCACAGGCCAGAATAATCCTGATATCAGGGAAACAAAAACGCGTCGATGACGCGTCGTTTTTCAAGCACGCTGCACTATGAGCAACAGGTAGCCTGGTGTTGACACCGGGAGTTACAGTGTCTTTAGGTTGGCACACGGTAGAGAGCTAGCAAAATAACTGAAGGATGTAGCTCTTTGTACATTGCGCTGGAAAGACGAGGCCCAAAAATGTCATAAGGTAGATTTGAGACTCGCACGTTCCGGTGTTGGTGTCTGACAAAAAAAAAAAAAGGAGAAAACGAGATGATGTGGCGATCACGTAATGGAAAGTGTTAGAAAAATAGGGCAGAAGCGAGACACGAATTTTACGTGAAAAACCCTTGCGGGAAAAAACCACGGGCGCCAACCGGCGATGATCACTATATGTGGAGGGATTACAAGTCGCTCGGGATTACAATGAAACGGCGTACTTCATATGAGGCATACAAGGGGTATATATAGGGGTAAGGGCGTAGAGTCCAAGTCGGACACTTGTCGCTAAAATAGAAACCAATCCGAACTCTTCCGGATAAGGCAATTCGGATCACAATTTCAACAATCTCCACCTTGAGGCAATTTCCTCTTGCGGCAATAATGAAGAATCTTCAATCACCATAATATCTCCACAATAAGATAAAGAATCACCGTGCGCCAATTAGTCTCTAGGACTAAGCGTAATACCAACTAAGCAGAGCAAAGCTTAAACTTAGAAAGCAGGCTGGCCGTCATCATATCAATTGGATTATCATGAGTACTTATCTTGCACACCTTGACATCACCTTGAGCAATGACACCTCGAATAAAGTGATATCTCACATCAATGTGTTTTGTTCTCTCATGGAACATCTGATCCTTTGTAAGGCATATAGCACTCTGACTATCACAAAATATGGTAGTGCAAGAATTTTCTCCACAAAGCTCATTGTACAAACCTCTCAACCAAATGGCTTCTTTACAAGCTTCAGAAATAGCCATATATTACCTTGATGGTAGATAAGGCAACAGTAGCTTGCAAACTTGCCTTCCATCTAACAGCACAACCACCAATGGTGAAAACATAACCTGTGAGAGATCTTCTTTTGTCCAAATCGCCAGCATAATCAGAGTCAACATACCCAACAAGTTTATCTCTAGAAGTTCCAAGCGCAAGCGAGCATTAGAAGTACCACGCGAGATATCGAAAATCCATTGAACCGCTTTCCAATGCTCTTTTCGAGGATTAGCCATGTATCTCTGACAACACTCAATGCATGAGATAAATCAGGACGAGAACAAACCATGGCATACATAAGAGAACCAACTGCACTGGAATATGGAACTCTAGACATGTGCTCAATATCATAATCTGACTCATGACATAAAGCTGAAGATAATCTGAAATGTGAAGCTAATGGAGTACTCACTGGTTTTGCATCATGCATATTAAAGCGACGAAGAACTTTCTCAATATAACCTTCTTGACTAAGGTATAACTTGCGATTTCCTCTCTCTAATAATCTCCATGCCAAGAATTTTTTCCTTGCACCTAAGTCTTTCATCTCAAATTCCTTACTCAAGCTGTGCTTTCGGTTTGCTATTTACGACTTATCTTTTGCGGCAATCAACATATCATCAACATAGAGAAGCAAATAAATAGCTGAACCATTGACAGTTTTTAAATAAACACAGCTATCATAATCAATCGCTTAAAATTATGAGAAATCATAAAAGAGTCAAATCTCTTGTACCATTGCCTAGGAGATTGCTTCAAGCCATAAAGAGATTTCTTTAACCTACAAACAAGGTGTTCTTTTCCAAGAATAACAAAACCCTCAGGTTGATCCATATAAATATCTTCTTCCAACTCCCCATGTAAGAATGCAGTTTTAACATCCAATTGCTCAAGTTCATAATCATGCATAGCAACAATCTTGAGTAAAGTGCGAATAGAACTATGCTTCTGGCCCAGGAAAAGACATCATTAAAGTCAATACACGGAATCGGCTATAGCCTTTAGCAACCAACCTTGCTTTATACCTTCTTTGGTTCGATGGGAGAAATACCTTCTTTTCTTTTGAAAACCCACTTGCAATGAACAGGCTTCTTCTCCTTTGGCAATTTCACTAGTTCCCAAGTGCTATTCTTTTCAAGTGACTCCATCTCATCATGCATAGCGGTTATCCACTTATTACGATCGGTGGAATCAATAGCCTCAGTATGATGAAGGTTACGCATTACCTTCAATTTCTTACGCCACACTCAAAGCATAGCGACAATATTAGCTTCTTCAATTAATCTCTTGGGTGGATTAATCTCCTCCTAGATCATCAGCGCAATGGACCGTTGTGGTATTGCTCACAAATAGGAGGATTCTCAACAATAGGTGCATCATGAACACCAATATTTTCCTTATCGATCGTTATCCGAACCAATAAGATGATCCACGAACACTTGAATTACCTTACTCTCAGCAGGAGCATTAGTAGGCGGTTTATCATGAAGCATAGCGATTCATTAAAGACAACGTTTACGCTAATCACAACCTTACGTGTTCTGATTCACAACTTATATCCTTTGACACGGTTATAACCAAGAAAAATGCATATGACTCTAGACTCTAATTTTCCATTATCAACATGAGCATAAGCAATGCAACCAAATACTTTCAATTCGAATAATTTCTTTGGTGAACGGACCATACCTCAATTGGAGTCTTTTTTCAATTATAATATTGGGAGACCGATTAATAAGATAGCAAGCGATGGAAGCGGCTTGATTAAAACGCCTATGCAAACTGCATTGGACAACATGCAGCGGGCTTTGGAAATAATGGTCTGTTCATACGTTCACCTACACCGTTTTGTTGAGAGTACCAGAGGCGGTGTAGTGCCTAACAATGCCTTGATCTTGCAATATGATTCAAATTCATCGAGCAAATTCCATACCATTATCGGTCGAAGTTTCTTTACCTTCTTTTGGTTTGTCTTTCGACCATAGTCTTCCACTCTTTAAATCTTTGAAAATGCTTGTGATTTATGCTTCAAGAAATAAGGCCACACTCTTCTAGAGTAATCATCAATAATTGTCAACATATAATTAGCACCGCCTAGCGATGTCTTGCGAGATGGTCCCCATAAATCGAATGCACATAATCCAAAATACCTTGATGGTATGAGTGAAGTATTAAATCTCACCCTCTTGTGTTTGCCAAACACACAATGCTCTAAAATTTTAACTTGTCGATGCTATGTCCATCAAGAAGTCCTCTCTTGCTCAATTACGCTTAAACCAAGCTCACTCATATGCCCAAGGCGCATATGCCAAAGATTAGTAGCATCGAATCGGATAATGAACTTGAGATTGCGGCAACATTACGATATTGTAGTACCTTGCGGATGGTGCAGTTAGCGGTTAATATCGACTTTCATCACAACAAGAGAGCCTTTTGATACCTTTAAAACTCCACCTTCACCTGAATACTTGTACCCTTTAGTATCAAGAGTACTCAAAGAGATGAGGTTCCTTTTCAAATCTGGAATGTGCCTCACATCTGTCAAAGTTCTGACAATACCATCAAACATCTTGATCTGAACTGAACCAATTCCTGCAACCTTACAAGATGAGTTATCACCCATCAACACAGTACCACCTTCAATAGATTCATAGGTGGCAAACCAATCCCTATTAGGGCACATATGAAAAGTGCAGGCAGAATCAAGAATCCATTCATCATTGGTCTTAGCACATCCAGCAAAGGCAACAAGAATTTCTCCATTAGGACTATCATCAGCAACAAGAGAGGCTTTACCTTCATCATCTGGTTTACCTTTTGGCTTATAGTAGCCAGCTCTCTTTTCTTTATTTTGCAGCTTCCAGCATTCAGAGATGTCATGCCCACTTTTCTTGCAATATTTGCACGACTTGTATTTGCCTCTTGAATTTGACCGGCTCTTATAGCCGTTTGGACTTCTACCTCGAGATCCATTGTTTGAGTTCTTCTCCTTTTGCCTTACGAATAAACAAGCCTGCTCCTTGCGAGCTTGAATTTTCAGAAGGTACCATATGTTTCATCTTCTCCTTTGCATGCAAAGCTTCATAAACTTCATTAAGAGTGAGTATCTCTACTATATAATATGGTATCTCCGAAATTTGAAAAAGAACTAGGCGATGAACACAAAGAATAAGACCCAAATCCTCATCATCATATTTTACCTCCATCGACTCTAGGTCGGTGCGATCTCCTTAAACAGAAAGATGATCAATCACAGATCCTCCTTCTTGCAATTTATGAGAGTACAATTTACGCTTGAGATGCATCTTCTTGGTGAGATCCTTTGTCATGCAGATTTGTTCAAGCTTGACCATAATCGGCCAGATGTCTTACGCTTCAAAACATCTGCAAAATATCATTTGATAGATGTAGGTGAATTTGAGATAAATCCTTACGGTCTTTGCGCTTCTCATCTGCGGTCCATTCAATAGGTTGTTTATCAAAACATTCCAATGCATCATCCAAATCCATCTGTGCCAACACAGCCCTCATCTTTACTTGCCACAGCGAAAATCTTGTGTCTCGACTCAGGAGTGGAAGATCATACTTCAAAGTCGCCATGAGGAATAAAACCTGAAATTTGCTAGTACCGATCTGTGTAAATCTAGCAAAAATCACGACTGGCTTGATACACTTTTTCACTTCACGAAAAATCAATTTGGAAAAAATTGGCTGATAGATGCTTCTGGTGGCAGATTAAAGAAATAGGAAGAATAATTCCTTGGGGATTGTGCCCTGTTGATTCTTCTCTGTGTAGTCTTTGTACAAAGAGACAGAGAGTTAATTGCGTAATAGTTTAAACAATAGAAAAAATTTAGAACATGTGCCTTTGATCTGATGTGTTGATTTCCTTTTTTTTTTCTTTGGTCTGCTGCTGTTCTCGGTTTTGTTCAGACGCACGCACGACTGTTCGAAGCTGTCGGCCGCTGCCTTGCGACGCAGGCCGAGGTCGCAACGAGCGAGGCTAGCAAAGACAGAGCTATCCGGATGGCGACGTGGACGATCGGGCAGGCGAGCCTTGGACCGTGGACGGAAGTTGACGCCGAATCGATCTGGTACTTTTGATTTCTTCGGCTGTGCTGCTACTTTATGTCTTCAATCAATCACGGCATACTGTTGAGTAACTGTCGCTGGCGAGTCCAGTCCGAACGGGTACCTCGTATACAATGATCAGAATCGTAAGAACGATGAAGAACACAAGAACACAACAGTAGAATGAACACAGAGATATGCGGGACTTCAGGGTCTGCTTTATTGCTTCGGATCAATTAGGGTTACAATGAGAGGGGGGTGACCCTCTATTTATAGACTACGGGATGAGGAGTTCAATTGGGCCAGGACTCTCCGGAGTCCTGGGCCCGGTTTCTTAACACTCCCCCTTGAACACTCATCCAACATGTTCATGTCTCATCAAAACTCCATAAAAACCCAGTCGGAAAAATTTTGGAGAAAGAGTACATGTCATGTGTTCTTCTGTGTTGCATGAATTGCCTCATCAAAAACCTTAGCCGAGAAACTTCAGGAAAACTCGTAAGGGAAAAAGAGTACAATCCACCCAATTTCATTTAATCTCCGGGATTTATTCTTTGGGTACTTGATCTTCGTGATCAAGATTCAATAATGAGTTCGTGAAGATTCTCCCCCTGAATTCTGCACTTGTCTAAGTCTTATCATTCCAATTCCACGTATGCATCTTTCAAAACTAGATCTTTGGAAGTGACTTAGTGAATAAATCTGCAAGATTTTCACATGACTTAGTATCAAGACCTTAATTTCGTCCATCTTTTGCATTTCATGAGCATAGAAGAACTTGGGATTGATATGCTTTGTAAGGGACTCTTCACATAACCCATCATGTACTTAGGCGACACAAGTGCATTATCTTCATAGATAATGGTAGGGGTTTGTCGCGATATCCAATCCACATATTCTTTGGATGTGGTGAATCATCCGTCGAAGCCAAGAACATTCTCGTGAGGCTTCGTATAGTGCTATGATTTCTGAGTGGTTCGTCGAAGTAGATACAAGACTTTGCTTAGACGATTTCCATGAAACTGCGGTTCCACCACACAGGAATACATAGCTTTGTTTGTGATTTAGGCGTGTGCGGTCCGCGGTACCCGACATCTGCGTAGCCAATCATGGTAAGGTCTTGGTTCTTTCTGTAGAATAGACCAAGATCTTTGCTTCCTTGGAGGTATCGGAAGACGTCTTTTATTCCCTGCCAATGCCTTTTGGTAGGTTCTGCACTGTACCTTGCTAATAGGTTTCTTTGCAAATGCAATATCCGGTCTAGTACAGGTTTGCTAGATACATGAGTGCTCCTATTGCACTCGGTATGGGAATTCGGTCCCGAGGACTTCCTCCCCTCTTCTTTAGGTGCATGCGGGTCCTTGTCTTGCTGCAAGGATCTCCGACCATCGGCACTTTCGAAGGATATGCCTTTTCAAAACCAAACCTCTCCAACACTTTACGAGTGTATGTTGGTGATGTACTAGAATACCTTGGGGTATGCTCAAGGCTGCGAGCCTAGGCGATGCTTAGTTTTACCCAAGTCTTTCATCTCGAACTCGATTCGGTAAGAGCTTGCTTTCTTAATATCTTCCATGGTTAGATGATATTGGATCATCTACATATCTTGAGATTATCTGAGAATCCATCACAGGATCATTGTATAAAAACACGAGGACAATCCTCATTGTTCGTGTAACCTTTCTTCTTGAGAAAGTCACTTAGCGATTATACCACATTACTTTGATTGCTTCAATCCATACGGTGACTTTACAGGTTGCACTGTATCTGATTTCTATTTGCTCTGTCTTGGTTGGAGACGAGGATACCTTAGAGTACCTTCATGTAAATGTCAGAATCTAAGTTCCCATAAAGGTATCACGATTACCACATCCATCAATTTCATTTCCAAATTCAAGTTTCTTGCCATTGAGATTAAATATCTAAAGGTAGTTCCGCCCATGACCGGGAATAAGTTTCATCATAATCGACTCACAGTGCGTTGGGTGAAACCTTGTGCAACAAGCCTTGCTTTATGTCTTACAACTTCATTATTTTCATTTCTCTTTCGAACAAATACCCACTTATGCCCTCTTTGGGTGCATATGGGGAGGCGTCTGACTTCTGAGCCCAAACACCTCTCTTTTATTGAGAGATATTAATGCCTTCTATTGCCTTCTTCCAATCTTTCCAATCGATCTTTTCTTACATTCGTGACGACGAGCTCGGATCAAGATCGATGATTGTGGCAATTTTCTTTGCAAAATAAATGTCGATATTGGCTATTGTTCTATTCATAGATTCTCCTGTGGTCACATAATTTATAGCTATTTCTTCATGGGCGATACTTCTAATGTTTCTACTTGCTTACATTGCTTTCGATTGCGGGGCAAGTCCTTTAGTTTTCGACTCCGATGTGTGCGCACACATCCATGCGATATCTCCTCCGTGGGAATATTCAAATCTGGTATGCCTTTTCTTTGAGGTTCCATCACGGTGCAGTCTCAATTGGCTCCCTTTACGGTTATGGGAACTTGGTGATCGGTTGTTTCAAGTCCTTCTTATCCTTTTTAGCGGCGTCCCGGTTACTTGGGATTGAGGGCGAAGTTCTCGTCCTTTTATTACGAGGCCTGCGGGCGGGATTAGGGATACCTTCAATTTTCTTTGGTATTTCAACCCTCTCCGGCGCATTGCGTGCGAGCACATGCGACTTGGTTACACTTTTCAAATCACTAAAGTGGTCGAGCGGTTGATTCGCTAATGCTTGCAAATCAATTATCTTACGGACTTCTCTATTTGTTTCACCGGTCTGCGGGTCATGTGCATGGATTCCGTGGCTTGCCACGTCGATTCGATATTTTTCATCAAGGGTTGATTTCCTCCCCTAATGACGAAACTATCCTCATCGAATATCTTTGTCGTGGCGGTGTATGCAAATCTCGATCATTGGGTCGAGATACTTGATTATGGATGTTGTCTCATAACCAATGTATATCGAGACTTTCGGAGAGGGCCCATTGCGATTATTGCGGTGGTGGTATAGGTACATAAACCTTGCAACCAAACCTTGAAGATGGGATATTTTGGTGTTGACCCTTGCGCTAGTTGCATAGGTGAATGGATGTTATATCTTGATGGTGAAAATTGATGAGAGTTCTTGCGTGTAGGATTGCGTGTCCCCAACATGTAGTTGGCAAATTACAATTCTGCAAGAGCGGTCGGGCAATGAATTTAATTCTTTTAATCAATGCTTCGCTAGTCCATTACAGGTGTGGACATGTAGTGCAGAGTGCTCAGCGGTAATTCTCATTGCCATACAATAATCATCAAAAGCCTTTGAAGTAAATTCTCGGCGTTGTCCATCGATGGACTTCACATGATGATCGAAATTATTCTTAATCTTAATTATCTGCGAGATCGGCTTTGCAAAAGCGTGGTTTCTAAATAAACGATAAGCATCGTCGACCATTTGAGGAAGCATCGATGAGCACCATAAAGTACCTAAATGGCCACGACGAGGTGTATAGGACATAAATGTCTCCTGGATACGATCCGAGAATGCGAGATTTCATCCTTTACTTTGAGTAGAGGTCTAGTAATCATTTTCCGGTGGCACATGCGGGGCACACGAAATCTTACGGATTGGAAAATTCTTTACATTGATATTATGTCCACGAGAATTAGTAATTATATTTCTCATCATTCTAAGACCGGGGTGGCCTAATCTGTCGTGCCAGAGACAGAAAAGTTCAGAGCTTCTAAAAATCGTTTTCATGACAGTATAGGCTGCAGATGCCTTAATATGAGTGTAGTATAGCCCAGATTCATATGAAGGAAGTCTTTCTAATACCCTTTTCCATTTTCCTCGCTTTGTAATGAGTAGGTATTCCTTACCATACTCTTCTTCAGTCTCTACGTGGAGACCGTTAGCGCGGATATCTTTAAAGCTTAAGAGAGTCCTAGTCGATTCTGGGTACAACAAGGCTTCTTCAATGACCAATGTTGTGCCCATCGGGAGTATAATTGTGGCTCTTCACGAGCCTATTACACAAGTATCATTGCTGCGATTGTTGTAAGACTACCGACATTCTTCTTGATTGGTGAAAAAATTTTGTCTCTCTTAATATGGTATTCGTTGTCATTGTATGCGCTAAGCATACTTCCTCCATAGAGCGCCACACGCGTTACGATATATAAAGTATTTATTAATATAGGGTAGCAAGCAACCATACATATAAAGTACTCCAAAAGCGAACACAAATTGCCTTTATTAATACGATGAAAAGTCATGCGGGACTCATAATAAGAATTTATTTCTTTGCTCTCCTAGAGCTTACAACCATTATGCAAGATAATTATTCTATTGCAACCAAAAGCGTAAATGACTATAAAACTAAGTGCAATGCGTGCACTAGATCGAATCGTGAAGAATGAAGATACTTACGCTGGATCTGCGCTTCATTCATCTGCTCCTCGTTGGCAACTACATTGCTGCTTCTGCTGTGATGTCAAAGGAGGTGTGGTGGGAGCGACCATCGGGATGTCCACATCCATGGGTGCATTCCATGATTGTGGATCCCCATGCTGCAATGGCGAGGTGTGCCTCATCTTGTCCTTTGCCCTTCTTCTTGGCCTTGAATGCATCGATCACGTGTTGCGATTCATGGCAAACACGGACCAATGACCCCAAGTGCCACATTTGTAGCAAATTTGGTCCTGCGACCATATGGCTTCCGTCGCGCTTCTTTTGTCCACCCTTCTTGGCTTGGCGATGCTGCTTGGTTTTATGACCCATGACCTTACCCTTCACGCCTCTTTCTATTGAGTGAGGCTTTCTCACTTGTAGTGCTTGCATTGACTTCAAGTCCAACTTTGCTACTAGGTGGTGTGTGAGATGTAGTTCTTTGGAGAACTTCATCTTGAGCTTCATAACTTGCATGATATCGATCGATTCGGCATACTCCTTGTAGCCATCCTGCCGATAGTTGCGTGCGGATTATACCGCGTTAGGGTGGAAGGTAGAGAGTTTTTTCTATCTTACGCAAATGCGTGGTTACTTTACCACATAGTTGAAGACTTGTATAAATTACATGCAATGTAAATTGTACTCTCCACGGTCTTGTAGTCGGCAAAACGCGATCGGTTCCAATCTGCTCTCGCGAGGAAGGATGGTGTACTTTAGCTTCTCAAACCGCTTCTTGAGTGCGGTCCATAAGGCTAGTCGCTCTTTTACGCCATGTACTCATTTTTGAGTGTTAGGCGAGATGATGTCTGAGAAATGAAGTGCTTGATCATTCCTCGGCGGTTGGGCGGCGTCCTTCGAGTGTCAAGTCCAATAGCGACGCGAGCTTCTTTGCTCCAAGTACAATCTCGACATCCGATGCCCAAGTCGGATAATTATGGCCATCTTGGGCGACTCTTGAACTCCGGTTCGTAATACGATCATCTGCATATTCATACGAAAGTGTATAAGATTCTTCTTGGTAATTTGCATAAAAATGGTTGCAAAAATTCTTATAATATTTTCGTATTTTTCTATGCATTTCCATGATTTCTTGCTATTTTTCGGTGATTAAAAGCAAAAATAATAATCACAAATAACCAAGGCGATAAATCTGATAAATAAATTGCATAGAAATAATAATAACAAGGTAAAATATGCTTCAAATGCAAAAACCGATTCAAAATTTGAATTCAGAGGCCCTTTTCTGTGGAATACGAATTTTCAGTAGTCTGCAATTTTAGGGGCTAAAGCGTGAAAACTTCAATTCGAGAAATTTTTCGCGTAATTTACTGGAAAAACGGAGGACCTTTACGCAAAACAGCCCTTTTTTCGTTTTCTTCTTTTTTTAAATCGGTTTATACGGGCGGCCCAAAGTAGGCCCGTTTTGCTTGATAATAATCTCGGCGGGGACTCGGGGTAGGGTTTCCCTACCCCGAGTCCTCGAGTGGCGGCGGCTCCTTCATGGGGCCGCCAGCGCTCCTCTCGGCGGTGGCTCCCGTGGAGGAGCCACCTCGCGGCGGCGGCGGCTCCTTCATAGGAGCCGCGCTTCTTCTCATGAGCGGCGGTGGCTCCCGTGGAGGAGCCACCTCGCGGCGGCGGCTCCTTCATGGGGCGCGCGCGATCTTCACGCGGCGGTGGCTCCCGTGGAGGAGCCACCTCGCGGCGGCGGCGGGCTCCCTTCATGGGAGCCGCGCGCTCTTCGCGGCGGCGGTGGCTCCCATGGAGGGAGCCACCTCGCGGCGGCGGCGGCGGCTCCCTTCATGGGAGCCGCCGCGCTTCACGCGGCGGTGGCTCCCATGGAGGAGCCACCTCGCGGCGGCGGCGGCTCCTTCATGGGAGCCGCGCGCTCTTCACGCGGCGGTGGGGCGGCGGCCGGGCGACCATGGCGGCCGATCCGAAGATGCTACGGTCAGGCCGGGCGACCATGGCGGGTGCGGTCGTCGCGGTGGTGGCCGTGCTCTTTGAAATTTGTCGGCCGACCCATTGCGGCGGTGGTGGAAGCGCGGCCGTCTGGGGTGGCAGTGGGGCAAGTCGTGCGCCGACTTCGGTCGTCTTGCCGGCCGTGATGTTTTTTTTTCGTTGAGTACTGTTCATGCGAAGAAAGAATAGAAGAGCGAAAAAAAGCTGTTCATGTGATGCAATTTTCTTCCGATCGGCGACTTGAGTCGTCTCGTGGTGAATTGCAATTTCAATCTACGGTACAATCGACATCCGATCTTTCATGCAATCTACCGATCGACATTGTGTCGCGACTTCAAGTCATTTCGCGGTAGATTAGAACAGATTTGCAAGTAGAAAAACAATCTAGAAAGCAAATTTGCAAAATTGAAAGCAATCTAGAAAATACGATTCAATCTACGAGTGTCGTTCTTGACGGTTACCTTCGATGCGAGGAGAGTCGATCGTCGCGATAACGTGTTGAGTAGCAGTCATTTGGCGAGTCGGTCCGACGGGTACCTCGTATACAATGATCGAAATCGTAAGAGCGATGAAGAACACAAGAACACAACGATGAGAATGAACACGAGAGATATGCGGGACTTGAGTGCCTTTGTTGCTTGGATCAATTAGGGTTACAATGAGAGGGGTGACCCTCTATTTATAGACTACGGGATGAGGAGTTCAATTGGGCGGGACTCTCGGAGTCACGGGCCGTCTTGGGCGAGGACTCTCGAGTCTGGGCGGTTCTTAACACATACATCCAAAGATTAGCCTGGATTGATTTGTTCCCGCACGATGGACGATGACGCGCTGAGGAAACGCGCCCAGAAGCGAGGGCGATAACCTCAGAAGACTCCGCGCGAGACGATGACGCCGGCCAAAAAACTGATCTGCTATTTTTTCGTGTCTCTTCAAACCCTGATATCCTTGCTCTGATACCACTTGTTAGAAAAATAGGGCAGAAGCGAGACACGAATTTTACGTGAAAAACCCTTGCGGGAAAAAACCACGGGCGCCAACCGGCGATGATCACTATATGTGGAGGGATTACAAGTCGCTCGGGATTACAATGAAACGGCGTATTTCATATGAGACATACAAGGGGTATATATAGGGGTAAAGGACGTAGAGTCCAAGTCGGACACTTGTCCGTTAAAATAGAAACCAATCCGAACTCTTCCAGATAAGGCAATTCGGATCACAATTTCAACAGAAAGAAAATCTGTATCTTTGAATGAGTGTTCGCAAAAGTTTATTAAATTTAGTTACTATATTAGTATTAGAACAACAATATATTTGTTCTTAGCGAAAAGCACTAGGTAGTAACAAACCTAACTATTTCAATGAATTTTTTTTTCTTTTAGCTTTTGAGATCCGGAACTTCTTTGCTTTGAGTACGAAACGAAGGCATTTTTTTTTAGAACGCTCTTGTTGTATAAATAAAATAAGGGATCTACTTTGACCTAGAGCAATTTTTTTGTTCTGTAAAAGAAGAAATTCCAAATCGCGAGGTAGTAATTTTTTTCTGAATCTATTCTATTCAACGAACAGTTGCGAACTTACCGTTACCAAAAGGGATCATTTTGGATATGTAAAGGAGCGCATGATCGAGAGTGTTTTTGCCTAATCAAAGAGGGTCCTTTTACTAATAATATAGTAAAGCAGGAATCCATTTCTGTCATAATTTTTTTTTTCGTACAGCGTTTTACTGTAAGCCGAAAATTTTCACAACCAATTCGAAAGCTGAATAGGCAGAATATAAGAGTTTCTCTATAATACAAATGTAGCACTGATCTAAAAAAAATGGATGTTTGAAAATCACATATTTTCTTTAATACAAGAACAAGTTCTTATTCATAGAATAGAAACCCCTATGGGCTTAGGATACCACTTGTATTCTATTTGTACTGAGTAACCTTTTTTATGGCAAAAAGGAATAGTTTTTTTCCACAGCAGGTGGCAGATGTATCCCCCCGCGTGGATATGGATCACTAGCATAAGATATCTTCATCTTCAATGTCAATTTCAACCGAATAGCATACCCTCATCAGCTGCGAATACGACCTTACGAATGACAGTACGGTGCATAGAGGAAGGTTTGCATGAAAAGATGGTAATTTTTACAGCAGAAAATGTTGATATGAAGATAAGTAAAAATAAGTAGCAGCATAGATAAGAAGGCTGTTGAGTAAGACCGACGTACCAGTGCTCCTGGCTTGAGCGGCTCCATAGCTGACGATTAGCAAGAGGAGAAAGAAAGGCACTCTCAAACCAATTGTGTGACGGTTCCCTTGTTGACCTGCCATGGAAATTATCATAATAATCCAATTAATTAATTTGAACCAGACAACAATAGATAAAAGGAAGGGTGGAATTAGTCTCAGGAACAAGTGAGCCTGGCTATATGGTATGATACAAATCGAGAAATCAGAAAACAAAGCCGAGGAGCCAAGAAACAGACTGGCCGACAAATCGATATAGATAAACGATTGAATCGACGAGGTGGCAAATCAGGGAATACCGAACAATTCGAGAAAAGGGGGAACATCGCAGGAAAGCAGTCCACCATCCGCAATATATAAAAGAATTCACCAAGAGGTGAAGAAATTGGAAACAAGTAGAAGGAAAAAGAATTCACCTTCCTCGGAAAATCAACGAGCAGCAAGGGAGCTAAGCCACCGGGCAGGGAGGAGCAGGCGGTGGTGGTCAGATCAGAGGCGGCCCGGTCTTTTCCCTCTCCTATGTTGTAAAGATCTTGTAAGCCTCCTAATCTAATGCGCGCGGCGCTAGTATCCACCTGCTGTCAGCGTCGAGCGCGTAGAAGATCCCCAGTGACACGCGCGGTCGATCCGGGTGCGCGAGGCCGAGCACGGCAAGGAAATGCCGAAGCCACACGGGCACACGCGGTTGGCCGGGGACGCCTGGGAAACGCAAGGAGGGCGGCATTTCCTTCAGCTATAGAGAACGGGACGATTACTACTCACATGGCACCCAATGATACTTGTATCTAGACGGAAGTCGAAGGCTGGATAGTTGATGGTATCCCATGGATCGGCTTGAAAGGGCTAGACCCTAGGTTAGCTTATGCCTTAGATCAGCCTTCAAGAAGTTTGGATTAGATTTAAGTTTGTACTAATTTTTATCGAGCGTATCTAGCATCAACGTACTAGTAATTTTTACTGTGTGTATCTAGCATCAACATTGTAGCAAAGTGGAGGAACTAAGGACGAAACCATAAATAAAAGATGGTCTGTATTAGCAAAATACATCATTCTACCTCAGTATCATATATATATATATATATATATATATATATATATATATAGAAACAAAATGACTTCAAATTTTCAAGTAAAAATAGAGTAGAATGATCAAATGATTGTTTGGTTTCAGTAATTTTGCCTCCGATCCTATCTCGCAAGTTTAATCCTGTGCTTGAAACAAATCGGAAGAATCGAGAGAAATTTAGAGCAAATCAAATACCCTATACCGATTTGCGTCTCGGGCACCTTATGATGCTACCGCCGGTGGCTCATCTCGGTTAGGCGCTGGTGACGCAACCAAGGGGCAACGGCGTCCAGGCGGCGAGATGGAAGTCAAGGATGGCGGACCAATTTCTCCGGCGAGGTGGCGATTGTCATATATCTCTTCACATGCAAGATCCGGTCTAAGACGTAGAATATAAAATAGGCTTCATTGGGTTGCCTAGAAGGAAGGGTGCAGGACTACCGGGTGCACAATTTTTGGGCCAATCGTGCACACGTAGTACACATGGGCTGTGACAGACGGCTGGGGCTTGTGCCGGTCAGTGATCTCAGGAAGCTTGTGAGAGTCTAACTAGAGTTGTGATGGCTGTGCTTACTGGTCTAATTTGTTCGGACTCCCCTAATGTGAATCAAAAAGATCAACAAGCCTCCAAGCACCATTGGAAAAAGAACACTGTAATTGCTTATCTTAACTAGACACTGTTGGTGCACTTAAAGAGCCAGTGTGATCATGCTTGTTTAGGTTTTTTATTTGACTTATAAGTT
Organism: Hsuehochloa calcarea; assembly: GCA_036346395.1. Classification (NCBI taxonomy): domain Eukaryota; kingdom Viridiplantae; phylum Streptophyta; class Magnoliopsida; order Poales; family Poaceae; genus Hsuehochloa; species Hsuehochloa calcarea. Next base: position 12,645,195 of record CM070603.1, read on the forward strand.
AAAAAAAAAAGACAAAACCTAAACAAAATTGTGGCTTTTTCGTCGATCTTACGAAAAACTTAAGTCACTTTAAACCTAAAAGCCAGAAGTCATAGGAAATGTGTTTTTTTTTCATTTGCGGAATGGAATACCCCTTTGCCACTCAAGTTTAATAAAAATTACCCATCAACTGCCAATCATCTATAACTCCAAATCCTTTCCTTTTTTCCCCTTTCCTTCTCCCCCATTACGTTTTCTTTTCCCCTTCGGCTCCCGAGCGACTCGCCCCGATGCCACCGTCCCCCCCCCCCCCCGACGCTCAACTCCGTCGTCGCACTCCCGCCGACGTCGCCCCGTGCCCCAACTCCGCCGGCCTCCCTCTACCCCGCGCCCAACGCCGCAGACCTCCCTTGAGCTCGTGCCTGACGCTGTCGGCATCCCTCAACCCCGCGCCTGACGCCATCAGCCTCCCTGTTACCCCAGCTTAACAAAAGCTCACAATGTCACCAACAACTACTATCACTACCAATTTTTAACCATTAATCAAGAATTACCAACCTCTAGACTTCATTATTAAACTGTCAACAATATGTCAAACAAAAATTGCAGCAATATGATACTCCATAGATTGAATTTAATATGAACTAAGTAATTACCGAAATACATCATAAATAGATTTAAATTACATAACACATCAACTAACAATATTACAAACCACAAGGAACTAAAGGAAACCATAATTTATCCAATTATTAAAGGAAGTTGCTAAATTATTTGTGAATTTGATGCGTCCATGCACGATCAGGTACATATTCATGTGTGATTCTCGAACTGTGATGTGTGAATTTAACATCTTCTTAGCTCATTTGTAAAAGGGTATTTCAGACATTCATTATTGAAGACAATAAGACAACCCAAGGAAAAGCCAAACTACCAAACAGGTTTGTTTGGCTTAAAAGCTAGGTGCTTATAAGCTGATTAAGCCAAAAAGACTAACAATAAAAAAACAGGACCTATATTATTTAGGCTTCTCTTGTGGCAAAACGGATTTGTTCATTCCACAAAAAACACAACCTTAGCCGGAATAAATAAACCGCCAGTTGGCATACTTTATCATACAACCCTAGAGTCAAATCATAAGTGAATTAAGAAGAAAGTATATTATAGGCCCCCTAAACTCCTTTAAAAGTCCAAATTTCACCCTTCAACTATTTCGAAAGTCCAAATTTCACTTAACTCTTTCGAAAGTCCAAATTTCATGTATTTGCACCTTCCTACCGTTTAATACAATAGTTACAAGGTAGAGCCAGTTTTTTTAAAAAAAAAAACAAAACAAAACACTCGCCAACAGAGCTTGCCTCGCTTTTTGACCTCATCATAATAATGAACTACAATACTCATGTTTGTGCCGAGGAATTCCAGTATATTAGAGCACATCTCTACAATATTGGCTATTAGTGATGTCCTAGCTCATCATAAAGGAGGGCCAATAAAAATAATTAACGTATAAAATGAAACCAAAATTTGTTTCCTCTGTTATCAAGAAGAATCATTCTGTGCTCTTGGTGGCCTTGTATGTATTCACTAGCTGCATCTGTACATCCTGCGAGACAGTATTGTGCTCCAGATACTCCATCGTAAATTCGCCTTTTCCCTGAAGGATATGGATCAAAATAAGCAAGGAATTAAATGGGAAAACCGTCATGCACATTTTTTTTGTGTGTTTACAAACATTTTCTATTACTCCTCCAAAGGAGTTGAAAGTTGAAACCGAAGAATGGTGGCAGTAGCCTGGGTTATAAAACCGACAGTAAACAGCACATTCCTTGCGTGTTCCAGTTTCGGGGTACTTAATAACTATATGAATGGAAATGTATTGCGTAGTACTATGGAAGATTGAATAAACAGACTTTGAATAAACATATGGGACAAAGAAAAAAATACTCAACCAGAAAACCACCGAGAACCAACCTATTGGCAGCTCCCTCGTGGGACCTGGGATATTTTTCTATTCTACCTTGACCATGCGCATAAACAAATGAATAAATAACTTCAGAGAATATGTGGGACAAATTATTTCCCAGTATAAACTACTTGACTGTTGAGCACTTCGAGCAATGTCAGTGTGAACGAACCTGAATGGAACTAGTAAGTGTCTAAACAGTGTACACAGAACAAATAGAAAAAAAAACATGATGATATCTGTTCTATTCTATTTTAACAGAACCTCAACCAACCCAGCAGTTTGACCAGAAAAAAACAAGGCATGAAGGCTCAGCCGATCTGGTCTGCATCATCAGATCATTTTTGCAATTAACCCGTCTTGAACCAGAGAAAACAGGGTTGAACCAGAGAACAAAAAACGGCGGTTACGGCGGTAACGGATTACGGTGGTAACGGGAACGGAAAAACCAGCGGTTTTTCCGGGTTTTGCATATTCAAATTCTAATTTTCGAATTTCGGCTGGTTTTTAAGCAAATTCAAGCGAATTTCGTCCAGGTTTTTTCCCGGGAAATCCGGTAACCGGCCGGTTTTTTTCCGGGCCGGCGACCAGGATTTTCCCTGGGAATGGGTTTTGGATCCCTGGTGGGGACCCACGGGGATAATCTATGTGTTGGGCGGGGCCGGGGGTCGAACTCCCATGGCCCCCGGGGGACCCAGTACAAATAAAAAGCATAATGTTTTAAGTACATATTATATATTTTTAAAATGAAATATGTATTCTTTTTATATGTTTGGACTAAAATTTGAATCTATACATTAGGATTTATGTTCTGAAGCTATGTTTCAAGAAAAAGTACACAAAAAATAGATAATTGACAATAAGCTATTGAATAACTACATAATTCATAATATGTCACTCATTGTGAGACGGGACCCACTCATTGTGAGACCCATATGTCAATGAGACATCAGTAGCATATTATGAAGATCCGAAGTTATTCAGTGGCATATAGCGAATTGCCCGTATATATTAACTAATAAAGTCAATAGCACTAAAAGTGGTCCCAGCAGGGACAAGGACGGAGCATGGGGAGGTTTCTCCCTTGTTAGCCTTGCCGAGGAAAGGGCAGGGGTGCTCTTAGCGGGAGTCAGGGCATGGACGTGGGTGAGCCCCTGCCTGGCTGCCCCTGTTGTTATCCCTAATCATACGGATAGCACATCTTCACTAATTTTGTAAATCACAAATATAGTTACCAGACGAACATTGAACATTGCTTCTACTGACTACTTTGTAGAGAGTGCTGACTGAAAGAAACAAAGTGCATTTGAATGATAACACCAAAGGAATTTTCTGGACATATAAGCAGAAAAACATTGGGTAGACTCGTGAACAAGAACAAAACTTAACCTGTGTCATTGACCGAAGTGCTGTTGAATATCCGAACATATTGTTCAGTGGAACCTGAAAGTGAGCAGGACGAGATGCTAAGTGTACTTATAAATTTTGACAAACAATGTATATAGTACTTGTCCCAACATCTACATTATGAATTACACAAGATACTTTTTCCTTGTCTATAATCTACTAATGTGGTACCTCTATTGTGGGGTTGAGTAGGAAAAAAGTGATAAACTTCCAAAGTGAAATTTATTTTGCAAATGTAGCCTGAGTTGTCAGTGCACATTAGTACAACCCCCATGACAACCACCTCCAGATCTGCCACCCATTACAAAGCCAGATATTGTAATGCTATGTTGTTAATACTGCGATGTTATTTCCTATTACTATAGTTGATTTCTGAGACTTATCACTACAAACCATAGAAAGACAAAGTCAGCACCGCTGATTACTACAACCGCTAGTGACACACTAACCACCTTTATATCTGCCAATTTTATTACAAGCCAAATAATGTAGAGATATCCATGCTATTTGATTAGTAGATACTAGAAACCACACAAAGCAAGAAGAAACTGAAAGGAACAAAGGCTTACGTACATGGCACACTACAACTGTGTCGTCGCCTTCCTGATCATTTCCAACAATTATGCCTTTTCTCCTATTTTCCACATGAAGCAAAAGAAAACAGACTTAGTATAGCTTGAAGGATTAATGTACGAAAAAAATTCATGACGCCGAGGTAAGTCACAGTTTGCCAAAATATCACCAAGGGTGTAAATGGCATGTGGTACCAGACCCCATTTGTCATCATCACAGCCGATGGTATTCTGGTCAACTGAATTTTTCAGGTGGTAAGGGGGCAATTATCCATTTAACTAACTTACAGGCAAATATTTGCATTTCTTGAGTAGAGACTGGAGAAAGAACATTTAGCATGAAATCACGTATCATGTGCTAACCATACATTACAGTACAAGCATAGTTTGTTGAGATTAAATACTCACTTGTTCATGTCACCAGTAACTGTGCCCTGGAACTCTGTTGGAACTTTCAGTTCCACCTTCATCACGGGTTCTAATATTACAGGTTTAGCAGCAGTATAACACTGAAAATAGAAAGAACAAATTTATGTAGGGTACTTACATTCTCATCATACTAGTGTCAGAATTCACTGGTATGAATGCCATTTGTACCCAAAAAAGAAGTTACTAGGCACACCTGTCTAAAAGCATAGATAGAAGCTAGCTTAAAAGCAAGCTCACTGGAATCCACTGCATGTGAAGCCCCATCAGTCAGCACAATTCGAATATTTTCAACAGGATGCCCTATCAGTGAACCCCTACAGTAAGTAGAATGGAAACACAAGTTATCACTCTGCAAACAAAATAGAAAATAGCTTAACAAGTGAGGAAGAGATGGACTCACGAATTGCAAGCTTCCTTAAGGCCCTTCTCAATTGCTGGTATGAAGTTTGAAGGAATTGCTTGTCCAATAATCATGTTCTCAAATTCAAATTTACCTTCAGAACCTGATGGAAGAGGCTCAATGTACCTGCATATTGTTGCTTCTTGTCATGACAACTCCAAATGAACTTCAACAGAATATCCTATGAATTTATTCGGAGAACCAAATCTCAGGAAGGCGTATAAGCACAGGAACTCACTTATGGTGAGGTAAACTGGAAGCATTTTTTTCAAACTGAATTTGGCTGATCTCAACTGTATTTTATGCACCCCAATATATTTATGCTCTAAGCATATTACTTTTGCAAGATGAACAAGTTTGCAACATCATAACCCTTAAGGGAAAGATGCAATTTAGCAATATCTTTTACAATAACATGCATATCAAGTAAAGTATACCGGCAAAGAAAGAAGGTATAGCAACCAAGTTTACTTAGGCTTTGTATGGCATTGTGGCGGTTTTTGAAAAGCACTTAAATTTTCCAATGTTTGGATGTATCAATTAAATGAGTGCATCTTTTTTTGGAGCCATAACAGCAATATCTTGTTTTAATTGGTAAAGCTTCTCATAACTAACTAGATTACAAAAAACAATGACTAGGACACAAGTGTTTGTATGTGTACTTGTAGTCATGATTGTTATCATAGTGCCCAATCACCGGCTAGGTATCCAATCAACAGTCAGCACATGCCGGTCGCAAAGAACACTCGCCTCACCTTGACTGGATTAGTCATGCAAGGATGTCCATAAATCTTCGTGAAGACGTTGGGCGATTGACAGTGAGGCAACACCGTTCTCGCGGTAGTTGTGCTAGGTGGTGGCAGGGGTAAGTGGGCTAGGCGATAGGGATCGGCAATCGGGAGGAAGCGATGACAAGCAACTGAGGTGATGTTTTCTTTATTTTTCTTATTATTTGGTAATGTTTTTTCCTCAAATATCAACGTTAATATTTTGATAATATCCACATCCAATAAATATCTCCATCCCGAATCCAAATTCGCATATGAACAAAACCATAGTTATTAAGGCGGTAAGGCGAAGCGAGGCGACCCACCCCCCTCACACCTTTTAAGTGCTAAGGTACGAGGCGGCACCTTACACACATCCAAAGACGCTAAGGCAGCAAATTGTATAGATTGTTATAAATGTAATAGATACAAATTGTGTTCCAATCGATGGCAGTTCAGCGAGCAGCACAGTAGCAGAGCAACAGAGAGCATAAAGCTCTGTTCAGCTGACTAGTCAATGACTTGCTGCTGCTGCTGCTAGCCTCTACTTGTTGCTGTTGAACAGAGGGAGACATCAAACGCTAGTTGGGCCAGCCCAGCCCAACCAATCAACCCACTCGAGGATCAAATGGGAGGGGGGAAGACCTAAGGTATCCCATCGTGCAGCTGCCACCACCATTGAAAGGAAAGGGGCGAGGGAGAGAATGGAGGAGAGAAGAAGACTTAGAGGAAGGAGAGTCGGAGAACAACCTGGATGTGAGGGCGAGGGCTGCCGATGGCGAACGACGGGGAGCAGGGGAGGTCCCCCGACGAGCCGCCGGACCTCCCCTGCTCCCCCCTCCTGCCCAGCTCTGGCTCCCCGACGTCGCCCTGAGCTCTCTCCCACCCAGATTCGGCCCGGATCCTCTGCTTGCGGTGTCGCCCGAGCTGTCTGAGGTCTCTCCCGCCCGGATCTGACGCACAAGGCCTCTGCTCCGCCTCCCGCCTGGATCTGGCTCTCCAACGCCGCACAGGCAACGGTAAGGCGGGGGCGACACCTTAACCCACAACTGCGCCTTAGCGCTTAGGCGGCACCTTAATAAGCATGAATAAAACCATCCGAATCTGAGTGGGTGCTAAAATGTCTTCCCGAATTCGATCCCACTCGATTTCAGCATTGGATCAGACAGGAAATATCCAATCTGATTGTACCCATCTGATTGTACCCTCGTGCACCCATATCAATGAATGAAGCAGAATAAGATTGTGGAGGTAATTATCCTTTGTTCGTACAAAATGGACAGAACAACTATTGAAGGAACCACTTCAACTGTTGTGCTTGATATCTATCAGGAGGCAATGAAAAGCAAACATGGTAGCAAGAGTTTAATCCCAAACTCTCAACACAAGATCTAATCCAAGATCGCAAACAAGAACAGCAAAATCTATGGATTGGTCAATAGTACATGAGTGTGTTACAAAATGTGGCATCCCATTACTTAAAGACTAAGCAAAACATGATATGATACTACTTAATGACGAAAGGAAACATGGCCAATGTTCACCTAGGCTCTAGGTGGAAGGTGGGCAGAGGGTAGCTAGCTAGCGCCTAGCCCACCTAGGCGCAGCGTCAGAACAAAGCAGCAGTCGAGAAATAAAACGACCAGAAGAACATGCAGTCGGGGAGAAGAAAATAAGAAGGAAAGGGAGAAGAAAAACGACCTGAGAAAAAAGAAAAGACTTAACTGGCCGGCTAGCCCAACCCAGCCCATCAGCTAATCACTTGCTGGCTGCTGTGTTGCTTCTCCACTTCTCCAGGCTCCAACCTCCAGGTCTCCTCGTCGCACTCCCAGCCCGCCGCCACCTCCCTCTCTGCTTCCACCTCTCCCTCTCTCTCCCTCTCCCCTTCTCTCCGCTCTCCCATACCGCCGCCGCTGCCTCATCTACTTCTCTCCCCTCGACCTGGGAGACGACGGGACGAGGCACGGCGAGGGGAGGATTCGAGGTGCAACGGCGACGGGGAGCCCGGCCCGGAGGCGGCGCGCGACGACGATCCGGGGAGGAGGCGGTGCCACGAGTGAGTCCTCTTTAGTCTTCACTTTTCTTTTTCTCCCACATGCGCCCAGCACTGCCCGACCCCACCTAGCGCCACCTCGCACGCCTTGCGCTGCCCCGGACAGCCCAGCCATCGCCGCGCCTTGCCCGCCTGGGCCCACCTTGGACCATCGTTGACCGCCTAGGCAGGCCGAACGCCTAGGGGCCCGATTGAGGCTGAGTCGCGGCGGTTGCCCTACGCCCAGCACCTAGGCGGCCACCTAGGGGAACACTGAACATGGCATTATCAAACTTGGGTAAGTATTCTAGGATTGTGGAAGTAGAAGTAGCACAATTAGAATTTGCTTCTGAATTGTTTTTATTGTTCCTCATAAGTGAAAAGGACTATTCTAACTGTAGTTATATTCTCCATTTCGTATAACTGTCTTCTGCGAGAATTGTAATACTAATGGCTTGATTATTGCATGTATTTGAAATTTGCTGAGCATAGTTGATCGCCTAGGCATCCAGGTTCCGGGAGGCAACTCACGTCGCTAGGGTGCTGTTCCAACCTTGGTGTACTTCATGACCACTTTTCCCAACATCCAATATTCACCCTACAAGTGGGAATGGAAGCATGGTTGTTGAGTTGGTACATCAAGTTGAGTTGCCATGCTACCGACTGGCCGACAACTTGCTGCTACTACGAGCTACTACTTACAAGTTGCTGCCACTAGACCAGTACTACACCGCCACCTGCTGCTACTAGCCTACTAATGCATCACCACATGATGCTGCCTGTTGCTGCTAGTCCGCTACTACTACCTCTAGATTTAGGGCAGAGCAGGAAAACAGAGAAGGAAGTAGAGGAAGGGAGAAGGCTCATAGAGGTAGGAGAGGGAGACTAATCGGGCTTGTGACGACACAAGGATTCACAGGAGCTGGCGATGGAAAGCTAGCGGTGGCGGCGGTGACAAAAGGGGCTCCTTCTGGACTTCACCTCCTGCTGGCAGCTGGTCTAGGACTTTGGGGGTTCATCAGTCACAAGTCACAACTCAACAGTTTTGTATTGTGCTATTGGGCCTGATGGGCTATCGTAATGAAAGGGCCTAGATGGGCTGTATAATTGATAGGGTTTCATCACACTATCACAGTGACTGCTTCTTCTTGCCTTTGCATGGCCGCCGCCACGTCACACCCTCGCATCACATGGTCATGTGCCTTCTCCTTTCTGTCCCCACCACCCCACAACCCAGATCTTTCCCCTTCCCCTCACCCTCCCTTCTAGCTCCAGCAAGTTGACATCTAGTAGTTACCGGCATCGACCAGTTGGCCGACTTGCCTGCAAGTTGAGTCAAAGGTCCCAGTCAGCCTTCCGGGGCCGACGGACGACTAATCGCAGACAAATCGACGATTTGTCGACAACTCAATAACAGTGATGGGATGTGGCAAATTTGTGGAAGAGGAAAGATGTCCAGAAACTGTTTGCAGCTAGAAAGTGTGTTTACAATAGCTATCTGCCTATCCCCATATATATGCATTAGAAAGTATTTACTTTTTTTAAAGCAAACGAACTGAAGATAAAAGCAAGAAATGAAAGTTAGATTGTCAAGAACTATTTGATTTATATGAACTCACCCACAAACTCGTCCATATTGGCCTTGACCACCAGATTGCTTTTTGTGCAAGTAATCAAATTCAGCACGCTGGGTGATGGTTTCCCTGAAGTTCACACGAGGTTTCCCAACCTTTGCATCTACCTACATAAGACACACCTATTATATTTATTCATAATTTTAACAGCCATAGAGGATTGAAAATGGTTTAACATTTATGATAGGAATGTGATGCAGTTGATGAAAGCAGTACACAAGAAAGTATATAACAGAAGCTCAATCAGACAGGCACACTGCAATTTTTGTGAACTCTGAAATGTAGTGCCCAGTAGCACCAAGATACACGAATATATGAGCTATTTGGTTTGAGTACTCAACTCATCATAGAGAATTGAAGATGATGAGGTCATCCTATGATTTTGGTGGGATAAATCAGTTCCTCAATTTCTAGACTTTGTTGCCATGAGGGATGGTTTGGACATGTCACCAACTCATCCCATTCCACAAAACAAACAAGTCCGATTTCTCAAACCAAACATCCCGATGTTTCACCAAAGTAATGCAAAATATTTTGCATTTAGGAGATGTCCGGGTCATTACCAAAAGCCCAGTTGACCCTTTTAGCAAAGTACCTCATTGGTGTCAGGAATTGAGGGAAACAATTGATGCATTACTATTTTTGACCAGCAGTCTCTAATCTATATGCCCCCGTTCTTTCCTAAATAATGTTTTAGAAACGGTGCTGTCAAACTTTTTAAGTTTTGACTACCAATATATATAAATTGACCTAAATTTACCACATGAAAACTATATTGTTAGATTTTTCACTAAAAATACTTCCATGATATTATAATTTTACTTATACTAGTATTTATAGAACTTAATGGTCAAAGTACCACCTTGAAAACCGTAAAACGTGAATAACATCACTTGAAAAAGAACAGAGGGAGTATACAGAGTACATGGGTATGGGACACATGTCCAAGGCTAAGACAATATAGGAATAAAAGTAAACCTATACTAATACAATAATATCCTTAACGATTTAAGAAAATTATGCTGGAGAGTGGAGAGTCCACCATAAGCTAGAGTCCACCATAAGCTAGGAAGCTGTTTGATTCCCACACGCAAAACATGCCAAAACTGGCTACAAATGTTATTACCTCACAAGGGTAAAATAGATGGTTGTTTCACTGTATTATGTTAGCCATGTGTACTTTCTCTGTTTCCTTAAGTGAAACTGGGGACTATCTGCCTCAATTGGAACAAATGAAGGGTACAGTGGACACGAAATGGACAAACTAGGTTAACTAGCTCATGTGGCAAGGGAGGGAAGGGTTTGGCTGTCTGTTAAGAACAAGGAATTCCTCAACAATTGAAGCAATGCAGCATGGCATAACAAGCTTTGAGCAAAGTTAATAAACATCCATCCATGTATCAAGTATTTTTCCCAAATAGGCAAGGGAACCAAGTATGCCCTTGAACTAATTGTTTTTGTACCTTGTACTCTCTCCTGATGCGTTCAACATAGATATCCAAATGCAGCTCACCCATACCAGAAATAATTGTCTGCAAGCAAAACTTATGCTTTAGAAACTTCATTGGAATAAAAATAAAAAATATAAATAGATAACATAACAAACCTGTCCACTCTCTGGATCCAGACCTACACGGAAAGTAGGATCTTCTCTCTGGAATCGATTCAATGCTTTTGAAAACTGAAATGTTCACGTAATTAATTATTCAACATATTTAAGATATCAAAATTAAATATAACACATACATTCTTTAAAATAGAAAATCAGTTACTTGTCCTCCAGAATCTTTAGATATAGGGGAAACAGCCAAGGACATCACAGGTTCAGGCACATTCATTGAAGTCATAGTATATTTCACTGCCCCATCTGTAAATGTATCACCTATTGATGCAAGATGTAGGGAATCAGACACAGAAGAAATCCAAAAAATGCCGACAGAACTTGGAAAAGTGCATGGCAGTATGGCACAGAGAAAATATTTCTTGAATATCCTATACATTGCTCATCGATTTACCTGACGCACAATCAACACCAAACACAGCAACAATTTGGCCAACATGTGCTTCTTGAATATCCTATATTGACGACCAAATATAAAGATACTAGCCTATAGATTGATTTGCTTGTAATGGAAAATCATTGATCTTGAACCGATCGAACTGATTCTATTCAAGAGTTAACTTCAAAAAATAGGTGCAACTTACCTCCATCTCATTGGAGTGCATCCTTACCAAACGAGGAACCTAGAAACACAACAGCCATTAGATCAGAGAAGGAAACCCTTTTAGCATAACTTTGAAGGAGAAAATTAGCTCAGTACCATCACAAAGAGGTATAAATTAGAAAACACCATCCAATGTGAGGATGACATGTGGAGTCCGATGGCATTTTCCAACTCGGTAATCTTTGTGATGGTACTGAGCAGTATCGCCCAATCTTGAAGCCCCCCAATACACCAACCAAAAGTTAAGGCAAAATAAATAGATACACATACTGATTCAATTCTAGCAGATTCAAGGCATCTAGTGTTTTCCTCAAGTTTTTACCAACGTTTTCAATCAGAACTATCACAATCTCGGAATGATGTAGCATACTATTTAATAATAATAATAACCCTATAGATTTCAGAGTTATCTAAAACACTATGAGCACAGGAACACAGGGAAAAAACTACTGCCAAAAATTAGCATTGTCAAAGTAAAAAATAAAATGCAACATTTTCTTTGACTTAAATTCTAAAATTACAAATAATATTCAATTTTGGATATTGCAAATTTTATTTACCGCAAATTAAAAATAAAATCAGAAACTTTAAATATCCTAATTTGAATTCAATACAACTTGTTCCCAAATGTTAAACTTCATCTTCCAATATTTAATATTTCAACTAAAAAGTATTGAACTCACCGTTATATGTTTTAAAAAATTACTAGGTTTAAATAGTAACAAAATAAAATTTTAAGGATTAAGAAATCAATATTTCAAATGTTAATCTGGAAGCATGAAAAATAATTAATAAATTCCAATTGCTAGCGGTAAAAATCAATTTTCAAAATTATAAATTTAAAGTGTAAAATCCTCTAGTTTTAAACTTCAATTCAAAAACTTCTAAAGTCAAAGCTTTAAAAGTACAAACTGAAAATTTAAGATTTAAAATGTAGCGAAGGAAGTTTTCTAATATTTTCGAATTTAAATATGAAAATGGGCACATGAAACACCATTTTGCAATTATGTGTGTCAAAAAAAACTATTTTAGTTTACATAAAACAATAAAGTACGTTTAATAAACTACATAATTACTAAAAACTCAAAAAAAGTAATATGTTATGTGAAACGGCCGCATTTGATTCGCTATCCTACACCACTATTATCGTTATAGTGGTCATAGCTGTAACAGACTAACAGCATGTATTTGCTCTTATCATGTAGCATTTTTGGTGGAAAAATTGCTATAACCCACAATTCCAAACACTACTTTTTACTTTGTTTTTTCCATTACAGTAAGACCTTTTCTTCACAGCATAATTAATCTATAGTCGTTTATGGCCCCTCCAAATAGGAAATATTGATATGGTTAACTTTTTTAAGGTCTCTGCTCAAATAACAATTTTGCGGCCACGGCTTCAACTGCCTTGCTGGGATACGGAATTAAGTCTAAGTCTTACTTTGATCTTCTTCCCTGTATTCACATTGTATATGAAGTCACCCTTTCGTATCACACCATCATAGATTCTAGAAAGACAATAAGAGGAAGAAATGATTAGTTTTGAAATAAAATATTCCAGTAGAGTAATAACAGAAAAGCTAGTAAACATTATAGCGTTTTAATCTAATCCAACGGGATAACAAACCATCGTTGCTTTGCCCCTACGCGATGCACCAGAGCCGTCCGATTCCACATTTGCTTTACGCGCATCGACCGCAAGCTTCCTTTCTTGCGTACCTCTCACGCGTCTCCCCCCTCTCCAATGTTATCAAGTCATAAATTCAAGTCGAGTTGAGTCGCAAGAGCGCCGACTTGTGGACTTGTCAACTAGTCGACGGACTAGTCGCGACTAGCCACAACTAGTCGGCAGACTAGGAAGTACTGCTGCTACTACTGCTGCTGGCCTAATGCTACTGCTACTAGTACTAGTGCTACTAGCCTACTACTACAGCTGCTGCTGCTGCTACTACTGCAGACCACAGAGAAAAACAGAGCATGAGTGAGCAAAGGTGAGCACAGCACAAAACAGAGGAGCAGAGCACAGCGCAATAGAGGAGTGCTCACCGAGGCTAGGGTCGATGGTGACTGGCGGCGGCGGCAGGGGAGGGGAGGGGAAGAAGCAGACGACGGTGAGGGGAAGAGGCGGCGGTGGCAAGGGAGGTCAGGGGAAGAAGCGGTGAAGGGGAGGGGAGGGGAAGAAGCGGTGAAGCAGGGGAGGGCAGGAGGGAGAGGGGAAGAAGCGGCAGCGGCAGGGGAGGCAGGGGAAGAAGCGGCGACAACAAGGGAGGGGAGTGGCGGCGGTAGGGGAGACTGGCGGCGGCTATCTGTGGGAGAGGATGGATCCGCTGCCGACTAGTCGCGCAACTCAACAACAATGCCTCTCTCCCTCGATTCGCTAGAAGCGGTGGTCAGTGTGCAAGAGCTGTGAGCGCGCGACAACAACCAATGTGCGGTGACGGCGAGCAGGTGTCATGTGCGGGACCAGTGGCGAGCAGGCGCAAGCGGCAACGACCAGCGTATGGTGGCAAGCATGACCGGCTTGTGGCGAAGCAAACGAGTGGGCAGTGCCCTGCGGTGGCCGCGGTTACGACACATGCAGGCCTGTCGACGGCGACTAAGGAGTGGCCGCGGAGGTCAAGTGAATCGGCCAATGGAGGCTATGGCCAGCGCGTGCGCAGGTGATTGCCGGGACTGCGACGTAAGCCTGACGGTGGAGATTAAGGAGGGCACAACAAAGGCGGCGGTGGCTCACTTTGTGCATAGCTTGCAAAATTCCATGTTTATGTTTGAAACTCTTTAAAACCTACTTAAACCTCCTTGAAACTTGAAACCTACTAAAAAACTTTTTCAAAACTCTTGAAACCCACCTCTAAAGCTGTAAGTTTATGATTTGATTGTTGAAACCATAGTTACCGGATTCGCAATAAAACCCCGCAAATCACGAACCGGATTCGTTGAACCCGACCCAGCTTAGGGTACGGGGTCCGTATTTGCCGTGAAAATTGAAAGAAAAAGTGGCGAACTACAAACCCAAATCCTGTACCACGACTCGGACGAACCGCGTTAATGGTAACCATGGATCCAAAACCGTTACGTGACAAATCCGTCGGTTGCATTCTGCGTACGGCTACCGTAAACAGCAGAACCTAAAACTCGGGAAAATCTCAATTGAAATTCGTCTGAAAAAAATTGAATTTGGGATGTAACCGCCGAAATTTTGAATTTGAAGTTTTCCGGCCGGTATTTGGAATCCCGGTTCCCACCGGAACCGGTTGGTTTTTTTTGCATGATGGTAACTATTGTTGAAACTTTGAAGTTTCTGTTTTGAAAATTGAGGTTTCATCGGAGTTTTAGTTTGAATGTAAAGTTTCATTGCAAATTAAATATTTGAAACTTGAATCTAAAGTTTGAATCAAAGTTTCATTAAAGTTTCATCAAAGTTCCATGGAGTTTGAACTAAAACCTCATGAAACGCAAGGAAACTGCTATACAATTGAAATGCATTCCAACGGTATAACATGGGCTAGCAACTCCCTACGAGTGAAACTAGAAACTTCATGAAACCTGAACCTTGAAACGTGACAAAACTTGAAACCCAATAAAATTGTAATACCCCAACCCATTCATAGTGCGGCCCATGTGGAGTTGTGATGATGGGGTTAATCCCACATTGCTTGTCTAAAGTGAATTGTAGTAACATATAATGTTTGTTGGGTACAAACATAGCACCTCTGGGTTAACCCTTTACACGAAGTGACGACGAAAGTGTAAGTGGAGTGCTATGCATACGCGGGTCCGCCCCAAGGGTGGACTGGGCATTGAGCAGATTTTGGGCCATAGTGTTACAGATGGTATCAAAGCATCAACCCTCGCTACACAGGTACGTGTGTGTGTGGGCCCACTACCGGGTACCCACGGCCAAGGATCCAAAAAAAGGTTCCGGGGGAAATCCCGTCGGGCGGCCGGTAAAAAAAACGGATGGTAACCGGTTTTTCCAGGAAAAATCCGATTAAATTTCGCTTGAATTTGTTTAAAAACCAGTCGAAATTCAAAATTTGAACTTGCAAAACTCGGGAAACCGCCAGATTTTGAATCACGGACCCACCGAAAATCCGTGAATCCCACCGGTTTTTTCCTCGCCACTGAGATCGAGGTTGCACCAAGGGTGGTTATGAGAATTTGTTGTGTATACGGTGTGCTGCTGAGAGCATCAACCCTTAAGGGGGTGAGTGTCATACCCGGCTTGTTCGTAGTGCACCCATGTAACCTATGTGGAGTTGTGATGGTGAGATTAGTCTCACATTGCTTAACTAAAGTGAGTTGTAGTAACATATAATGTCCGTGGGGTCCAAACGTAGTACCTCCGGGTTCACCTTTTAACACGAAGCAAGGACGAAAATGTACGTGCGGTGCTATGCATTTGCAGGTCCATCCCATGGGTGGATTGAGCATTGAGCGGATTTTGAGCCAGGTGTTACAGAAACCTTATGGAACCCATGAAACTGCTATAGGGTTGGCGTGAGCTGGCAACACTCGAGTAATAAAGCAGCATGCTAATGCAAAAAAATCAGTTTGTTGAAGAGCCAGAATCACCTTAGATATGTCAACTGACCAAAACGACCTTCCTCGAGCTTGAAGGCTAACGCAACAAGTGGCTCAGCTGGAGTTCCACCCAATAAGACCTAACATCAAGCCAGAAAGTAATTCATTATGAAAGCTAATTAAGCACAGATTTAACAAAATGAAGAGATTCATTATTCAATATAATAGACGACTATGGTACAAACGCACGTTACTACTTCTCAGCCTTTCCCCACTTTACCTAGTTTTCCCTCTCTCCTCACTTCCACTATGGATGAATGGTGGAAAATGGAAAGTGTTGTAAAGCTCATAAAGGAAAAACGTTTGTACCATAGTTACTCTATTAAATATATTGTAGAGATTTTGTGCTACCTTCTCTTCTGATTTGTTTTGATCAAGGGCATAGTTTTCAACTTCCGCTGGGCAAGGTAAATAGTCAAGCACACCATCAAGAAGCGGTTGAACACCCTACAAAACCAATCCAAAAGGTCGAAAGTGTAAGCTCCAGCAATTAATTTGTGGAACATTTTACTGTTAGCATTAACAATATAGATGCCAAATTGCAGGTTCACAAAAGTTCTCATCTGAGAACACTCGAAAGAACTATAAACAATCTTATCTACACCTAAACCACCAAAGTTTGGTAATCAGTACAATATGCATGTCAAGAGGTGATGATTCATGAATTAAACAGTCCAAAATGCACCTTATGTTTGCACGCAATTGGGCAAGCTATCCTATGACCGGTGGTAAGAAAAGACAACAAATGCAAAGCAAATGCTCAATCCAATAAATATCACTATGTCCACTATTCTTCTGCACTTCTTTAAAGTCAGCCTCTAATGACCTCCATGAAGTGTACATACGAGAGCAATATTAAATCTATCCTACAACTGGTGGTAAAAACAGACAACAAATGCAAAGCAAATGCTCAATCCAATAAATGTCACTATGTCCACTATCCTTCTACACTTCTTTAAAGTTGGCCTCTAATGACCTCCACGTAATACGAGAGCAATATTAAATCTACAGCACTTCAATGTACCAATATAAGTTAATTACAGAACATACCACTAATCTGATTCAAAATTGTAAAATGGAATATACTTTAAATGTCCTAGCTCTTACAGCCCCTAATTAGGTCCCCCAAGGCGAGTGAAGTGATGTTTTTCTTACTCTTCTTCTCTTATTCAGGTCAAAAAAAATATTTACAGGACCGGATGCATAAGAAAAGAAAGAACAGTAGTAGTGCCTGCAACAATCTTAGAACTGGGCTCTTGTAAAGGTGGGCGAAACACCAGTCTTCTTCTCTTGTTTGTCATTTTCTTGTAATTGTAGTGTTGTGCTTGATCAAGGGGCTAACAGCGGTCGGGCTCAAATTCTCAAAGCTTGTTTGGATCTCCCGTTTTAACAAAATGGATTTTATAAAACTGGTTTTTAACTCAATTCTGGTAAAATCTTGTTTAGATACTCCCAACAAACATGTGCATAACCAAAACCAGTTATTCCTAAACACAAATTATCAAGTTTAACAACAAAAATACTCTGGGTTTTTAACAAAACTAGTACATGCTATGCTATCCTCGTTTTGGAGTTTGTTGCCAACGCCCGTACTTAATGCATGTTGTTTCATGTTGTGCAAACCATCACATGTAAGCCATTCTCACTTAAGTTATGTTCGTCCATACTTCTTGTTTAGGTTTGTTATCTGCGTGTGTCGCGACCTCAAGGTTGAGATCGCAACCGGTAAGCTGTGGAAGATGCAAGCCTCTGCTTGGCCGGCGGTCTACCACGGGGTTTTGGGTCCGTGACATCGAGGTACGACGCATGAGGATGTGATATAACAGAGAGGATGATGGGATAAAGGAGGCTTTATGCTACGGCGGTCTTTAGGACGAAGCTACAGGTGGAGTTCTATGAGTGTGGCAGCATTCCAAGTATCAATCATACCAGAGCGAGCATGTAAATCCTAAACGTAGCGATACTGAGAAAGATAGTAGCCATCAGCATCAGAATGAACATCAATCCCAGAAAATAGCTCAATGGTCCCAAATCTGACATCATAAATTGTTTTCAATTTCTTCTTAACAAAAGCAACATAGTCCATGTCATCTTGTTATGGTTGGAATACAATACCATCGTAGAGTCCGATCCACGACACATCATCCAGGCGCCAGAGGTTGCGGCAGCATAGCCGCCGGCTAGCTCCTAGCGATTTCCTTGCCCATTAGATTAGGACTCTTAAATTAGGGATATTGTGTTAGAGATTGTTTCAATCTATTAGTTGCTTTCCAAATCAAGTTTCCATAAATAAGTTTCTATCTTTAGTTTGTAATCTCAATTTAAAGGTAGAAGATATTGAATAAAGGGCAAGCAAGAATTAAGAAAAGTCTTACCTTGCGAGACACTTGCACCGGCCAGCGCTGTTGTTCCACGTGCGACGGCGCCACCACGCCGCCACCGCCCTCTTGTCGTCCGGCCTCCCACCTCCCACTCCTACTTTCTTTGCCACCAAACCCTAGCCCATAACAACTTGGTATCAGATCCAACCGTTGCATCCATCATGTCAAGCAACGGCGGTTTCGATTCTCAAGACACATCCGCGATGTTCGCCCAGATCATTGCTCGACTCGATGCCATCAACCAAACGCAGACAACCACGGCACCCAACTCTCCACCATCAACAACGGTTGGGGAGCCACAACACTCGGTTTGGCACGATTGGAGAAGATCAAGATCGACGACTCGAAGAGCCCAAAGGCTGGCGCTGGCGCCAGCGCCGGAGCCACGGCACCGCTCTACCCTGCATGCCACCTGTGCGCACCGAGCATGTCGGGGTGCCACGCTTCCACAAGCTCGACTTCCCGACCTTTGATGGCAAGGATGACCCGCTGCCTTGGATCAATCGGTGCGAGCAGTTCTTCCGTTGACAAAGAACAATGAAAGAAGAAGTGTGGTTAGCCTCGTACCACCTGACCGATAGTGCACGAACATTGTTTTGCCGTCTGGAGCGCGAGGGGACGCCATCTTGGCGTTGCTTCACGAACCTCGTGAATGTTTGTTTCAGCCCTCCGTTGCGGCATAACCCCCTAGGAGAGCTAGTGCAACTGAAACGTACAAGCACCGTTGACGACTACATCGACTAGTTCCTAACACGTCCCAACAGGATCGGTCCCCTTACAGCTGAGCAGCAGGTGCAGCTGTTCACCGTAGGGCCTCAGGAACCACTTAGCATCAACATCAATCTGCAGGCGCCTAAGACCATTGAGTTGGCCATGAGTCTCGCGCAGGCATACAAACGACAGGCCACCATATTGGCCGAACTAGCGACAGCCGCGACACAGACGCCAAGGTCGGCAGCTAAGCCCGCCTTCACAAGACGAACGTCGACACCAATTTCGATGGTTCCCAAGCCCACCGCAAGAGGCAATCAGGCCAGGGCGAGCTACACGTTGAGTTTGTCAATGAGGTGGCCAAATGCGACAACGATGACCGGGAGGAACTGAACCTAGAAATCTCACATGCGTTGACCAGCATTAATACCAACCGCACCATGAAGATGGAGGTGACAGTGGGCGGAGTACTACATTGCTACTCATGGCATTAGTGGATTTCGGACCGAGACGCAATTGTGGCCGAAGAGGTGCACGACCAGCTCGGCTAGCCCATACACGTAGGGCACCTCGGGCTCAAGGTGGCGATGGCCAATGGGGAGCAACTGGTAAGCGCAGACATATGCCGCGACCGGAGATCAGCATACACGGTGAGGTGTTCCACGTGGATTGCTATTCGCTTCCCTTGAGTGGCTTCGACTTAGTGCTGGGCGTCCAATGGCTTGAGACGTTGAGGCTAATAGTGTGGGATTTCAAGCGCTTGACTAGGGTTGTACACTTTCCCACCGAACCGAAAAAACCGAGCCGAAAAACTGAATTTTATCGGTCAACTCAGTTTGACCGGTATTCGGTTTTCGGTACGGTAGGGCAAATTTGTTGTTTTATTGAGTACGGTAACCGGCTGAAACCCGAACAAACCGATCCTTCTCTGGAAAACCAGGAACAACCTGCGGGCCAAGTCCCAGGCACGCGCTTGGGAACTTTCTTAGAGTTGCTGGCGACTTCTGTCAAGACGAGCGGTGTGGGACTAAACAGGAGTCCAAACTCACTCAGAACAGCGCTGACCGCTGGCTTTGGCTCGGCCGAAGACGTATTCGTGGGCCACGCACCACGGGCCGCCCACCCCTGCTGGGCCTTAGCTCCTGGATGATGAAATTCAATTTAGCTTGGACCGGTTGTTGCATTGCAGCATGAATGCCTCATTCTACTACTATTTTTATCGATGGCTTTGGGTCACAAGCTTTGGGTGGCAATTAGTAGAATCTTAGCATATAAAAAGTAGGAGGTTGAGTAGGTTTATTCTTGTCGATTCCTAGCATGCACTGCAAAGCAAAGAAAAACACAACCAACTATAGAGCAGTTAGGCCCGTTGTCAACTTGTCAAGTGTTAAAATGTGTGACCCAAAAGTCATCGACTCGCCGCATCGCTCGCAATTCGCGTCAACTTTGGTAAATATAGTATTTACCGATACCATACCAAAAAGGTTGGTATTTACCGATATCGAACCTAATTTTTTAAAATATTGTATTTATCGAACTAACAATACCGTATTTACCGAGTATACCATATTTACCGAACCGTATATACCAAAAACATCGAATGAACACTCTACGCTTGACCATGTCCTTTTGGCACACGAATCAAACTGTTGGTTGGCAAGGTTACGCACAAGCAAGATGGCAATATGTGCACTTGTCGGAGAAGAGAACAACTTGATGCATGTATTACTTGAAGAATTTTCAAGATTGTTTGCCGAGCCATGGGGTGGTCTCCCATGTTAGCCAGCTCAGCGGTGTCTACGGTCTCCACGAGAACACACACGCGCTAGTGTGGACAAGCAATGAACACATCTTGATTTTTGTACTCTTGAGCTGCCAGGCTCGTCATCGTCCATTGCGACAAGAAAAGCCGTCGTCTTGTTCGACTCGTGGCACTCCTAGCAAAGTGCCCGTACTTTTGAACAGTTGTAACAACGCACTTTCGCCTTATCAAATGCCTTTATTCTTCTTGCCAAAGCGTTGCGCTCCTTGGATCGAGCCTCCCGCTCGACCTTCGTCGATAGTAGGTGCTTGATCTTGGCCCCAACACGATAAGATACCCATCGTTCTTCGTGCGCCTTCAAGCGGTGATCAACTCTTGATCGTCATTGCCTTGAGGTCACCAAATTGCTCGATTGGGAGACTACCGGTAGAAACTTGGCGGGGTGCGCGAAGAAATTTCCTTCTGCGTAGCTCTCCTCATCTTCTCACGAGTCCTCGAATTTTGTTGGCGATTGTTGTCAGCCGGACGTGAAGTCATCAACCGACTCGATTCCTTCATCGCGGCACCTCAAACTCGATTTGAGGGTGCGCACCTTAGTTTCCCTCACGCGCTCGCTCCCCGCGAACTCTCGCCGTCGATCGCTTACGGTCTGAAACTGCACCGTCGCATCAAGAATCTCCATATTTTTAGCTGTTAGCCTACTCGCGGTGTCTACGCGCGAACGCTCCACTTGTGAGAACACATACTAATTTTGTGCTCTCGAAGCTGCGTAGCTTTTACATTCCTTTTCTCTCTTATTTATCTTGATCAAAAGAGTACAGCGTTACATGCAAAGCGTTGAGTGCGCATTTCTACTAATGCAAAAAATCGAAACAATAAACAAGGAATAAACAACAAGGATTAATCAACATCCGCCATACCACGTCCACAGGCCGGCACCACATTTGCAGAAAGATGAGCTAGAATGTCGGTGCAAGGTGATGATGGCGCAAAGAATAATCCGCTTAAGTCGTTGGAATTTTCATCACCCGTGCTTTTGGTTAAAAAACAGGATAATTCATGGAGATTTTGTGTGGATTACCGTGCGTTCAACAAGAAGACCGTTAAAGATAAATTTCCAATTCCAAAGTGGAAGAACTTCTGGATGAACTCTGAGGGTGCCATTTTTTACTAAGCTGGACTTCCATCCGGTTATCATCAAGTTCGCATGCACCCTGATGATATGAAGAAGACATCGTTCTGCACACACCACAAACATTACGAGTTTTTGGTGATGTCGTTCGGCCTTACCAATGCATCGGCAACATTCCAATCCTTGATGAATGAAATTCTTGATCCCTATCTCCGGCGATTTGTGCTTGTGTTTTTTGACAATATTTTGATATACAATTCATCTTGGTCGAGCACGTGCGCCACATTTGCATGGTGTTCGAGGCACTACAACGTCACCACCTCGTCCTCAAAAGATCCAGGTGTACTTTGGAGCCAAGATGGTGTCTTATGTCAGGCACGTCATATAGGCTGATGGTGTCAAGATGGATCGGCAAAAGGTGGTGGCGATTGAAGAATGGCCGACGCCGACTTCGGTGCGTGCGGTCCGTTCTTTCCTCTGGCTGGCCGCTAGCGGGGTATTATCGCCGCTTCATCAAGGACTGCAGAGCGATAGCTACCCCGCTGACCCGACTTTTGAAGGAGGTTTTCCGCTGGTCAGAGAAGGCTAGCTTCGCTTTTCAAGCTCTCGTTCACTCTGGTGTTGCAACTTCCGGATTTCACTAAAGCATTTATCGTGGAATGCGATGCGTCCGGGTGATCAGGTTTTGGCGCTGTGTTTCATCAAGGCGGAGGGCCGGTAGCCTTTTTCAACCACAACATTGCACCTCGACACGCTAAATTAGCGACATACGAACACGAGTTGATTGGGGTCATTCAAGCAGTGCAACATTGGCGTCCGTACTTATGGGGGAGTTCATTCCTTGTACATACAGATCATCACTCTCTCAAGTTTCTCCTTGATCAACGCCTGTCAACTATACCTCAACATCAATGGGTGAGCAAATTGATGGGATATGATTTTTTTGGTTGAATATCGGTCGGGACGACTCAATACTGTGGCGAATGCATTGTCTCGCCGAGATTCAGATGCAATGGGGTCCTTGTGCGCATTATCTTCACCTCGGCTTACTCTTTTTGACGAAATCCAAGCGGCCACAGACACCAACCCAGCCATCGTTGCTCTTCGTGATGAGGTACTACCTCGACACGCCAGCCAACAGGGGACTCCATGGGCCATCTCCGATGGATTACTTCTATTCAACAAAAGAATTAATATTCTGGTTACTTCTCATGTTTTGTCGTCTATCTTATCGGCCATTCATGAGGAAGGATATGAGGGGGTCCAGAAGACATTACACCGCTTTAAGGCTGATTTTCATGTTCCCCGTGCCCGACAGCTCATACAAGAATTTATCCAAGATTGTCAGGTATGTCAACATAACAAAACAGAACACCTCCACACGGTCGGCCTTTTACAACTGTTTGAGGTACCCACGGTCATTTGGGAAGATATTTCCGTGGATTTCGTGGAAAGATTACCTCGCATTCATAGCAAGTTATCCTCACAATCTGACACTTCCACTTTTTCCTTTCACTATAGTAGTCAACAAAGAGTTTCTTCTGATCCTCGGTCCTCCTCTTGTCCACTTGACCCCCTGGCCAGTACCACTGACTCTGATAATCATTCTACCACATGAAGATATGCCCTACGTGATCATTCTTCTATTCAGGCACTAGAGAGATGAGGGTTTTCTCGTGCAGGTGTAGTAGCTGAGCCGAGTACCTATCAGGAGACTGCCAATGTACATGAGTGGCAGTTGGCTATGATAGAGAAGCTCACAGCATTAAAGTGTACAGGCACTTGGGATATTGTTCCGCTGCCATCTGGAGTTGTTCCTATCGCTTGCAAGTGGATGTACAAAGTAAAGAACAAGTCAGATGGGTCAGTAGAGCGAAACAAAGCTCGTCTTGTTGCAAGAGGTTTTCAGCAGCCTTATGGTCGAGATTATGATGACTATTGCTCCAGTTGCTCATATGACCACAGTCCGTACTCTTTTTGCAGTTGCAGCGGTACGTACATGGACTATATCTCGGATGGATGTCCATAATGCTTTTCTTCATGGTGATCTACATGAGGTCTATATGCAGCCACCCCCTGGTGTTGAGGCTCCTACAGGCTATGTTTGTCATCTTAGGCGTGCTCTATATGGTCTCAAGCAGGCTCCTCGTGCTTGATTTGAGCGTTTTAGTTCTGTGATTTGAGCTGCTGGTTTCACTCCGGGTAAGCATGATCATGCCTTGTTTATTCACACTTCTCAAAGGGGTCGTACTTTGCTTCTGTTGTATGTAGATATGCTGATCACAAGAGATGACATGGACTACGTGACTTTTGTCAAGAAGAAATCGAGTGAACAATTTATAATGCCCGATATGGGACCATTGAGCTATTTTCTAGGAATTGAAGTTCATTCTGATGGTGATGGCTACTTTCTCTCTCAGCATCGCTATGTTCAGGATCTGCTTGCTCGCTCTGGATGACTGATACTCGTACTGCTGCTACTGCCACACCCATGGAGCTTCATTTGCAGCTTCGACATACAGATGGTATACCCCTGACAGATCCTTCCTGCTATCGTCAACTCGTTGGGAGCCTTATTTATCTCACTATCACCAAGCCAAACATTGTTCATGTTGTTCATGTGCTCAGCCAGTTTGTCAGTGCTCCCACCTCAGTTCACTATGGTCATGTTTTTCGTGTGTTGAGATACTTGAAGGGGACTGCATCTAGACGTATGTTCTATACCAGTTCGAGTCAGCTCCAGCTCCACGCTTACTCTGACTCCACTTGGGCGAGTGATCCTGCTGATCGTCGATCTATCACTGGCTACTGTATCTCTCTTGGTACTTCGCTCATTACTTGAAAGTCCAAGAAGCAGACTGCGGTGTCACGCTCTAATGCAGAGGCTACGCTTCGGGCTCTTGCCGCTACCACCTCAGAGATCATTTGGCTTCGATGGATATTGATTGATCCAGGTATCCTACACCTCTTTTGTGACAATACAAGTGTCATTCAGATTGCTAATGATCCAGTCAAGCATAAGCTGACAAAGCACATTGGTTTTGATGCATCCTTCACACGATCTCATTATCAGCAGTCGAGCATCGTCCTCAAGTATATTCTCCCAGAACTTCAAGTTGCAGATTTCTTCACTAAAGATCAGACTCCAGAACATCTTCAACTTCATCTACTCAAACTCAGTGCATCAGATCCTCCTGATCCACCTTGAGTTTGAAGAGGATGTTAAGAGTGTTGGTTGTATATTCTCTCTACCTTAGCCCATGTACTCTTCTCTATATATACTCTTCCATTAATAAATAAGATATAGAGTTGTGAATAGCAAAAACCTAGTCTCAAGTTTTCTAACACCATCAGGTCTCGATACCTTTGGCAGCAGGATGACATGATGTGAACTGAGATGCATCAAATGTCACATGGAAAAAAGGCCCTGAATCCAACACCCATGGGAGTGAAGGACCTGGCACAGCACGTGATGATGCAATAAAACCGTGGATCCACCGGAAAATGCATGCGACTGACACAACTGGCATGAAGGTTTCTCATCTAAGCCTGAATCTGACCAAACCGAATTGCACAAGACTCCAAAGCATTGGCAAGGACAGAATAAGCAATAGCAGCTTCACCTCAATGAAACGAAACATCAGGAAGGCAACCCTCAAGTAGGGGCTAAGGCTTGTCCTCCCTAGGTGGAAGGGGATCTCAGTTCCACCGGACACCACGACGGCCACATCCCCTCAAGCTGGAAGAGATTGGCGTAGGAGATGGTGGGGATCTCCTCCTTGATGGGCTCGAGCACCGCACCGCGATGTCCAGCCCCGTGTTGGCGCCGTGCACCTGCTCTGTCGGGTAGTTCTTCGCCATGGCTGATGCGACTGGTGGCCCAAAGCAGAGCACCGTAAGGGCGGTGGAGCTCAACGGTGGCAGGCACCAGGAGCAGTCGGCGATGGCGGCGCTACAGCAGAGCAGCCAGAGTGAAATCACAGAGATGAAGAGGCAGGCATCAGGAGCATTCATCTACGGCGACGCTAGAAGCAGAGCACCGCAGGGGCAAAAGAGCTCAGCGGCCCGAGGCGGCGGCAACAGCCTGAGGCAAGGGCGGCTATAGCGGCCTAAGACAGGGACCACACAGCAACCTGAGTCGGTGGTAGCAGCGGCCCGAGGTAGGGGCGGTGGCAACATGATGAGCAGCAGTGGCGTGAGGCGGCGACAACAGATCTGATAGGACACGGAGGTGGATCTCGGGGTTTCACGGGCGGCTCGACTGTTGCCACCAAACGGCGGCGGTAGTAGCAGTGAAGGTGGCTAGGGTTTGGGATCGAGAGGAGCCATGTGCTCTAATACCACATGAGAAAATGAGAGAATTTTGCTATTCACAACTGTGCATCTCATTCGTTATTGATAAGATATATATAGACAGGATTAATTGGGCCTCATGGACTACTTAGGCCAAGAGAGATACTACTAACATGCACAATACTCTTAACATTTGGTTCATAGCCTAACTACCTAAGGATGCCTAAGTTTACCAAACATTTTTGCCTAACTTGCCAAAGTTGTGGGAATGAAAATTGACACCACAACCAAGCTTGACTAAGGGAATCTTGCCACAACTCCTTGTGCCTATGACATGTGGTACCCATCGGAAAAAAATTGGCATGCCTAACCTGTGGCTAGGAACCAAACACTAGCCTAACTTAGTCACTCGTCTAAGAGAGTTGTGGAAAACTTTAGAACAGCAGCAAGGTTGTATGCATATGGTTGTTTGCGACAATGTTCGAGTCTTCTACTAGCAATAAGAGAATTATAGAAATACTTTCTCAAAATTGCAGATTCAAACATGTACTTTTAGTTTTGTTTTACAATCTTTTCTTTTTGACTTAGTGCAGACTGCTGCCTGTATATAGTTGTTTGCGACTTGTTGGCAATTTCCCACACATACATTTAAATTTAGTGTGATTTGCCACCTGCTGCGGATTCATTCATGTACTTTAAATTTTATTTGTACCATCTTTACTTTTGACTTAGGGCAGACTGCTGCCTGTATTTCCACCTGTACTTTTAAACAAACTGCAATCATTGCTATGACCGATATATTTACAAATTGTTTGAAAGAATAATACATATTAATTTGCTCCCGGTACAAGAGTACAGGCTATAAATCACAAAACAAAATAAAGCATAAATTAAAATTACAGGCAGAACATTGTCAAAACTAAAAGAACAGATGGTAATATGCGATTTATGACAAAGTGCAGATGGGTGCCATGCAATTTCCCCACAACAAAACTTCAAATTGAATTGTTCTGAACCAAATAAACTAGCTGATAACCATTTGGTTCAAAAGTAGCCTGGTTCGTCTAATGCACTGCTGTTAGTTTTCACACTACCATAGTTGCTACCACTTCATATAACCGCTGGGCACTGGGTCAATAATGTTAAGATCCATAACATGATCATTATGTTTTGATATCTTTAGAAATTCGGTTCAGGTTTAGCACTCATTTTTACAATCATAAGGTATTTAGGATCTTTTGGTATTACTGGCAGTAGAAACAGTAATTGAATGAAAAAAATAGAGAAAGGGCGGAAAAATGCAACCATGAACCTTATTTTTGAATGCACTTCCCATGTAAACTGGTATGAACTTGCGCGCTACTGTTGCTCTTCGGATAGCCGCCTGGTCAAAAGAAAATAAGACACCAAGATGCATGAAAATCAATTAGGAACTAAATAATAATGAAGCTGTCAATATTCTACTATTCCTAAAAGACGATATAATACAATTAGAAAAACACGAAAGGTATGATCAAAGGTGGAATGTAACCATAAACTTGTATGTCAATAAATTAATAGGATAATATCATACCATAAATAACACGTCTTATTATGAGGTTCAAACCACAGATTTATTTTTCCAACAGATAAAACCTATGGATATCACGTCCATTCAATAATCATTTTCAGAGCTGAAAATTGACATTACTAGTTTTTAACGTAATTAGCAGGTAACATTTAAATAATCATTTTTCATCTAAACTTATCACTGTTGACATGATTTAAGAGCTAATTTGGAAAAAGGGAATGTCCACTATCTGACCATCACAATGCCTTTAACATGGCTAGTTCAATTATGACGGTTGTTTAGCAGCTAGATCAGTTTCATAAGATGTTGCCATAAGTTGGAACAATTTATGGATTTTCTACTATCTTATCTTAACTAATAAAAGGAGCTTACCCCCACGCAGCAGGACAATGTCTTTCCTCCTATGCGCGCGGTTGGCCTCTCTCACCCTCTCAAATTCCTCATCGGAGCGCACCAACATGTGGACCCCAACTGATAGGTTCAAGGTCTCGACCCGCCATCCCTCCGTGACTCGTAAACATATCTATGCCCCCCACTTCTTCCGCAACCACCCAAACCATCGCCGTCCCACTGCACATGCACACACCGAAATTCGTTGTCGTACCAATCCTTCCTATCTCGCACCGTGACTCGCCACCTGCGCCCGTATGACATTCACTTCGTGCCTCAGAGATCCCGATCCCCTCCAACACTCGGTCCATAGATTGCAAAGGCGGCGTGCATGAAGATGAGGGGATCCGACAACATAGGAGGTGGTGGGGCGAGGAGGTAGCGCCAGTGACAGGAGGAGGTAGCGGGGAGGGAAGGCGGCGTCAGGGACGGGACAAAACACTGGGAGGAAGGGAGGAAAGGAAGCGGTACCTTGGAGAAGCGGCGACGCGAGGGAAGGGAGGGGTGGCAGAACGACAGAGACAAAGGCGTCCTTCCCTTGTCGCGCCACCGCCTCGAGTTCACCGCACCGTGTCTTCATCCTAATCCTCCATGCGCCGCCGCCTCCTCACTTACCATCGCGATGCCGCTACCACCTCCTCCCCCGGCCTCCCACCTCGCTGCAATGTGCCTGGCAAGGGCTGCAGAGGCCAATGGTTGTGAGAACCGAGTCATGGCATGGGTTCAGGGTGGAAAAAGGTGGCCATCGACGTGAAGCTCTCTTCCTTGTCAGTTGGCAATGGCTGGAAATGGGCAGCACGTCGGTGAGGGAAGTTGACATCAACTTCAACTTCTAAAGTATACAATCTATGAGCTCAAAATTTTAATTTCTAGGTAGTAGTAGTAGGTGATGCAATAGGTTCGTGTTAATATATATGTGTGTGAAAGAAAATTTATATTTATTATGCGATTTAGGATCCCGTCTGTTGATATGTATCACTCTAATTTTGGGGCTCCGTTGCAACGGGCACCCTACTAGTATGTATATAATATAAAATATTTCCCTGAAAATGATCTATCTGCACAAAAATGATAAAAACAACAGAAAATAATGATGGAGAGAATAAAATTACAAATATCAAGAAATTTGAAGAAAGTAAGTTGAGCGAACCTTAAGCTGATTAGCTGGTATTGGCTCATCATTGAGAAAAGCTTCAGCAAGCTGATCATCCACTTCAGAAACAACTTCAATAAGTTCACGTCTCTTCTCCATGACTAAATCATGCATGTTGGATGGAACATCAGATGCCACAACATTCTGGCTGCACATTAGAAAAGATGTGTCATCCAAGATTCTAGATACAAATAGCCCTAAGGATGAAATGCTTGTAAAGGATAGGGACACACCCACTACCACCCTCGAACTGATAAGCCTTCAACTCCACAAGATCCACAAGGCCCTCAAACTCCTCTTCCAATCCTATGGGCACTTGTACAGCTGCATTGTGGTGCCGGAGTTTGGACCGTGCCTTAAATAGAAAGAATAAAAGCAATAATCAGCCATAGAAACTGATGATGATAACATGTAACTGCAAGACGCTCACCATAACAAAAAAACTGAAGACTAAACACAATCATTATACTCTTTTGAAAAGAAAGAGTTGATGGTGATGGTGAGTCAGCCATCCCTCTCTTCACCTCACTTCAAAAGATCTTTTGTCAACAGATCCACGGACACATATTTGCAGGATCGTCTGCACATGTGTATATATATGTGGCTGGTTCATCTGATGCGAATTATGTATGCAATTTTTAATCTTTAGAGGATAATTACTTTTGCTTGTTTTTTCAGCTTAGAACTTATGGTATATTTATTTGAGATCTGACGCAAATATGATATATTTATTTGAGATCTGATGCAACGCACGGTCACTATGCTACAAATGATGCTTTCCAGTAGTCTCAAATCACAGCAATTAGCCAACTATATCATCAAAATGTAAGCCTGGTCCACATAACATCTAGCAGGTAATAAAAAAAGAATTGCAAGGTTATGTACAAAAGAAAATAAAGGGCCAATATGTTGATTGGTTCTCATTGTGAAAAATTCTCAGCACAAAAAATCAAAACAAAAAGACAATGCTACATCTACATTCACCTCAAACACATCACATCTCTCATCCACCCAAGGCAGTTAAAGGCGCAAGGCACACTTGAGGCACTTAGTCTGTAACATCCCAATTTTGCCCTCTTGTTAAAAATATAATTTAAAGTAATTAATTCAAAGATTTGGTTTTTAATTAGAGTTCTTGCTTAATTAAATGCTAAATCAAATCCCAATTTCAATTCTTATTACAGCTTCTAACCAATTTCCTTCATCAATCGCAATCTAAACCTCGAAATCTCAAATTAAAATCTCTATTCCAAAATCAAATCAATTCTCGGCCGAATTTGAATTCAAATTCTGAATTTGAATTCATTGCTCTCCTCAATTTCAAACCTCAATCGAAATTCAAATTCAAATTTAAATTTGAAATCTCTCCAAAAACAATCAAGTCTTCATTTCGGTTTTTGGGCCGAAATCCATTTCCATTTTGCTTTGGGCTGTGAGCCCATTTCTTTTCTTTCATTGCCCCATCTCCCCCTATTTCTTTTTCCTTTCTTCTTCCTCTCGACACTTCCTCTGTTCGGCCGAGTGTCACGCGGCCCGTTCAACTGCGCCACGACGCCCACGTCGTGCCACACCATCAATGCGCACCATCAAGTTCCCCATCCCCGCGCGCAATCAATAGCATTGCCATTTCCATTGTTGTCGTGCCATCAATGTCGAGTTGACACCACTGTGATTCCCGCTCACGCCCGCACCGCTCGGTCCCCTCCTTCCTCTATAAAATGGAGCACCAGCACCCCTCTTCACCCCATAACACCCGCTCCAAACTTCTTCGTCTTCGGAGCACCGCCGGCCCGCCACCGCACAAGCTTCTTCCAGAGCGCTAGCCGCACCCCCCATCTCGCCATCCCGCTACTCCGGTGAGTTATTTGCCCCTCCAATCACGTCACATCGTGTTCCCGAGTGCCTTGAACATTTCCCCTCATTCAATTTCGCATTTGCCACAGCACATCAACGAAATTCGTCATCTTCCCCGTCGTCGGCCGAATGACCATCCTCGCCCGATCTCCCTCTCCGGTGAGCCCCGAGCTAAGCTATGCGCGCTATCTCGCGTTCCCGAGTATCCTCCACTGATTCGCCCTCTCCATTTGGTGAGGAACCTCCTGGGAGCTCCCCCACCCCACCGTCGCCCCTTCTTCCCGGCCACCCCGACCCACCCGACGCCTTCCCCGTGCCGCCGTCGTGCTTGTGTGCGCGCCATTTTCCCTAGGGCGCCGCCGCTCTTGTGCTCCTCCAGCGCCGCCGCCGCCACCCATAGGTAGGGAACCCCGCCAGGGTTCCATTTTTAGGTTGTGACCCTCCCTAGATCTTTGCTGCTTGGCCACGCTCTTGCGCCGAGCCGCCGATGCTCGCTCTACTTCTTCCTCCTCTGTTCTCTCTTTCATTCCCTCTCTATGACATGTGACCCCACATGTTATTCACTATCTCCATTGCACTCTCACTAGCAATTGGGGCCCATGTGTCATACTCTATGTTTTTGGCATTATAAAATCAGAACAGAATATTCCCCTCTTTCTCAATTTTCAGGATTTCCTTTTCGGCAAATCTTCCAGGAGTTCGTTCTCTTCCGTACGAACTCCGAATTTGTCGATTCTTTCTCCTAAATTCATAATCTCTTTATTGGTACTAATTTTATAATTTTGGATTTTATTTTTTCTGTTATTTATTTTCCTTCGTTTCGCGTGTGTAAAGTCTGACGTCGCCGAAGTCCATTTGGACCAACCGAATGTAGTAACCTCAACCTTCGACGAAGGCAAGTCTCCTTTGATCATATTGTACCTATATTTTTCCAAATCCTATTTTAAATTTCAAAATTAGTATGCATTATTATTTACATAAAATGATAAGTTCAAATCCTAAGTTGTTAGTTAATCCTAACTTGGTATTACCGTCATTTGATGTTGTTATCCATGATCCATTGTCACCCTAGTATAGAAAATCCACAATAACGATTACAGTATTGTTGGATTAATTAATACGATAGAATTGATTAGACATGCGTTGTCGGTCATGATCACCAATTGGGAGGAAACTATTATTACCTTTTATGCAAATCATTTTTAGAAATGTGTGGCAATAGGTATAGCCATTGATTTACAAAATAAAATAAAATGGTGAAAAATTGTTTAGACTTGGGCAGATGGTAAGTTCAGGCGGGTGCAGCTAAAGCACGAGAACTTGTAATGTGTTAAGTTACACCCAGGTTATATTAAGGACCGACGCTTGTGTCTATTCAAACCGAGCAATACCATAAAACTACATGTCCTAAATGGGAAGGACATGACTGAATAATTTACTACGTCCAGACGTTTAGCCTGCGGGCTGTAGATGGTAGGAGTTACCTGGGTAGTGCAGACAATGGTAATTGGTGTCCATGTCTGTAGGGGCTTGCGTCGGGCGTTGGTAATTGACGTCCATATCCGGGCAGGTTATCCTCCACAACGATGAGCTCCGGGTCGATGATAAATGACGTCCATTACTTGGGGTTAAAACTCATCGGACGAACTAATGTGAGGATAAAGTATTGTAAAAAGTCTTGTGATAATCACTTAGTCGCGCACCTTTGGAAGCATGTCAGACGGATATTATAAGTTGATTATCTCATGTAGGTCAAGCTTTACAACCTCTACAGGGTATAAAACTATTCGAATAGCCGTGCCCACAGTCAAGGTTGTCACGGCGCTCTGGCAAATCATGGCGAGCCCGGGTACCAGGACGCCTAAGCGCCCACCATGGCGAGGATTAGACGGTGGAAAGAAGAAAAGTAGAGCAGCACAAATACCATGTAGCAACACAAATCAGAGCAGCACAAAAGGAAGGAGCACACAAATAAGAGGCTCAGAGCGTGACAAGATTCCAAACAAGCGAGCGAAGAAAGCGAGCGGCGCAGAAGGAGAAGAAGCGGCGGGGGAGGAGCAGGCGGCGCGAGCAGCGGCAGGCAAGGAGAGGAGGAGAGGAGGAGGCGGCGGCAGCGTGGGAGGAGGAGGAGGGAGGCGGCGGCGGCAAGAGGAGGGAGAAGCGCATGAGGTGAATCGACCTAAGTGACGTGACCTCAATGGAGGCGGCGGGAAACGTGGATGGCGATCAAGAGGGTGGCGGCTGACGGAATGAGTGCTTGTCCCTCCAAGCCCCCAGATCTGTCTCTCCACTCCTTCAAGTGTCGCCTAACTCCATTTGCCCTAGGCGAAGGAGCTCGGCGTCCCCCTCCGGCCGACTGGACGCCAAAGCGTCGACTAGGCTAGTCGACGCCGTGATAACCCTGCCCACAGTCAAGGGTGGGCAAGGTGCATTTTCACATGGTAGAATTTAGTTTTGTTTGCAAAGAATTATTTTGGGAATCCGGGAGTAGTTAGAACTATTGGATTGTTGTGCTGGCAGCTAGAGTCGGAGTCGGTTGGGCAGCTAGAACTCTACTCTTTAAACCTTGGCGGCTAAAGCCTCGATACTAGTAATTGGTAGCTAAAACCTTCACTAGTGAAACAATTAATTAATTATCGAAACTATATTTGTCAAATGTACTTTATAAAAATTGTTGAAACATAAAATATTTATTTGTGCAAAAGAACCATGTAAGCCTCAATTGTTAAAGCTATGCATATGCATTTTCGCAAGACTTGCGGGGTACTTTATGTACTCACGTGTTACACTCAAATTAAATCTCAGAAGCCTTCAATGACACGAAGGAGGATTACAACTACTTCGCATGTGGCTTTGATGAAGGACACCCGAAGTTACGCTCCCCAGTCAAATGTCGACGGGCAATTTGATAGGTCACCACTCGAAGTTTATCATTGTTATTACTTTTATGTTGAATCGTGATCCGAACTTGTTATCAACGTTGTATCCACTGTGTGCGCTAGCTATTGATCAAGGACTGGTGGAGAAATACAAAGCGGGTTCGTATTCAGAAATTCGGTCCCGACAGTCCTTAAATCGCCTTAGGCGCAAGGAGCAGAAAAAGCGCACACCTAAGAAACCTAGGCGCAAATGCATAAATATATAAGTTCCCCTAGTATCTATGTGATAATTAGAGCTGAATAAAAATATCTTATGTTGAGAATCCACATAACTTGCAGCTGATCTCCATTCTTCCTTTTCCTCTCTCAAGTTTTATTCTAAAAATACAGGTAAATATATTTTATTTAGAAAATAGTATTAATAATTCCCAACTATTCAATAGAATGACTAAGCAAACAACTCACCATACAAAGGATCTGAAAATTGTATACACAAAAGATCTAGATCCATGTACAAAAGATCCCACTTGCTTTGGTGCAAATTCCCAGGCTTCTAGCCAGTTGTAGGCTGACCTGCCAGCCATTATATTCAGAACAAAGAATGAGAGAACGAAAAAGGATAAACAATGGAAGCAACAGCTCTCCATCTCCATCTTCTTCTACACCCGACGGAGGCATGGAGCCCTGCTCACCTCCATGGCTACATCCAAAAAGGGAGCCATGGAAATGCAGCTCCTCCAACTCGCGGTCTACTGCTATGTCTCCTTCCTACTTCACCCTCCTCTCCCTCACCATTGGAGCTGGCAGATCTGCTGCTGTGCCTCCTACCCCAACTCCTCTTCTCTCCCTCACCAAAGAGCACACCCTAGAGCCTGGGCGCCTTGCACCTTAAATGCAAAAGCGCTCAGCTCACAGGGGCGCTGCGCTGGAGCAGCTCGAGCGATTTTCTGCGCTGCACCGCACTTTGCGCCTAAGCGAGCGCTTTGCGCCTTTGATTGCGTTGCATCCACCAAATGTGACTACAATTTTTTGGGAAATTTTAATAAAATAAATTTGCCAGAGTCCTCCTTGGGGCCAAAGAGGGTCCTGGTCCTCCCTTCCATTGACAGTTTCTAAAGAAAAACCTAGTTTTTAAAACTAAGTTTCTAATAAAAATGCTATATTCATATATTGGCCTCCTCTCATAAAGACCTCTTGAGTATATTTCATAAGGCTGGCCCTCACTTTATTCTAGTTCAAGCTCTCCTCCACTAGTAGAATTTTGACAGTTTGCTGTCATTTACACGTGGTTCAGGACATCTGCAGGTCTGCACTGGCAATTTTTAAGGTGTGGTTTATCTTCAAAAGTAAGGAATAGAAAAATGGCAAGGGGAAGTTGGATGTTTGAGTCTTTGAGAGCTCGGGGAATAAATTAAAATTCTCCGAAAACATAATTTTTAATTGAGCATTTCATATAGCTATTTGTGACAATATTTTTAAGGAGTGACTATGGTAGATGTGCTTGTATATTATGCACTTCACTGTCTTCACATGCACGTTTTTCCACCATCCACTACTCATCTTACAAGTGGGAAGTGGGGAAAATGTGCAGAAAGAAAAAGTCCAAATACACTTTGTAGTTAAAGTTACCATGGCCGCCCTTTTTAAAAATACATCCGCAATTTGTTTTTGTCAGATATGTTAACTACTCAGTAATACTCCTATTCTATAAGAAATAATATAAACTCAAAAGATTGCCTCAAGGAAAAAAGTCCATGTTGTCCCTTGCTCCTTTAAAGTCCAGTTTTCCGCCTTTTACTTTGAACTGGCCAATTTATACCTTACATTTTCAAAACATTCTTTAAATTGGATACAAAACGAAAGATGAGCTGATTAAGAAATAAAGGGTGTGAAATATTCAGAGTTAATGTGCAGGTGGTAAGTTGGACTTTCCAGGACTAGAGAGGATGACGTGGACTTCTTGCCATTTTGAAATGTTTTGCAATGTCTGTTGTTGATGAATGAGCACACCAACTATCTTGTGACAGAGTGCTCAAGTAAAAATTAAAACATATTAATAAGGTTTCAACACTGGCACTTATGGAGCATGCGGTCTAGAACATTCTTATGGAGCATGCGGTCTAGAACGTACATTTTGACTAAGCAGCAAGCACTCCAGTGCAAAGTAAAGTAGCAAAAACTTGAGTGTTGTTTCTTCAGATGCACTAAAAGGAGCATTGATTGTCATACCATGTTCTGTACTTAACAAGATAAGCATAGTTTAGTAAGCAGTATGAAACTAAAACAGCTATTATGAAGTGTGTCCTCACAGAACGAAACATTTAATATACCGCAGAAGTCAGCTTCATGCTCACCTGGTTAAGAACTTTCCATGGATCAGCTCCCATACGGTCTAACTTGTTAATGAATGCGACCCTTGGAATTTCATATCGTCTCATTTGCCGATCTACAGTAATCGATTGACTTTGTACGCCACCAACACTACATAGCACAAGTATAGCACCATCAAGAACACGGAGTGCCCTTTCAACCTCAATGGTGAAATCCACGTGACCTGGTGTATCAATGATATTAACCTGCATTCAAATTATAACATGAGATTTAAAATCCTTATAACAAGAACAATGTAAGATAGCCAGATAGGTCCAAACAAAAGCATTATTAGGATAGCATTAGTTTCCATGAAGGACATGTGGATCAAAACCACTCCTTTCAGATAGTCGGACACTTATTCCACACTCATAACAGCTCAGGAAGATTTCATAAATGAGAATCCACGAAAGGCAGTGCAGCTTCTCCAGCACCACAAAAGGCAGTCATTGGTGCTCCTCTCTCTTCGGTAGTGGCTGGCAGCTCCTCCATGAGTTTACAGATTACATCCCTATCTTATGCCAATTTGACATCACTCGTCACTCTGTTCCTCCCATCATCATGCTTTTGGTAAAGTTTATGAGGCTGCCACATTCGTGGTGGCAACAATCATCATGTGTTTTACAATCAAAAGTCAAAACATTGGTTCTATCCACCTAACACATCCCCCCCCCCTCTTTTCTTTTGCATTTGTATGTATGGCACCACATTTTCAACTCGATTTTTCAAATTTTCTTCATACAATTTATACTGCCCAGACATACTATGGAAAAAAAAAAGAATTCAAAAAATAAGCAAACCCAACTAAACCATTGGAATCTGCTAACTCAGCGTAGCCCACCCTCCTCTTTATATGCCTAGCAGCCCAGATAACCCAACCCATCTGACCCAGTTAAACAAACTGTTGGTTGTGTTCAAAACCAAGCCAAGCCCACCGAAATGAGAAGGCCTAACTCCTGTGAAGCAGCACAAGATTTCGGGAAAACCTTGCTACCACAAATGTATTGTTGAAGGAACCACTTCAACGTGATGCAATATATATCATTCTAGAGACATCGAAAGCCACGGACAGCAATATACTACTGCAAGACTCTCAAAACGAAAGATCTGATCCAAGATCTCAAAGAAACATTATACAAAAGTTTGGTGTAGAGTGGAAAACGAAAATGCAAAGGTTCCTTACAAGACTCTTGCAAGTAACAAACAATAAATATGGCAACCAATTCTCTTCCTTTGGTGATCAATAACAACATAAATACTAGAGCCTACTATTTATATTTATCAGCCAGCTTAGTTTTGACATTTACAGGTAAATATTGTTCAAATCGTACTTGGAGATCATATATTAGTCAAATCCAATATCTCTAGCAGAAAATAAACTTTGCTAGTTGGCAACCAAATGTTATGTTTTATGGTCTATCTGGCCTCACAACTACAATACAACCTTGCCTTCAACTTATAAGGTGAGATCTTCATAGTTTTCAAAAAAGCTTGGATTTTTTTAGAGTTTTCAAGCTCTAGTTTTTACCAAAAGCATTTGATGAATTATCTCACAGATCGACTTATTAAGTTTCTTAGCGACAAGCCCTATAAGTTGTTTTCTGGAAAAAGTTTGAAGTAGAGTGAACAAAAATTAGTATGTTATCTGTGTCGTACTGATTAACAAAAATGAGTTAAAGTTAGCCCCAAATAAGGAAGCACAAGAGTTAACAATCAACAGAGTATTGTCTCACAGTTAATTCATCGTATAATCGTACAATTCAAGCAGTTCACTACCCCTTTGCATTTTTTATTCAGCCAGTAAGCACATCACGATGATCCAGGGACGAGATCAGAGGGAATTGAATCTACTAGAAAATGAGGAAGAAGGGGTTTAAAATGTACTTGGTATCCATTCCAGGTGCAGTAAGTAGCGGCCGACTGAATGGTTATGCCCTTCTCGCGCTCGAGATCCATGGAGTCCATCTTTGCGCCGACGCCGTCGCGGCCACGCACCTCGTGGATCTCGTGGATTCGGCCAGTATAGT
Organism: Hsuehochloa calcarea; assembly: GCA_036346395.1. Classification (NCBI taxonomy): domain Eukaryota; kingdom Viridiplantae; phylum Streptophyta; class Magnoliopsida; order Poales; family Poaceae; genus Hsuehochloa; species Hsuehochloa calcarea. The sequence goes on from CM070603.1 coordinate 12,683,709, forward strand.
ACAGGACCCGCTCCGTCAGCGTCGTCTTCCCGGAGTCGATGTGCGCGGAGATGCCGATGTTCCGCATCCGCTCAATCGACTCCCGCCACCGCGCCACATCCTTCTCGTCCCGCGCCCGCAGTGCCGACGACGACGACATCGCCCGCCAGGCCGACGCTGTCGCGGCCGCGGCGGCTGGCGACGGGGCGTCGGGGAGGGGTTGGAGGAGGAGGGAGAAAGGGCGGAAGGAGGAAAGGAGGCGGGAGGCGGAACGCCGGGCCATGGCCATCGCCGCTTAGGAATTTCTGGGCAGCTAGGGCGGCGGCGGCGGCGGCGTCGTCGGGGTTTTGTGGCCTGGTTACTACACTCAAAACCCTAGGGTGGTCGTAGAAACGACTAGAATTGCATCGGGCGGCCTGACGGCCGAGACAAAGTTGCCGGTCTGTTAGGTTGAGGCGTTGAGCCGATTATGCGAGTTTTTGGCCTTAACGTCACGGCCAGGGCTATGATTAATAAAAAAAACGGCGTTTCATCTGCTGTAACGCTAAAAATAGCACAACAAATAAGCTACCGTTCTTGAGGCATGTCGTCGCTACCGTGCCCTTAGGGGCCGGAGCAGCCGTGGTCGTGCCCTCCGGGCATTGCCTTCGTACTCGGCACGGTATATGGCCATGTCGTGCCACCCACGCCCAAATTCCCACTGTTGTACTATATCTATTTCAGTTGTCGAAGGGTCAAAAAAAAAAATTAAATGATGATGCAATGATATAGACATCAATGCTCGTTACCACTGATTATTGTAATATCTTCTATGATAAGAAAGTTCAAAATCACTCAAACACGGTAATAATATGCACTTATATGTACAACATTTGTCCCTTAAAAACATGTACTATATTTGGGTTGTTCCTGTGACTTAATTAGAAGACTGTCCAAATGAATTGAAATTGCGTACTACTACCACTGATTATAAATGTAAATCGTTTTAGAATATGTACCGGTCAAATATTTTAGCTTTGATCATTAATATATAAAAAAATATCAAGATTGACAATAAAAAAAGGTATTGCTAGATCCAATATGAAATATACTTTCATAATGTATAATTATTTTTATTTAAAACAATATATTTTCAAATAAATTTATTGTCAAAATTCATTTGAAGATCGTGTTAATGTCCAAAATAACTTATATTTGGAATCAGATGTAGTAGTATGCAAAATTTTGCCTCTTAAACATACAAATTGCAATTATTAACTGTAATGCAAAAATATACAGCTATGATACTCCAGACGACAACGTTCATAAGCATGATATGTTGGAAATATGCCCTAGAGGCAATCATAAAGATGATTGTATTTTCTTAAGTTCATGATATTGGATAATATGTTATCTTGTTCTTTGAATGAATCATCAGTTATAGATCAATGAGTATGTGACTTGTTGGTGAAACTCATTAACTTATATGATATCATTATAAATGTATCCCTGATCGAATGTCACTGGTCGGAACAACCGTGACTCTACGACCAGCACATGTATTGATTGATGGTCATGTTTCACCGGTCATAGATATAGAGATATCGAATCAGTAATGTGAGCACATGTTAGAGAACATGGAGCTGGATAGACCCATCATTGCGATACTATTGAGATTGTTATGAATCTATATGTCATTAGTTGGTCCCAAGTAATGATGATGTATAATCCTTAGACCTGAGAGCAGTATGGTTCCCTACATGTGTAATAGCACTCTTAGGGGTTACCAAACGCTACTCCGTAACTAGGTAGTTATAAAGGTAGCTTTCGGGTATGCTATGAAACATGCGGAGGGATGTGACTGGTCGAGATGGGATTTACCCCTCCTTGCATAACAGGAGAGATGTCTCTAGGCCCCTCGTGGTGATCGAATAAAGTAAGTGCATGGCCATGCCACTAGTGGTCGAAGTGTCGACCACATGAAGTTATCCAACACTCGATCGAGAAAGTATTGAACAGTCCATGGATGACACCATATCTCACACGAGTTCAACCGGATATCGTGAGGCAAAGGAGAATGCATGAGTAGGTCACTTAGTTCGATCGATTCTGATTGAGTCGTATGGAGATGTGATGCAGTGCGTGGCGGTCGAGCGTAATCACTGATCGGTCGTATAGAGATCTGAATCGTCGTAAGTGATGAGGACACGATCATAGATCATATTACGTTAAGGTTCGTCAGATATATTCTTTGTGTACTTGGGAATCGTTCGTCTTTGCTAGGTGCCGTGACGACTAGTGGTCGAAAAAGAGTTTCAGAGTCACAACCAATCGCACAAGAACCTCGCACACTTAAGAAATTTGGAGATTTGATTTGGATGGTGATCCAGATTCGTATAGGATATAAGTTCCTAATGGGCCTCGAGTAAGAGACCCATCATGGATGCCTATATAAAGAGAGGCGGTGGCATAGGGTAAAGCACGGTTTTTTGGAAGAACTCCCGAAACCCTAATAGCCACGCCATCCTCAACTACGTTGCCGGTGCTAGCACACCAGCGCGCGGTGTTCCAACCCCGTATGTGTGGATAGGATCTGCAACTCGTGACGATCACCAGAGCAGGAGGAGCAGACGCGAAGCGAGTACGACTACTCGGAGGAGCAGTCGCGTCGTGAGTACGACTACGACCGCATCTATTCACTACATCGACTCTACTTCCACTACGAGTCGGCGCGTCTAGCGGTAATCTCGTGATCTATTACTTGCGGAGGTTCTTCGGTTGCGCGGTAATTTTTGTTTTGTGCTATCGTAGCTCCTACCCGTAACCCAACATGACATGCATACAAAAATAACAGAGCATATTGAAGATCAATTGGCAAGAAAATAAGGTGCAGACCAAACTTCCAAGCTAGGCAACGTCTATCCACCATCAATCTAAATGTAACCAACTAGAAAGTCGAGTCAAGCACAACAATTGCACACTTTTAATGATCAAGTACATTGTTCGTCCATGAACTCTTAAGCTAGTTTAATATTCGTCCATCAATTACAATACCGGATAAAACGCATACTCCAAGTGTCAATATCGTGCAAAAACTGTCATTTATTCATTTAGACGGTTGTTTCGTCCCACGTGGAAAAATCGTCCCACGTGGAAAAAAAGAAACAGTTCCAGGACGAACAACGTACTTAATCCTACTTGAGTTTCCTCCCATGCAGTAATGTAACATCCTTTAACCCGGTCCTAATCACTGCTTTGCTTTTGCATGGCAGTCTATAAATAGGGCGGGGTGCACAGAGCTGACAACGCAAGACTATGCACAGTCGTGCACGTGATCGTGCTACAGCACGTCAGTGGGAATCCGGGTGTGGGCACAGCAATACCGCGTGGCGCACCAAGGGCGAAGGCAGTGCTGTGGGGGCACGACCATGAATGCTTCGCTCCCAGGGGTACAGACGTGCCTGGTCCAGCCCCCAGGGGCACAGCAGCGACAACGTGGCGCAACGGGGGACATCCGACCCCCCGGGAATGGTGGAGAACGAGTCCGGTCCTCTGGGGGCCGGATTTGGATGTGTGTCGGCGGCCGACTTGTCTGTTGTGCCATTTTTGGCATTACGGCGGGTCAAGCGCCGTTTTTGTTAATCATGGTGTCAACAGTGATATTTAGGCCAAATTTTTTTCGATTTAGGATCCTTAGCTTGTGCAATAGCTCTATTATTATCACAATAAAGATTTATTGGACTTGAAGCAATAGAAACCACACCTAGTTCGTAAATGAATTTTCTTATCCACACAATTTCTTTTGCAGCTTCGGAAGCAGCAATTTACTCAGCCTTTGTTGTAGAATCAACTATTGTTCCTTGCTTAGAATTTTTTTCAGCTCACCGCTCCTCCATTAAGACAAAATACAAACCCACGCTACGGTCTAAAATCATCCTTGTTGTTTTGAAAGCTAGCATCGGTGTAACCATTTACGATCAGCTATTCCTCACCGTCATAAATAAGAAATGCATCATTAGTCATTCTTAAGTACTTTAGGATATTCTTGGTATTATCCGATGACCTTCACTGGATCTCGATGATATATGCTCGTAACACTTAGAGCGTACGATACATCTTGGTATGTACAAATCATAGCATACATGATAGATCCAATAGCCGAAACATATGAAATTCTACTCATTTTATCTCGCTCATCAAGTATCAAAGGACATTGACTCTTGCTAAGACTAATGCCATGTGACATGGGCAATAAACATTTTGTTGGAATCTTGCATGTTGAATTACTTCAATACCTTGTCAATGTACATATTTTGGCTTAATCCAATTAGTCTTTTAGATCTATTCCTATAGATCCTTATGCCCAGAATATATGCTACATATCCTTAATTTTCATAGAGAAACTATTTATTAATAAAGTTTTAACATATTCAAGTATAGTAATATGGCATCCACATATAAGATTAAAAAACAAGTGCGCTCTCACTAACTTTCTTGTAAACACAAGGTTCTTCTTCATTCTTGATGAAGTAAAACTCTTTGACCATTTCATCAAAACGAATATTCCAACTCTGAGATGTTTGCTTTAATCCATATAAGGATTTTTGAAGCTTGCTATCTTTCTGGCTTCATGTGGATCGACAAAACCCTCAGGTTGTGTCATGTATACTGTGGATTTCATGGGGATATGTTCCAGATCTTAGGATGATGTGACAATTGGCAATGGCATTTACGGTTTGTCGTTTCACGTGTTTTCGACAAAGTTCTGAGCTTCTTGGACGAGGCGGTCCGATAGGTCCCAAATCGGTCGGGCCAGGCCATGTGGTGATCGGACCGACCGTGACCAAAGTGGTCAAAACGAGTGGGCCAAAAATAGGTGTTGTAGGCAAGTGAGGGATCACAATGCACTTGGTCTCATAATTTTGGAGTCTCGAAGAAGAAGTTCTATTGGTTTTAATTTCCGAAGGTTTGAATTTGAGGGCTTGAATTTGGCTAAGTCCCAAGGGCGGTCCGACCGGCTCACTGGAGCGGTCGGGCCGTAGATGACTTGAACGTCGGCCAACCGTGGCGATGTTGATTGGTTAGGTCAAAGTCATTGGTATCGTGGCATATGGTTTGCATGATGCATGTTTTGACTAACATGGGTCAAGTTGTGAAGAACTTGTTCCGGTCGTGTTTGCTTGTCTATGGTTGTGCGGGTAGCTTGGTGGTCAACGGCGGTCAGCGGCGAGGAGGATCGGGACTAGACTTGGAGAGTTGAGGTCGAGCGATTGGCGATGCTTAGGGTGAGTCAACGACTCAAGCGTGACACAAGATGGACAAGGGTGACCTATTGGCAAATCCATGGCGCATGGTGAAGCGGTTTAGGTCAAAAGGTTAAAGCGGCGCTGCGCGCGTGCGTGTGTGACCCGTTTGTTAGTGGGCCTTAACGGGAGCCCAATGGAGTCAAACCCTAGGAGTCTAGGCCTCCACTATAAATAGGGGGAGGTGGTGGCTGCACCAACGAGCTCTTTTCTCTCTCGCCTCTTTTGTTGCGAAACCCTAATTGGCTTAGGGGAGTTGAGGTGGAGGCTAGGGCTCTTGATGGTTTGTGGTGAATTTCGTGATCTTTGATTGTCCACTGATCCATGATGGTGTGGATGTAATCCAGCATCAATCACGAAATCAATCTATGCAAGGTTTGCTTGAGATAAGTCTCTTTTCGTTCTTGCTTTCAATTTCGTGTTTTTAGGGCTCTCTTTGATCCGCGAGTTTGTGATTGATTCTTTCACGTGAATTAGCTTGCTGTGATATGTGTGAATCTATCTAGCATCATCTTGATCATCAATCTCTCACGAACAAGCATTAGGATCAAGTTTTCGTTCTTGCCCGGTTTTAGACCTTCTGTTAATCAATTGGCAATTGCTCAAGATCGTTCCAAGAATTTTCCTAATATTCAATTGAAATAGGTCCTCAATAGCATATAGAAGGTGTGTGCAAAGTTTCATAAAGATTGGAGTTGAGAATCAAAAGTTTCACCTAATTGCAACCGTCATCGGGTGATTTTCTTTATTGCGAATCGGTTCTGGAGTCGGCCGGTTAGACCGCCCGTCATCACCGGTCAGATCGATTTTGGAGCGGTCCGACCTCCAGCATAACGCCGGTCAGACCGCCCAGCAATCGGTCCGACCGGTTAGGTCCAGCGGTCAAACCGCTCGTGCTGTGAGTTTGCAATCTTAAGTTGATTTTGTTATTTTGCTTAGGGGATTTAATTGGATTCAATACTAGTCTTCCGCTGTACTGGTATATTGATCTTCATAGCTTCATCATAGCTATTGGAGTGAAATAGTATTGAATTCATTATTTGGGAAAAAGTGAGCGTGCTCCTATTCACCCCCCCTCTAGTCGCCTTTACGGTCCAACAAGTGGTATCAGAGCCCGGTTAGTTCACTCTTGATCTTAACAGGTCCTTTGAACTTTAGCGATGGATAGATTCTCTACAAAACCGCATATCTTTAATGGGCACGACTATGCCTATTGGAAGAATCGTATCACAGTATTCCTTGAGAGCGAGGACAATCTATATGGGGCGTTGTTCGATCCCGCTCATTATTCACGAGGTTGCAACTCCTGCTTCTGCAATTCTTTTGGCTAACAACAACAAAGCCAAGAACCTTTTATATGGTGCGCTTGGTAGACAAGAATATGATAGGATTTACAATTTTGCGACTGCGCACGAGATTTGGAACACCCTCGAAACCTATCATGAGGTTCGTCCCAAATTAAGAAAGTGCGCCAACAATCTATAAGCGTGATTATAACAAATTTGAGATCGTCCAGAGAGAGCATCGATGACATTTTCGATCGCTTTAATAATGTGATTAATCGGATGAAAGTCGTTGATATTGAATATTCTCAATGAAAATGCCACCCATCTCTTGTTGCAATCAACACCAAGGAGTGGGAGATGAAGGCTACTGCTATAGAAGAAAATGTTGATCTTTCAAGTCTTACTTTAGAATTGCTTTATAGTAAACTCAAGACTCATGAAATTAAAAGAGTTGATCATCCCAAGAAAGATAATTTAGATTTTGTAGCAGATCCTCTCAAAAAGGCCTTTGATGACTCTTTTGAATCTTCTTACGGATTTTCATTTGCTTGCTTATCTGCGATTTAGAGAGGAGCTTGAAAATATTCCTGAGACAGAGTTAGCTCTTCTAGCTAAAAAATTCACACGGGCTTACAACAATGTGAGAAAAAAAAGAGAGGTGATCCTGTTACTTGCTATGAGTGTGGATGTAATACTCTGAAAAATAATATTAATATTAACAAAAGCGTCTTAAGGGTCGGAGTGTAATTAAATTAATTAGTTAAAGAATTAAGGGCTTGTGCGTAATTAAATAAAAGAGAATTTGTGAAAATAGAATTTTAGAATTTTTTTGAGAGATATATAAATGGAATTTGGGTTTTCGAACCTAGCTTTTTCTTTTGTTTTCCAATCATGCTAGCCTCCACTTTTTCTTCCAAGCATTGCTTTGCTGATTTCGTTGGTGCCTGCCGCCCTTGCGTTGGATCATTGCAGCGTGCCTTCTTCTTTGCGGCCGTCCTCTGCGCCCGATGAAGCTAACGCCCGTGACTGCGTGGGAGCCGTCCGGTTCTTCTTTGTTTCTGCGCCTTCTGCGGCGCTAAGCCGAAGCCGTTCTTTGCGTCGCCCTCTGCTTTGCTGCAGCGTGGGCTGCTACGCTACGAAACTCGCCGCCGGCCGCTTCTCTGCCGACCGGCAACCTTCTTTGCGTGGACCGCCCGATCTGCTGCGCGGCCGCTGTGCGCCGAGACCTGTTCAGAAGATTTGTTTAACTTAGGTGATTAGGTGGGTTCTTGTTCGACTAATCAAGTGAATTAGTAGTAGTTTTAGCTTTAAGCGAATCAATACTTGATTAACTTTTAGTGCTTTGGTTTCTGCTGAACTAATAACATGATTAATAGTTGATTAGTTTGGTGGAACATTAAGGAAAATTAATATGATGTTTGTAGTCGGAGATATCAATTAATAGATCTGTTTAGCATGTTACATTGAACGATTTATTCGGGTATCTTAATGGCGAATTTTGGAAATCTTATCTACTAGTTAATTGTAGATAATTTGATATCTTTCTATAGCATATTTTATCATGTCAATCGGACAAGTAGAATTCGAGTTATGATTTTCGGAAGACCGCTGTTTTTGTGGTTGTCGTATTTGGCGCTGTTTTGGTAGACCGTAGATTAAAAATAGTAAATAGCTTAATTAGAGTTTTTGATCTACATGAAAGTTGTAGATAATTGTCCAATGATTCTGTAGAATCTGAGAACGCGCATTTTGGTTGAGTAAAACAAAAGTTATGAATTTAGTAAGACTGCTGTTCGAAGCGGACAGATCGGCTTTCTGGGCTGAATCGGAGGGTTAGATGATTTAATTAGAAGTCTTTGTAATCTAAGAAAATGTGGATAATTTTATGAAGAATCCAGAATGGGGTGGTTTGTCGTGATCGGACTTTCGAGTCAAAGTTACGTTCGTTTTAGTACTAAGACAGACTTTGGGTAACTTTTGATGCCGCGCGTAACGTGGAATATTTGGGGGCGTGTAGGGCGATGTATCTTGATTGCTATTCTTGTTGCTGTAGTTTGTATTGAGGTTTGTATATTTAATGTAGGAGGCGTCGTGTTTGTTGCCATCTGTGGCCAAATTGTCGTCGCAACTAGTAAAGGCAAGTGCATAGTAAGCGGCGATCAATGATTGATCACTTGTGATTCTTTATCTTCTATTACCATTATTGTTGTGCTTTTATTTGGTTTAATTGCAAACAAATAATTGGTATGTTTATATCTTGGTTGACAAGCATGATGAAAAGTTGGATATGATGTTTATGATGGAGTTTGCATGTTTGCATTCATAAGCATCTTTGCATAAGAGAAGGTGATCATGATTGATCACAACTCCACGAAGTGGAGGAGGTCCCGATCCTTGAGGAGGAGCGGGCTTGAGAGTGAATGTTGTCGCGAGCATTCACTCACGCTATCTGCATATCTGTGAAAGAAGTGCATGTGGACATGTAGAGTAGACTTGCATTGATACATGAGATTAATGGATGTGAATCAAATAGAAGTACTGTGATGATAATGAAGTTATTGAATCTTTGTTGATTTATTATTGTTCGTTGTTTATGGATGTGTTTCTTTGAGTCGTGGACTCACCCTTGCTCTATTGTTGTTTTTAGGTGCTCTTTGAAATTGCCGTACTTGAGGCGAGTAGAGCACATGGACAACACATGATCATTTGCCATAAGAACCTTTTCATTCACAATTGGATTACTCTTGGACATGTTAGAGGTTGAATAAAGTTTAGGACAATGTTTGGACTAGACTAATTGCTTTATTAATTTTGGATTCATTGGTTGATGCTATTTTGGATTATTTACCTGGTTATAATTCCCATTGTTTATTTATTGTCGCTGGATCCATAATTATGCATGTCCTTTTGTGGTCTATTGATATGTTTATTGATGTTTTCTTGCTGAAATTTTATAGTGTGTCGATAATTATTAGTTTAGAGAGTAGTGTGGTGGCATTCTAGGCTCAGTGTTGGTCTGGGGTGTTACAGTTGGTATCAGAGCGGGCTTTAGGTCCGTGGTGAATAGATTAACAACTTAGGCAAACTAAAATTGTTAAAATTTGTTTTAGTATTAGTAAATCAACTAAAATTTGCTAATGGTTAAACAACCTAAAACTTGACACACTAGTGCCTGATGGGTTAGAGAGAGTGCGAATATAGTTTTACGCTTAGTTGTGTTGTTTATTGATGGATGAGTTTATTTTGAGCTTTGAACTCATTGTGTATTGTTGATTGTGGTTGATAGCTATGCAGGGGTAGAGGGCGTGGTCGTGGTGGCGTGATGCGTGGAGGTCGTGGCGCGGGCGAGGTTCAGTGGAGCCACCTCCTGTGTGATTGAGTCGATGGTGAGGGTTCTTTGTTGACCCGCCTCGGTTGGGGCCCAAGATGAGACCCCGCTTTCTTTGAGAGTTGGTGGGAGAGATCCGTGCTCTTCGTCAGCGGTGGCCGGCGACCCTGCTTCTGCGGCATCATTGTTGCTCTGTCGCACATCCACCGGTTCTGGCGCGGATGTCACCGAGTGGATGGGGTTGAGGTTGGATCCGTTTGTGAGTCGGGCACACCGGTCGAGCGTGGTGGTTGCGCTACATGGAGAAGCGGTTTGGAGCTTTAGAGATGTCTTCACCTCGGAGGGTCCGTTTGTAGCCTTTAATTTGAAAGAGCAGCGGATATTTGGTGGGTGGCGTGTTGTCTTCGAGGACCGCCACTCAAGGGCGATCACTTGGGAGGACTTTGTTGATCAGTTCAAGGAAAGTTCTACCCCTATTCTTTTGTTGAGAAGATGGAGGTTGCCTTGGCGACCTTTGCTCGGGGAAGAGGTCTATTCTTGAGTATGAGGTGAGTTCAACAACTTGGTTAAGCCGTCCCTTGATGTGAGAACGATGATCTGCAGAAAGCCAAGAGGTTCGTCGGGGTCTCAGTGCAGTCTGAGAGCATGTGTTGGGAGCTACTCCACTCTGTGACTCTGACTCTGTTGTGGAGCAAGCTAGGGGCATGGAGTTGGAGATCGACTCACAAAGGCGACAAGCCTCTGGTGGGTGGTAGCCGGTGGTGACGGAAGAGGAGCTCTAGTGAGGAAGTGGGTGCATTCGTGACACGCTTTCAAGAAATTCAAGGAGGACCGCGATCTTTCGGTCTAGCGATCGAGCCGTTCCTTCTTGGCGCCTCGTCCTTTGCGGTACTCCGGCTCTTCGTCTGTCCCGGCGGGGCATGCTTTGCTTTAAGTGCGGTGATGGACCTGTGCTGCTGAGTGCACTTGGACGGGAGATTGCCGTCGGTGTGGCCGACCGGGTCACAAGGAGGAGTGTGTCGCGAACCCGCTAAGCGTGATCAAGTGGGAGCTGTGCCATCTTCTTCTTCTTGATGGGTCTGCTCGAGGATCTTTCGGATGATGATGCTCCTCGGCGATGCCATTTCCTTGACTTGGGCGCCTCGGTGGGGTACTCTGGCGGTGCCACCACCGGCACGCCGAGGTCCCACGACCGGCTTTACCTACACGCCATAGCAGATTGTTGGGGCTCGCCGCCCGGCGTCGTCTTCTTCGCCATGGCGCCACAGAGTGTCGCCATGCCCACAGTGAGTCCGTGGGTCGTCTCGGCGTGGTGGCAGTACTTTGCTTGTGGATTCGTTTGATGCTTTAGTCCTTTTTGATTCGGGGCTACCTTTTACGTTTGTGTCGGCGGCGTTTGCTAGGAGAGCGAACTTGAGTATCTGATGGATTTCTCGATCGGTGTTGGTTAGTTCTCACAGGGGTATTATTGCTAGTTCTCTTGTTTGTCTGGGTGTTCTATTGTCATTGATGGAGAGGAGTTCACGGCGAATTTGATAGTTATTCAAATGGAGCCGTTCGATGTTATCTTGGGTATGGATTGGTTGCACTCTTATCGAGCCGTGATATCTGTTTTTGTAGAAACGATCTACATGCGGACCCGTGCAGAGAGACGTTGACCTTTCGAGTGCGCCCCGCGCTCTCTTTCAATGTTGGTTGGTTGTTCCGGTCGTAGCGATGGCGGACTTCTTTTAGCTCTTGCGGGAAACCGAGTGTGGCCGCATGATTGAGGAGATTCGGTGGTTAGTGATTACCGGATGTGTTCCCGGTTGAGCTTCGGGATTGCCACATGCGAGGCGTGGAGTTTCGCATTGATCTTGTTCGAATTTTCGTCCCATCTCGATGTCTCCATATCGATTAGCACGTCCGTTTGGGATGAGTTGAAGAAGCGATTGGATGAGTTGTTGGCTAAAGGTTTGATCGGCGTAGTGTATCACCGTGGGAGCTCTGTTCTATTCACGAGAGAAGAAGGATGGGAGTTGGCGCATGTGTTTTGATTATCGTGCGCTTAATGCGGTCACAATCAAGAACAAATATCCATTACCCGCATTGAGGACTTGTTTGATCGCTTGAATGGAGCTCAAGTGTTCTCCAAGATTGATCTCGATCGGGGTATAATCAAATCCGTGTGCGTGGCGAGATGTAGAAGAAGCGCTTTCTCCACGGTATGGGCATTATGAGTATAAAGTTATGTCTTTTGGATTGACTAATGCACTGCCATTTTATGGAGACCATGAACAACATGTTGCACGAGTATCTAGATGATTTCGTGGTGGTGTTTATTGATGACATTCTTATCTATTCCAAGACCAATGAGGATCATGGCGTCATTTGAGGTGGTTTTAGATACTTTGAGAGAGCACAAGTTCTATGCTAAGTTGAAGAAGTGTGAGTTACGGATTTGAAGTGGGTTTTACGGGTCATGTGATTAACCCTCGGGGTATTCTTTGTTGATCTAGCAAGGTCTCCACGGTGGTGGATTGGAAGAGGCCGACTAGTGTGAAGGAGGTGAGGAGTTTCTTGGGTTTGGTGGATATTATCGGCGTTTTGTGTAGGATTTCTCTATCATCGCCAAACCGATGTCTCAACTTACTCGAAAAGTGTGAGATTCGATGGTGATGAGTGTGGCGCGGTTTACGCATTTTGAAGGACAGGTTGGTGACCTCTCCTATTCTCACTCTTCCGAGCCGGAAGCGATTCTGATCTTTTGAATCGTCTCGAGTGGGTCTTGGTGTGTTCTCATGCAAGGCGGTAAGGTGATTGCTTATGCGTCGAGGCGATTAAAAAGCACGGCGAATTATCCCACTCATGATTTGGAGTTAGGCTGCGGTTGTTTTGCTCTCAAGATTTGGAGGCATTATCTATCTGGCGAGTCTTGTGATATTTTCACGGATCACAAGAGTCTCAAATATATCTTCACTCGAAGGATCTGAATTTGAGGCAAAGGAGGTGGTTGGAGTTGATCAAGGATTATGATCTTACTATTCGGTATCATCCGAGCAAGGCCAATGTTGTTGCGGATGCTCTTAGTCATAAGGCGACTCTGCTACTAGATTGCCTCATTCTTGATTTTGATCGCATGGGTATATCCTATTGTTATGCGGGCACGACACGTGTTGAGACACGATTGATTCTTGAGTCGGCTATTCGGGCCGTGTCTGGAAGCTGTGAGTGACCGGCTACTACGGGGAGGTTAGGAAGCGTCTGGATGGAGGTAAAGAGAGTGATTTTAGTATGGATGATTACGGTACTTTGAGGTTTAAAGGCCGTCTTTGTGTGCCACAAAGGCGGAGGTCAAGATGATATTTTAGGGAGGCACATCGCACTCCATACACTTTATTCATCTGGTGAGACTAAGATGTATCGAGATCTGAAGCAAAATTTTTGGTGGAAAAGAATGAAGGTGGACATTGCTAATTATGTGGCTTCTTGTGGTGTTTGTCGGCAAGTGAAAGCCGAGCACAAGCGTCCTGCGAGGTTGTTGCGACCTTTGGAGGTTCCCAGTGGCCTTGGGATGATATCTCTATGGACTTTGTGGTGGCGTTGCCTCGTTCGCGCGAGGAAGGATCGATTTGGGTAGTGGTGGATCGATTGACAAATCGGCACACTTTATTCCTATTCGCACGACAAATTCGGTAGTGATCTAGCTCCTATTTATGTGCGTGAAATAGTAAGGCGCATGGTGTGCCAAAGACCATCATTTACGCGAGGGGCGAAGTTGTCTCAAGTTACGGGAGAGTCTGCGAGTGCATTGGGCACAGCTCACTTTGAGTCTGACGTTTCACCTGAGCAGATGGGCGATCAGGCGGACTATTGGACTTTGGAGGATATGTTGCGATCTTGTGTTTTGTCTTGGAAGGGTAGTTGGGAGGACCGATTGCCACTTGCGAGTTTGCTTATAATAATAGTTACCATTCGATATTAGAGCCGCGCCATTTGAGGTTCTCTATGGCGGAAGTGCGGATCGCCGCTTTGTTGGGATGCGATTGGAGAGAAAGCGATTTAGGTCGGTTTGGATTGAAGACCGTTGAGCGTGTGGCCATGGTGAGGCGAGAATCATGTTAGCGGCTCGAGTAAACGAAAAGTTATCTTGATTTGAGGCGTGACTTGGAGTTTGCGGTGGGTGACGGTGCTCTTGAGTGTCTCCCACTAAAGGTATTGTTCGGTTCGGTACCAAAGGAAGCTTAGCAGAGTACGTTGGGCCGTTCGATTATTGCAAGAATTGGGAAGTTAGCCTACCGCTGGACCTTCACGAGTCCATGCGTGGAGTTCATAATGTGTTTCACGTCTCGATCTTTGAGAAAGTTTTGAGAGATCGAGCATAAGATTTCATTAGAGCGTGACTATTGAGCAAGACCTCACGGTTGAGTCGCGTCCGTAGCGCGATACGGAGAGGTCGGAGCGAGTCTTTGAGGCACAAGGCGTTGGTATCGTTAAGGTCTTTGTGGGCGCATCGGTCCGAGAGAGGCGACTTGGGAGTTGGAGTCTCGCATGCGCGAGCAATATCGGAGTTGTTCACGTCAGTGCGTGTTGTTTTATTGTTTAATTTCAGCGATGGAGTTTTTATTTGAGTAGAGCGGCGATTAGAATTGAGGTCGAATTACATTAAGAAATGATAGAATGTAATACTACGAAAAATAATATTAATATTAACAAAAGCGTCTTAAGGGTCGGAGTGTAATTAAATTAATTAGTTAAAGAATTAAGGGCTTGTGCGTAATTAAATAAAAGAGAATTTGTGAAAATAGAATTTTAGAATTTTTTTGAGAGATATATAAATGGAATTTGGGTTTTCGAACCTAGCTTTTTCTTTTGTTTTTCCAATCCGCGGCCGCCTCCACTTTTTTCTTCCAAGCATTTTGTCTGCTGCTGCCGATTTTCGTTGGCTGCACTGCCGCCCTTGCGTTGGATCGTTGCGCGTGCTGCTTCTTCTGCGGCCGTCCTCTGCGCGATGAAAGCCAACGCCCGTGCTGCGTGGGGCCGTCCGATTCTTCTTTGTTTCTGCGCCTTCTTGCGCGCTAGCCGAGCCGTTCTTTGCGTCGCCCTCTGCGCTGCGGCGTGGGCGCTCGCTACTAAACCTGCCGCCGGCCGCTTCTCTGCCGAAGCCGGCGGCTTTGCTGCGTGGACGCCCGATCTGCTGCGTGCTTTGTCTTGCCGAGACACAACTGCCAGAAGATTTGTTTAGCCTACCGATTAGGTGGAGTTCTTGTTCGACTAATCAAGTGAATTAGTAGTAGTTTTAGCTTTAAGCGAATCAATACTTGATTAACTTTTAGTGCTTTGGTTTCTGCTGAACTAATAACATGATTAATAGTTGATTAGTTTGGTCGGAACATTAAGGAAAATTAATATGATGTTTGTAGTCGGAGATATCAATTAATAGATCTGTTTAGCCGCGGTTCTGTTGAACGATTTATTCGGGTATCTTAATGGCGAATTTTGGAAATCTTATCTACTAGTTAATTGTAGATAATTTCGATATCTTTCTATAGCATATTTTATCATGTCAATCGGACAAGTAGAATTCGAGTTATGATTTTGGAAGACCGCTGTTTTTGTGGTTGTCGTATTTGGCGCTGTTTTGGTAGACCGTAGATTAAAAATAGTAAATAGCTTAATTAGAGTTTTGATCTACATGAAAGTTGTAGATAATTGTCCAATGATTCTGTAGAATCTGAGAACGCGCATTTTGGTTGAGTAAAACAAAAGTTATGAATTTAGTAAGACTGCTGTTCCGAAGCGGACAGATCGGCTTTCTGGGCTGAATACGGAGGGTTAGATGATTTAATTAGAAGTCTTTGTAATCTAAGAAAATGTGGATAATTTTATGAAGAATCCAGAATGGGGTGGTTTGTCGTGATCGGACTTTCGAGTCAAAAGTTACGTTCGTTTTAGTACTAAGACAGCTTTGGGTAACTTTTGATGCCGCGTAACGTGGAATATTTGGGGCGTGTAGGAGCGATGTATCTTGATTGCTATTCTTGTTGCTGTAGTTTGTATTGAGGTTTGTATATTTAATGTAGGAGGCGTCGTGTTTGTTGCCATCTGTGGCCAAATTGTGCGTCGCAACTAGTAAAGGCAAGTGCATGGTAAACAGCGATCAATGATTGATCACTGTGATTCTTTATCTTCTATTACCATTATTGTTGTGCTTTTATTTGGTTTAATTGCAAACAAATAATTGGTATGTTTATATCTTGGTTGACAAGCATGATGAAAAGTTGGATATGATGTTTATGATGGAGTTTGCATGTTTGCATTCATAAGCATCTTTGCATAAGAGAAGGTGATCATGATTGATCACAACTCCACGGAGTGGAGGAGGTCCCGATCCTTGAGGAGGAGCGGGCTTGAGAGTGAATGTTGTCGCGAGCATTCACTCACGCTATCTGATATCTGTGAAAGAAGTGCATGTGGACATGTAGAGTAGACTTGCATTGATACATGAGATTAATGGATGTGAATCAAATAGAAGTACTGTGATGATAATGAAGTTATTGAATCTTTGTTGATTTATTATTGTTCGTTGTTTATGGATGTGTTTCTTTGAGTCGTGGACTCACCCTTGCTCTATTGTTGTTTTTAGGTGCTCTTGAGGTTTCATAGTACTTGAGAGCGAGTAGAGCACATGGACAACACATGATCATTTGCCATAAGAACCTTTTCATTCACAATTGGATTACTCTTGGACATGTTAGAGGTTGAATAAAGTTTAGGACAATGTTTGGACTAGACTAATTGCTTTATTAATTTTGGATTCATTGGTTGATGCTATTTTGGATTATTTACCTGGTTATAATTCCCATTGTTTATTTATTGTCATTTGGATCCATAATTATGCATGTCCTTTTGTGGTCTATTGATATGTTTATTGATGTTTTCTTGCTGAAATTTTATAGTGTGTCGATAATTATTAGTTTAGAGAGTAGTGTGGTGGCATTCTAGGCTCAGTGTTGGGCTGGGGTGTTACAGTGGAGAGCTCTACCACATCCGGGCCAATTGCCCCAAGCTAAAAGGTAAGGGCAAGCACAGGGAGGAGAAGACAGACTGGAAGAAGCCTCATGAGAACAATTACAGTATGATCTTTGTCAAGCTCATAAAGGCCGCTCACCGGGTCCTTGCCGCTTTTGGAGAGCAATCCATTAGCGATGTGGACTCCGGGAGCGAAGAGGACAAGAAGGGGAAGGCCAAGGACTTCACCGGCATGTGCTTCATGGCTGACACTGACGACATTGATGATAATGAGGTATCTCTCTCTTATGATGAGCTTTCTGCTAGATATGATTCCATATATGAGCAACTTCTTAGTCAAGATGAAGCGCTAGAATTTGTCATGACTAAAAATAAGAAACTAGAGTCAAAAATTGGTAAACTGAAACTAGAACTTGCAAATGTTAAGACTCTTGAACTGATGAATGTTTATCTTGTCATGACATGCACTCGAATTGGCTAAACTGCAATCTACTCACAATATTGCTTTGCAACAACTTGAAAATGCTAGAACCGAGCTAATTGAAATTAAATCTGCTCCTTGTGAAAAATGTTTAGAGTCTAGCAAGTTGATTGTTTCTGATGTGATTGATTCTAGCCCTTGCACTTCATGCTTAGAAAAAGAACGTGAAATCAAAGATATCTTAGAAGCTGCTAGAGTCAAATATGCTAAGCTTAAGGACAATATTGAAAATACTACTTGTGCTTCTTGTTCCGCTCTTAAGCTTGAAATTGCTTTGTATAAGGAGAAATCTATGGATAAAACTTGTGATGCTTGTGTTAACTTGAGAAAAGAAAATGCTTACCTTCATGATACATTAGAGAAATTTTCTAAAGGTAAGAAACAATTAAACATGATTCTTGACAAGTCTAAAACTCGTTATAAGAAGCAAGGTTTAGGATTCAATTCTTTTAAAGGCAATTCAAACCCAAAAGTCATTCAAGTCTTGGAAAAAGGTTTAATTGAATTCAAAACCCAACCTGCAAAAACATCTTTTAAATCTGCAGGTTTTGCCCAACCTTGTATTAATTCAAATGGTGCTTCCTCTAGTGGTACCAAGTACCATTGCACTTATTGCAAGAAAGGTGGGCATTTGATTGAGTTTTGTTGGCGTAGGTTGAAAAATAATAAAAAAAAATTGCTAGTATTTCATCCACTCAACCTAAAGCTTTTATGAGACATGGTCATTTTGAAAATAATAAACCTGGGTTAGGATTTGTTTCACATGCTTATCATCATGCTCCTAGATAGGATAATTCTCATGTTCTTGTGACCATTACTCATGATAGGAATGCAAATAGAATCAAGGATAACATACGCTTTGCATACTACTTTGCATGAGACATGTGTCTCGATCTTTGGGTTCCCAAGTCTTGTTTAACTAACTTGATGTCGAGACACATCGTTCTTCTTTGCCTTGATTTTTCAGGACTGCCGCGGAAAGAGGAAGAGCACGTGCTTTGTTGACTCCGGCTGTTCACGTCATATGACCGGAGACTCAAGATGGTTCACCTCCTTCACGCGGTCGACGGGTTTCAAGCATCTCCGAGAACTTCCCATCGCTAGGCCTTCAAGCTCATATTCAGGTACTTACACTCTACTATCTTTGTATAGCATTTGATATTCCTGTTCTTTATCCTTGTCCATTCGGGGGTTTTTCTTATCCTGTTTGTGTTGGCTGTCAGCTAGATAGGAAGAGTATTTCAAGCGCTTGTCACTCACTAGGCACTTCTCTTATCTTTTGACTTTATCCTCACCAAACGTTTTGACCCAACTAGGTTTGCCACCTTTAGAAGCGTGTTAGGGGTAATTTATCCTTATGGGTTGGTTTGAGGGGGAGTTTGATCTTTTCTGATCTTTCCTTGTTCTTTTGATCTTTTATTATTCTTTTTCTGAACTTAGTGATCTTTTTGAACTCTTTAGGTTTTTAGGCTTTTTATTGCATCTCATTGTATCATATTGCATTCATATGAAAAATACAACAAGTGGTATGAAAAATCCAAAAAGATGCATTGTAATATAAGATTTTCTGCTTATCTTTTAAAATTGATGAAGCTTTGCCTATTACCCTTTGGAGCTTTAGTACTTCAATTCGTGCTCAATGTCATGTCTAGTTCTTTGACTTGCTAGAATTATCATGCTTTTACATGTGTAGCTTAGTCTTTGCCATATGAGCTAGAACCTTAAAACAACTCGAACTAAGAAATTGCAATTTGTGGATGTTTTAGCGAGTTGCGCAATTAGTGCTCCTCTTGTGACATTGGCCCTGTCAGAATTGCTTTGTTAGCTCTTTGATCTAAAATTGACCATTACTTGAGCTTTTGTGTTCTTGAGATTCTAAAACTGCTCTTGTAAAAAATGAATAATCAAGATTGTCTTATGCTTAAATTGTGCCAAATTATTCTTACGAGACTGCTTGTCAAATGACATGAACTTGGAGATAGTTTGATGAACCAGACGATCTCATGGGGACTGCTTGTCAGAAATGACATGAACCTCAAGATTTGTCGCCCTGGTAGAAGCTTAGAAAGAGTTTGTGGATGGCTCCTAGTCCAGGATCTTCTTTACTAAGATATACCTTTAATCAACTTTTGGTCGAAGCTTAGGATGAGTTTATGGATGGCTCCTAGTCCAGGATCTTGTCACTAAGTTAGATCATTAGTCAACTTCAATATTCAATGCATATGAGAAAAATGTTGACAAATGGGCGTTTACAAAATATTGAGCAAAATGATTCAATACGGGACTGATTGACTCTTAATGTGGTCTTTGTTAGATTTTGATCTCACTTTGACATTTTGACATGGCCAATTTCACTTTAGGATCCTGTTGATGAACTTCTTTGAATTTGAGCGTTGCTTAAATTGATCAAATCTCTTGCTTTACTTTTGAGCCTTTGTGCTTAGCTTTGATATATATGTCTTACCATGATCTTGCTAAGCTATTTGTCGGGCTTGATATCTTGTTTGTGCAATATTAGAGATACTAGCTTGTTCTTTTGGGTAATCTCCAAAGCTTCTTGTAATCAAAAATTGAAAAATACAAAATTGAAGCCACTCCATTGCACTTCATGCATATTCCTCTTTATGCTTCTTTTGTTTACGCTTCTTCCTTTATTCTATATTTATTATCTCTGGATGAGAGGAAGGCGTGATTCCTTGATGAATCCATTGTCAAAGGGGAGAAGATGTGTTAAATGAGAAGAGAAGATGTGTTAATAAGAAGATATTTCTTTATTGGGAGAAGCTTATACAAAGGGGCGAAAATTTGAAAATTGAGGATCATAGTGAGGGGAGTTCTTGAGTTGCATTCTTATTGTCTTATTGAATATTACGAACTTGAATTGTATTCTTTTATACTCACAATGATCATAGGTCAATTGAACAATTGTTCTTTCATATGGACCTCATGTGAGAATTTTGACCCTTTTAAAATCAAAGTTTTATGCTTTCTTTTGCCTTGTCTCACATGCCTATACTATTACGATGCCGCTTGGTCATTTTATTGCTTTTTCTTGCTTATGGACCAAGTTGTGCCTTTGTCAAAACTGCGAGTAAACTCGTTTTCAAACCTCTTACTTACATTTTTCGGATAATTGCCAATGTGTTCATCAAGGGGAGATTGTGGATTTCATGGGGATATGTTCGGATCTTAGGATGATGTGACAATTGGCAATGGCATTTACGGTTTGTCGTTTCACGTATTTTCGACAAAGTTCTGAGCTTCTTGGGACGAGGCGGTCGGACCGGTCCCAAATCGGTCGGGCCGGCCATGTGGAAGCGATCGGACCGTGATGACCAAAGTGGTCAAAGCAGTTTGGGCCAAAAATAGGTGTTGTAGGCAAGTGAGGATCCCAATGCACTTGGTCTCATAATTTTTGGAGTCTCGATGAAGTTCTATTGGTTTTAATTTCGAAGGTTTGAATTTGAGGGCTTGAATTTCGGCTAAGTCCCAAGGGCGGTCCGGCCGCTCACGAGGAGCGGTCCGAAGCGGCCAAGAAGCGATCGGCCGACTCACGTGGAAGCGGTCGGGCGGTATTGACGAGCGTCGGCCAACCGTGGCGATGTTGATTGGTTAGGTCAAAGTCATTGGTATCGTGGCATATGGTTTGCATGATGCATGTTTTGACTAACATGGGTCAAGTTGTGAAGAACTTGTTCCCGAATTCGTGTTTGCTTGTCTATGGTTGTGCAGGTAGCTTGGTGGTCAACGACGGTCAGCGGCGAGGAGGATCGGGACTAGACTTGGAGAGTTGAGGTCGAGCGATTGGCGATGCGGGTGAGTCAACGACTCAAGCGTGACACAAGATGAACAAGGGTGACCTATTGGCAAATCCATGGCGCATGGTGAAGCGGTTTAGGTCAAAGGTTAAAAACGGCGCTTTGCGAAGTGTGTGTGTGACTTTGTTTGTTAGTGGGCCTTAACGGAGCCCAATGGAGTCAAACCCTAGGAGTCTAGGCCTCCACTATAAATAGGGGGAGGTGGTGGCTGCACCAACGAGCTCTTTTCTCTCTCGCCTCTTTTGTTGCGAAACCCTAATTGGCTTAGGGGTGTTGAGGTGGAGGCTAGGGCTCTTGATGGTTTGTGGTGAATTTCGTGATCTTTGATTGTCCACTGATCCATGATGGTGTGGATGTAATCCAGCATCAATCACGAAATCAATCTATGCAAGGTTTGCTTGAGATAAGTCTCTTTTCGTTCTTGCTTTCAATTTTGTGTTTTTAGGGCTTTCTTTGATCCATGAGTTTGTGATTGATTCTTTCCGTGAATTAGCTTGCTGTGATATGTGTGAATCTATCTAGCATCATCTTGATCATCAATCTCTCACGAACAAGCATTAGGATCAAGTTTTCGTTCTTGCCCGGTTTTAGACCTTCTGTTAATCAATTGGCAATTGCTCAAGATCGTTCCAAGAATTGTCCTAATATTCAATTGAAATAGGTCCTCAATAGCATATAGAAGGTGTGTGCAAAGTTTCATAAAGATTGGAGTTGAGAATCAAAGTTTCACCTAATTGCAACCGTCATCGGTGATTTTCTTGTTGCGGTCGGTTCGGAGTCGGCCGGTCAGACCGCCGTCATCACTGTCGACCGATTTTGGGCGGTCCGACCTCGGCATAACGCCGGTCGGACCGCCGCGACAATCGGTCCGACCGGTTAGGTCCAGTGATCGACCGCCGTCTTTGTGAGTTTGCAATCTTAAGTTGATTTTGTTATTTTGCTTAGGGGATTTAATTGGATTCAATACTAGTCTTCCGCTGTACTGGTATATATATTGATCTTCATAGCTTCATCATAGCTATTGGAGTGAAATAGTGTTGAATTCATTATTTGGGAAAAAAGTGAGCGTGCTTCTATTCACCCCCCCTCTAGTCGCCTTTACGGTCCAACATATACATCCTCACTTAGGTTTCTATTTAGAAAAGTTATTTTAACATCCATTTGTCATATCTCATAATTAAAATATGCAATAATAGCTAGAAGGATCCGGATACACTTAATCATAGTGATGGGCGAGAAGGTCTCATCATAATCAATACCTTGAATTTTTTTTGAAACCCTTTGCCACCAACCATGCCTTATAAATGTGAACATTTCTATCTATATCTATCTTTTTTTCTTAAAAACCTTTTTACACTCAATGTTTTTAACACCATCAGGTATATCAAATATTTTGGTTCTCATAGCTTCACGCCATGATTCAGAGCCTAGGCTCATCATCGCTTCCTTATAAGTCTTAAGACTCATCATTATCTAATAATAAAATGACATGCACGTACCTTATAGGCAATTGGCGTGGTCTTTTAAACCTACGTGGGGCTAATGCCTCATATATAGGTTCTACAACATTTTATTTATCCTGTAGAGGTTTAATAGGGGTTGAAATACTTTCAGATGTTTCCCAAACTTCTTTGAGTTGCACCTAGCTTGCTTCCACTGACTCATTTGGAAAGAAATTGTTTCTCTAAGAGGATACTATTTCAGGCAACAAACACCTTGTCATCGTACCATTTATCGTTACTGTTATAAAGTAAGGACTTGGTGGTGGTGGTGAGTCTTTTATATACCCTTTCTTGAGCTGGTAGGATCTTTTATAGATAAATATGTGTTGGAAATATGCCCTAGAGACAATCATAAAGATAATTATATTTCATTATATTCATAACATTGGATAATATGTTATCTTGTTCCTAGAATAATATCAATAATATTTATTATCAAGTATGCGACTTGATTGTGAAACTCTATATTTTTGCGATGATTATTCTTAAATGTTCCCTGGTCAGAAACATATGAGAACACATATGAATAGACTAGCATATGTATTGGTTGATAACTATGTTTCACAGGTCATGGATATGGAGATATCAAACTAATAATACGGATACATGTTAGAGAACATGGTGTTGGAAAAAGACCCACCTTGAAACACTGTTGAGATTGTTATGATTATATATATCATTAGTTGGTCTTAAGCAATGACGATGTATAATCCTTAGACCTGAGATCAGCATGGTTTCCTACATGTGTAGTGGCACTCTTAGGGCCAAACGCTACTCGTAACTAGGTAGTTATAAAGTTAGCTTTCGGGTATGCTATAAAATATGCGGAGGAATGTGATTGGTCGGATATGAGATTTACCCCTCCTAACATAACAAGAGAGATGTCTCTGGGCCCCTCGTTGTTGTCGGATAAAGAAAGTGCATGGCTATACCACTAGTGGTCGAAGTGTCGACCACATGAAGTTATTCGACACTTGATCGAGAAAGTATTGAACAGTCCATGGATGATACAACATCTCACCTGGAGTTCAACCAGACATCATGAGGAAAAGGGAGAATACACGAGAAGGTCTTTCAGTCCGATCAGATACGGACTAGTCGTATGGAGATACGAGTTGATCGTAGGCTGGTCGAACATGGTCACTAAGTGGTCGAAACTTGGTCGTAACGAGTTATGAATTGGTTGAGACCAAATATGGACTTGTCATGTAGAGATATGAGCGGGTCGTTAGTGATATGGACCTGGTCGTAGTTCATATTGCATTAAGGTTCGTCCGATATATTCTATGTGTGTTTGGGAATCGTTATGTGCTGCTAGGTACCGCTAACGACTAGTGGTCGGAAAAGAGTTTCCGAGTCACAACCGATTACACATGAACCTATAGAGTCGCACACTTAAAGGGCTAGGATTTGATTTGAACGATGGTCTGCATTCTTGTAGGCCATGAGTTCCTAATGGGCCTCAAGTACGAGAGGGGTGGTGGCATTGGATGGTGATGATATTTTGAAGAACTCCCGAAACACTAACAGCCATGCCTTCCTCATACCATGCTGCCGGCACTAGCACTCCAGCGCGTGGTATCCCTGCCCTGTACGTGTGGATACCTTGGAGGTGTTGTTACTAAGCATCAGCACTAGGACGATCCACAACTCGTGACGATCACAAGACTCGGAGAAGAAGTTGCGAAACATCAGCACTAGGACGATCCGCAACTCGTGACGATCACAAGACTCGGAGAAGAAGATGCGCAGCGAGTACAACTACGACTGCATCAACTCGCTACATCGACCTACTTTCGCTATGAGTCGGCGCGTCTAGTGGTAATCTCGTGATCTATTACCAGCGGAGGTTTCTTGGTTGCACTGTAAATTTTTGTTTTTTTGCTATCGTAGCCTTCCCGCGATCCTTCAATATGTGCACACATGTATAAGATACTTGAATGATCTTCTGTGGATAATTAGATTATATGTGTTTGTGATTTGTGATAAGATTGTATGTGGCTTGATTGGATGCAAATTATGTATGAAACTTTCATTTATATGGATAATTACCTTATGTATATTGGTTTTCTAAGTTTATAACTTATATTATGTTTTATTTAAAATTCGTTGCAATGCACTAGCACTCAACAAGTAAAAGTAATATCCGTTAGTTTCCTTATGATACAAAGAAGCATTTATCCGACTTGGGAATGAGTTTATCAGACACCAAACATTTTATATATACCTTTCAAGCCCATATCTTGAGAAAAGACAATCCAGGATACTTCCCAGCCCATATCTTATCGTGTGTCTTCTACCATTTTGATGGAACCAAGTTTAAAGCGAAAGTCGTTATTTCTAAAGCGTATCCCTAGAAATATAATAGAAGATCATATTGTCTCATCATTGACCGAACCTGAAGGACCGTAATGGCAACAGAGGGGGGGGGGTGAATGGTGCCTTTAAAAATTAAGATCTTCCCCTCTTTAGTATTCAACTTGATAAACAAGACCCTCAGATAATCAAGAGAAAAGAAATGAATCAGGGATGAGAAAAAAGCAATCTGGACTGTATTACGCCGAAATCGGAAGTTCGGACTTCGGTCACGGAAGTTCGGTGTAAACATCGGAAGTTCCGATTTTCCCAGACAGAAGAACAGCACGAACTGGAAATTTCCAAAAATCTGAAATACTCAAATATTACTGCTCTTCTCGGGTCAAGTCTCACAGGACATCATCCTAAACAACATCTTGACCTCATTGAGAAGGAATCACAGACAAAGATCCATTAATCGAAGTGAAATCGGATTTCTTGAATATTTGACAAGAAAGACCAAAAACTGAAATTCGCATAAATCTTGGATTCTTGAGTGATGAAACTTTGAGGGTAGCTACTTAATAGCCTATAGATTCAACATGCCAAGTTTCATGTCATCTCAAGAAAGGAAACAAGTTTTTCATACAAAACCTAGGCACGGGTGGGACGAACAGAGGAGGCCAAAAATAAGAACTGAGATTACAGTTGATTTGCTCTTGGGAAAAGTTGATCAAAAGATCTTGTTGTATCATCCCAACAGAGAGCAATCCATTTTGGCACTTCTCAATCAAAATCAAACCAAAAACCAAGATAACAGAAATCAAGCCATAACGAAAGAAAAGAACAGAGAGATGAACAAGAATGTAAACAAGAGATTTTTTATTCCTTGCATCAATTGATTACAGAGACAAACATAGAGGAATGATTACAAGAAATTCAGTTCATCCTCTCCATCTTAACAACTAAAGCTACAAGGCAAAACAACCTCTCCAAAGGTTCTTTAGAAAAAGCTAACCCTAATGCTCTCACCAAAAGTCACCAAAACAACCAGGGGTTCACCTCTATTTATAGCCCTTGGCTAACGGGTCTCCAACCCGTTAAACCCTAACGGATCCCGCTTCTACTTGTGCCACCTTGCGAAATTACCCTTTCGCCCCTCGTGCACCTTCTGGAAGGTTCCGCATTCCTTGTTGTCCACGACTCGCAACCGCCTCGAGTTCACGCCGTCTTCGACACACCTTGACCGTTCTGACCTCAACGCCGCCTGCGTCTAGTCCGGTCTCCACGTGTCTCGCCACGACTCCGCCTCGATGCCCTGCAACCAGCATAGATAAGAAGCACATCACATAGCATTGCTCGATATAATAGAATCATCATTTGCACTTAACTCAAACTCATACACAACTCAAAATCAAAACAATGCATTCACTGCACTGTTCTGCGCACAAACGGAAGTTCCGATTTCACCAAGGCGGAAGTTCCGATGATCGGAACTTCCGCACTCCCAGGCCGGAAGCTCCGCACCAAACCAAAACAGAACACATTGCTCAGGATAATCGGAAGTTCCGCTTTCTCAGTGCGGAATGTTCCTATGATCGGTAGTTCCGCATTCCCAGGGCGTAAGTTCCGCACAATACCAAATCACAACTCACTGCTCAGGTTAATCGGAAGTTCCGCTTTCCCAATGCGGAAGTTCCGCACAGTACATAATCACAAGGGCAGCAGCATAACAGCCGTGAATCAAATCACAAACTTGTCAACAAAAGTGTCAAATACTCATCACTCACTTGGGGACACCTCTCACATGGTCTCTCAGAACCAGGTTTAACAATGTCTGGTTCCATTTTTCAGATACCTCATTCCATTGAGGCGTTCTCGACGGAGTAAGTTGTGGAACAATTTCACATTGCTTTAGATGATCACTAAACTCATGACTCAAATATTCACCTCCACAATCTGATCATAAATATTTAATCATCTTACCAAGTTGATTTTGTATGTCATTCTGATATTCCTTGAACTTTTCAAAGGATTCAGACTTATGCCTCATTGAGTAGATGTAACTATATCTACTAAAGTCATCAATAAAAGTTATAAAGTACTGAAAACTACCTCTGGTCGAAGTGCTCATTGGTCCACATACATCCGTATGTATAAGGGGCCAACAAGTCACTTGCCCTCTCACCTATACCCATGAAAGGTGTCTTTGTTATTTTGTCAAGTAAACAAGATTCACACGTTTCAAGTGATTCAAAATCGAATGAGTTTAGAAGACCGTCTTAATGGAGCTTCATCATTCATTTCTCATTTATATGACCTAGATGACAATGCTAAATAAAAGTGAGATTCAAATCATTAGGTCGAAGTCTTTTAGCATTGATGTTATAGACATGCGCATGCTCAAGATTCAAAATATATAATTCATTCACCAATAGAGCATGACCATAAAGCATATTATCAAAAATAAATTGAACAACATTTGTTCTTTATTCTAAACTCATAACCTTCTACTCCTAAACATTAAGTAGAAATAATATTTTTGCTTAAGGCAGGAACATAATAACAATTATTTAATTCTATAACTAATCCTGAATGTAAAACTAATGGTAAAGTGATAATAACTAATGTAGCAACTCTTCCTCTATTGCCCACGTAAATATCAACCTCACCTCTTGCCAAACTTTTACTCCTTATCAGTCCATGCATCAAATTGTAAATATGAGCAACTGATTCGGTATCAAATACCTAAGAACATGTAGGAGAAGTGGTAATATTATTTTGTATAACATTTATACCTAAACTGGAAGTCTTACTTTGTTTTTTTTCATATCTGCAAAGTACTTCTTACCATTCCTCTTCTAATGTCCAGTCTCATATCAATGGTAGCATTCTGTATCAAGTTTAGGATCTAACTTGAGCTTTTAAAACTTAGCCTTCAGACTATCGATCTCATCTTGAGTCTTTCATGTGTCTTTTCCCTTTCTACAAGACTTACCTTTTTCTTAAAGTTAGTAGTCTTTTGAACCATCATCACATGATTAGATTTTTTTTTCCTGATGCTTTCCTTAGCACTCTTAAGCATGCTATGCAACTCAGTGATCGACTTCTCCTTGTCATTGATATGAAAATTCCATATAACAGGCTCAAATCTCGCAGGGAGCGATTATAGAATCACATGTGTAGCCAACTCTTGGCAAAGGGGAAAACCATGTTTTCCCAAGTTCTCAATGTCAATGGTATCATTCTATATTAGGATTAGGACCTAGCTGGAGCTTCTTAAGCTTAGCCTTGCGACTGTCGATCTCATCTTGAGTCTTTCCAATGCCTTTTTCCTTTCCTCAAGACTTACCTTTTTCTTGAAGTTAGTAGTCTTTTGAACCATCATCACATGATTAGATTTTTTTTTCTTGATGCTCTCCTCAGCACCCTTAAGCATGCTATACAATTCGGTCATTAACTTAATTTTTCTTGAAGGATACTAATATGTCATGTCAAAACATGTAATGATGAATTATGATCTATAGTATAGCAGGAACAAAATAAACATTCACAGATAATCATATTAAATTGTGAAATAGTATGCCTCTTAACATGACAATCCCCATTATCACGCTTCCTGTCCTCTGAGCCATTATGCTTGAAATCACCACATTTATCTGCTAAACAATTTCTTCTAAAAGCTAGTAATGAATTACATATGATAATATCATGCATCACATGTCGGCACGTAGACTGTTATACAATAATTGTAGCTCGATGGCTATAACTCAACATGACACGCAGGCCATGAAAAAATCCATACATGCATCACATACACAATAGGATATACTATTCACATCAATCCCTGCAAAAAAAGTGTTATGTATAGAATCCAATTCTATCGAGTGACACTGAAGGGTTACGGGTAGGCTACATTAGCTGGAAATTTAAAAATACTATCACGTAAATAAGAAAGTCATGCAAGCAAGAGATCATAGATCGTTACCACTAGACGCGCAGTGCAACAGAAGAAGAGGTTAAGCAACCTGATCCAACGATGAGCGCATCGATGTAGTGGTCGTAGTCGATCGTCCAATGTCCTCGGCATCGATCGTCTCCTTCAGCACCCTATCACGTTCCTTGCGTAGGTCTTGGATCGTCCTCGATCAGCATAGCTACAACCGCAGTAGCGCCTCTACGATATTCACACGTCCAAAGGTGGAACATCGTACGCCGGTGTGCTAGTACCAATGCGCACGGTAAGGCCCTCTAGGAGATGACGGCTAGAGTTTCGTGGAGCAACTCTTACGTTCCAACAGCCCCATACATCCCCTTAAAAAGAGCCCATAACGGATCTGAACCGAACTCGTTTGTTCCAACCTATTAAGTGTACAACTCTGTAGGTTTATGCATAATCGGTTGTGACTCGAAAACTCCTTTCCGACCATATGTCATTAGAAGTTCGTAGTAGGACATAACGATTCTCAAATACACATAAAAAGTATATCAAACGAACCTTATGTAATATAATATGCGTTCAGGTCCTTATCACTCACGACCAGCTCATATCTCCATACACAGTTTGCATCTGGTCACGACTAGATCGTAACACCTTACGACCAGTTCACCGACTAGTTAGTGATCATGTATGACTAGCTCACACACAACCAGTCAGTATCTCCATATGACCAATTCGTATATGGTCGGACTAAATGACCTGCTTCGTATTCTCCTTTTGCCTCACGATATCTGGTCAATTCCAGGTGAGATATTTGTTATCCATGGACTATCAATATTTACTCGATCTAGTGATTGATAACTTTATGTGGTCAACTCTTCGATAACTTGTGGCATGACCATGCACTTCCTTTATTTGACCACTTCGAAGGGCCCAAAGATATCTCTCCTGTTATGTTAGGAGTGGCAAATCCTATATCCGACTAGTCACATTCCTCCACATTTTCACAACATAGCCGAAAGTTGCATTTATAACTACCCAGTTACGGAGTATCATTTGGTAACCCCTAAGTGTCTATTACACATGTAGGAAATCATGTTGATCTTTGGTCTAAGGATTATACATGCATCATCATTGCTTTAGACCAACTTATGATACGAAGAATCATAATAATCTCAATAGTATTTCAAGGTGGGTCAATCCAGCACTTGTTCTCTAACATATGTTTACATTATTGATTCGATATCCCCATATCTATGACTGATGAAACATAGCCATCAATCAATACATGTGCTGGTCGATAAGTCACTAATGTCCCGATCAGTGACATTCGACCAGAGATACTTTTAGAATGACATCATACAACTATCAAAGAGCTTCACCAATACGTCGCATACTTGTTAATCTTTATAAATGATAATTCATCCAAGGAACATAATGTCATTTATTCTATAATTCATAAACATAGATATGACATAATCATCTCCATGATTGCCTCTTAGGGCATATCACCAACAGCCTCCCACTTACACTAGAGTCAATAATACAAGTATCTAATACCCATAGCTCTGGTGTGCGCCTCATGCTTGGGTTGTGAGAGAGGCTTTGTCAACAGATCAGTAATATTCAAATCTGTGCACACTTTATATATCTTCACATCACCTCTTTCAACAATCTCACGAATAATGTGAAATCGTCGAAGTATATCTTTGGACTTTTTATGTGATCTAAGTTCTTTGCCTTATGCAATGGCTCCACTATTATCACAATACATATCCATTGGACTAGAAGCACTAGAAACCACACTCAGTTCATAAATGAACTTCTTTATCCAAATAGCTTCCTATGCGGCTTCGGAAGCCTCAGTATACTTAGCCTCTGTTGTAGAATTGGCAACAGTCCCTTGCTTGGAACTTTTCCAGTACACCACTATAGAAACCTTACCACGATCAACAACAATACCCAGAGGATTAATCACATGATCCAAAAAGCCTACTTCTGAATCCAGAAGTTGCGCTTCTTTAACTTGGCATAGAATTTGTGCTCTCTTAGAGTTTCTAGCTTAACTCTCAAATGTCGTTTATGACCCCCTTCGATCTGGAATAGATGAGAATATCCTAAACGAACACCATCACAAAGTCATCCAGATACTCGTGCAACATGATATTCAACGTCCCCATGAAAACGATAGACACATTAGTTAGTTCAAAGGACACAACTTTATACTGATAATGCCCATTTCTAGTGTAGAAAGCAAACTTCTCAATATCCTTTTCCCGCACACGGATTTGATTATACTCAAATTGAAGATCAATCTTGGAGAACACCTAAGCTCCATTCAATTGATTGAACTAGTCATCAATGCGGGGCAAAGAATATTTATTGTTGATTGTCACCAAGTTAAGAGCATGGTAATCAACACACTTACGCCAACTCCCATCCTTCTTTTCTATGAACAACACAGGAGCTCCCCAAGGTAATACATTGCACCGGATAAGATCTTTGGACAACAAATCAACCAATTGCTTCTTTAACTTCTCCTAGAAAGGATGTGCCAAATAATACAGAGCCAAGAAGATAGGTTGGTGTAACATCTCAATTTTTGAGCTTTCAAAATTCTTTTTGTGTAGATTAGGTCTCAAAATTTTTTCACCAAGTTTCCTTGATTTAATAAAGTTTAGTTGTGATTTTTTGAATTTTGAATTTTTTAATATGAATAATTAAAACGTCAATTAAATATAAAACAATTTTATTTCAGTTCCTTGTGTTCCAAGCTATTTTCCTTAATTTTCTTTGAATTTCGTGAGTTCATTTGGTATTTATTTTGGCTTATCTGATTTTTTGGCCTTTTCTTAAATTCAAAAATCAATTTCTAATTCTTTTTTCTTCATGGACCGAATTGGCTCGGCCCAATCTCTCCTCTCTCTCCCGGGCCACCAGCCCATATCCTCACTCGGTCCATCCCTACTCCATGACTGCCAACCCACTCCAGCACCCATCTTGCCAACCAACCCACTTTCCTTCTCCCTGGCCTAATCTCCCTGAAACCCTAGCCGACCTATCCGCCACCGCCTCCGGCCCAGCCACCGTCACTAGCAACTAGGGATTGTAATTGTGCCCGATTACCAGCGTGCCCGCGGGCGAATATCCTAATGGAGGTGGGTATGGGCGTCTTTTTTTACCCACGGGCATGAAAACATGCATTATTCCTTGCCCATCGGGTAAACGGGCATGGGTATGGGTAAGCTCCATCCGTACCCGTTTAGCCCGATTACCTGTAACCTACCCGCATGTGTAAGGAACTATGTCAGTTTGTATTTTTATTTTATTTGTTGAACTTGATTAGTTGTCTTGTCGAACATGATATGTGAATTGTGATGAACTTTATTAGTTGTTGAATATGTGATGCGCCATTGATATGTGAATTATGATGAACTTGATGTATGCATTGCTCGCGGGTAACGAGTATGTCTGCGAGCGATAGGTACCCACAGGCGGCAATGCATTATTCGCGGGTAAACGGGCATGCCCGCGGGCGACGGGTACCTGCGAGGTTTTTCGCCCGTCGTCCTTCGCGGGTATACCCGTGGGCAGAATTCGGGGTCGCGGGAATGGGTATGGGCGAGCACTACCCGTACCCACCGCTCCCGATTACCATCCCTACTAGCAACCCAGGCCCACATGGCACCCATCGTCGTCACCGCTACGTGGGTCAAACACGGACTTCGTCGTCACCACCCTTGGCTTCCTCACCACGCACTCCTCCCAAGGCTATAAACTCCTGGCCATCCTCGTTTTCCACGACGTTGTGACCAGCCGCCCCTAACACCACCGCTCGGGACGCCGCTGTTCGCCACTGCCATCTTCTTCT
Organism: Hsuehochloa calcarea; assembly: GCA_036346395.1. Taxonomy (NCBI): domain Eukaryota; kingdom Viridiplantae; phylum Streptophyta; class Magnoliopsida; order Poales; family Poaceae; genus Hsuehochloa; species Hsuehochloa calcarea. The sequence goes on from CM070603.1 coordinate 12,716,502, forward strand.
TCTTTGCCTTCAGTCGTGCTCCGCCACCCCAAAACCTTGTCGTCACATTCCTGGTCACCTTGGTGAGTCTTTCGCATATCTGATCGTGTTAGTATGTGTTCCACTTCCTGATCTACCTATTCCATCCTTCAATTAGAGCTTCGTTCATCGTGCTCAAAGATTGAAGTCTTCTTCTCCATCTCCGGTCATGTGCCGCCATCGTCGAAATCCGCCTCATCGGTGAGCCTTCACCGTCCATCTCCACCACCATAACCTTCCCCATGCCATGTTCTTCATCTCCACATCGCCGATCTGTCGTTGGAACCACCTGGTCACCATAGCCAATCCCCACCGCTTCCTTCCTCTTCGCCACCAGTCAACGACGTGGAGTCCGGTCGTCCAAAATGTGTCATCTCCTTTGTCATTTCTTGCCGATCCCGCGCGTCCCTTCGCTAGTTCCGCCGGGCCACTACGGCCGATGACCATCGTGTCTGAGTGTTACCTCCCTTATCGGTGCCATGTCGTGTCATGTCACTGCCCCGTCCCTATCACCTCTTGGCCACCTCAACGTCATCTCTGCCTCATCAGCACCCAAGTGGCCAAGCTGAGCCTGGATTCAATCTACTCGCTCTGATGTGCAGGCCCCACACATCAGCGCCACCACCTTGCCTCATCAACCGCCATATCATTACCACCTTAGCTTAATTCATAGCGTCATCGCCCGCGAGGCACTCTGAGACCAAACCCTAGATCTTATTCTCTCTCACTTACATATAGGCCCCACATGTCAGGTCAACGTTGGTCAACCCCATATGCAAGATCTTGGTCTACCGTGGACTAGCACGACTCCGTGGACATGGTTTATCGACAAGTGGCCCACATGTCAGCTTTTCTTTCTTTTTTGGAGTTATTTTAATTCCTGAAAATCTTTTTTATCCATTGGGTCCTACATTTCATCCTTTGGTCATTTTCCATAAATTCCCAAAAATAAATATTCCGCGAACATTTGTGAAAACTCGGGGTATTTAACTTGTAATACTTAACTATCTGATTGGTTCTAGTATTATAAATCAAATATCCCGCTCTCGATGTTTTGCATACCTCCTAGGAGTGATACACATACACCTTTACAAAATTTAAAGCAATAATTCCATATACAAGTTATTACAATACCAAGTCTTCATAATTTACAAAATAAAAGACATTTGAAGTTCATATTACACAAATAGGGCCGACCGGCCAAATGACAAGATAAATAACTAAAGTTGCAGCAGAAGCAAAAGCTTCAAGATGGAGATAAACAAAAGTCAGCCAGCTGCCCTTACCCAAAATGCAACCAACCGGAAACACGCCGAGCTAGTCGTCCTGCATGAAGTCGGTCTCATAATAGTTGGTCCCTTGGAGATCAACCTCCTCTAAAATTGCAACAACCGAGTTGAGTACGAAGTTGTACTCGCAAGTCTTATAATCAAAAAAATGTATAGATGCATTCATGTATCAAAGAAAATGTACTACACTAAGCAATTTTTAGCATAAGACCGTTTTCTTTGCAAATAGAGTAATAGATTGTAAAGTAATTTGTCAAATCTATTTTTTAAATGTTTAAATAACAGAGAGACAACATTTAAGAACATAATTAACATCCTAGAGGTGACTTTCCAACAACCACCACAACATAGCACGAATTACCCATTCGTACCACCTAATTTTAAGTTTTATTGAAAATGTTGTAGTCTAATTCTCTCGGGGCATATCCAACCGTGTCCATATTGTAGGGTGAGGCTATTCGAATAGTTTATAACGCTGTAGGGGTGTACAACTTTACCCACATGCCAGACCATTCCTTTTGCCATGCGATAAAGCACACTTCCGAAGGTATGCCGACAGAGCTAAGTCCTACGAGACGTTTTCCAATATAACACATTAACTACGAGTCGCCCACATGGGTGAAACCCTCTGTGAACCGCCCTTGTGTGTGTTGGCGGGGCTCCCACAAAGGACCCACACGTTGTGTCGGAGACATCAGCCCAGCCTCAGAACCTCCTGCCGATGCTCCTTGGGTTGGAGGACCTTGACAGGACCCTACCTCGCACACCCAGCACACACAAAACATTTTTAACATGACACACACAACCTCCTGCGACTGAGAGCTAACACAACCGAAAGTACTAAGTCAAGTAGGTTCCCACATGCTCTCATGTGGTTGCACACAAAAATGCTCGGTACGGAGGTGCAAATAATTTGGCCTTGTTGACTTAGGCACCAACCACACACTGGATAACCACACCATCAACCATGTGTCTAAGTCTAAATCTTTTTGCTTTTAGTTTTAGTTTTTCTAAATACAATTACATACATGAGTACCCTGACCTAAGTATATAAAGTGTTGATATAACGACCATCGCCGAAGTGATGATCCCCATGCTACCGTTCTAAGCATTGCTAAGCAAACTGACTCGCATACTGTACATATACATGACCAGAGCCCATCCATCGGACTCCAAATCATTAACAATAATCCAACCTAGGCTCAGTAGCAATGGTAAATATTTACCTACAACTCATGCATCTATTCGGATTAACTACTCCTAACGAAAATTAACATCAACATAACATATGCATACATACATTTGCAATCAAGATAATTTTATCAAAAGTAATAGGACCAATATGTTCAAAGGGGCGTTGTTTGCCTTGCTGGAGATATTCAACTTGCTGCAGAGGATCACTCTCGTATATAATAGAATAATTGAAACCTATCGAAATAATCGAAAAGAACCAATAAGAACATATAACGCCGAATAAACAAAAAAATCATAATCATCATAAAATATTAAAATTTACACAGAAGGTAGAGAATGATTTTATATGAATTTAGAAATATAAATCATTTGATTTGGATGTTGCATGCAAATGTTATAGCCTTAACAATTTTATCGGGAAAGAAAATCAAGAATTTCACTTTCGATTACTGTTCATGTGAAAATTTCCAGAGATGTGGTGAACCAGAAAATTTAATTGTAGATATAGCATGATATTCTAAGAGCAACAAAATTTGATTCACTTCATTTGGAGTTAAGATGGATTTTCTTGCATTTTCAAAGTCTTATCATTGGTGTGCAAAAGATTTGAAAACCAAACTATTTTGAGATAGTAGCAAGTTCCAAACAAATTTTGAATGAAATTAAATTTAAAAATAAAGCCAACAAAATTTGAATCATCAGATTTAGAGTTAAAATGAATTACTTATGCAATTTTGAAGTTTAGAACAATTAGTACACGAATAAAACATTTCCAAAAATATAAAAGCATTTAATACTTTTTATGCGCAGAAAATCTGAGCCTGTGTCATGACAGATGGGGACGATGAGTCTTAGAAACTAAATGACAATAACTCAACAACTATGTTAATGATTAATCTTAAACCGACAAAGATTTGTCATAATTCCAACAACACAGAGAAACTCTAAGGGCTTCACTTCTGTGCCTGTCGTTGTCGATATGGCCCACCATGACACGCTAAGTAATTGAATGCATGCAAGTGTTGGGATAATCGGCAATGCTACGATAGCACAAACAAAAATTTACCGCGCAACCAAGGAACCACCGCAAGTAATAGATCACGAGATTACCGCTAGACGCGCCGACTTGAAGCGGAAGTAGAGTAGTTGTAGCGAGTTGATGCAGTCGTAGTCGTACTCACGACGCGTCTCCTCCTTCGAGTAGTCGTACTCGTCACGCGTCTGCTCCTCCGAGTGGTCGTACTCGTCACGTTACTTCTCCTCTGACACCGGTGAGCGTCACGAGTTTCGGATCGTCCTAGTGCTGATGCTTCGCAGCAACACCTCCGAGGTATCCACACGTACGGGGCAGGATCACCACGTGCTGGAGTGCTAGCACCGACAGCGTGGTTGAGAAGGTATGGCTTTTAGGGTTTTGGTAGTTCTTCCAAAGATCATCCTCATTCTTACCCCATGCCACCACCCCTCTTTATATAGGCATCCATGATGGGTCTCGACCTGGAGGCCCATTAGGAACTCGTGGCCTATATGAATTCGGATCACCATCCAAAACAGATCCTTGCCCTTTAAGTGTGCGACCCCACAGGTTCATGTGTAATCGGTTATGACTCGGAAACTCTTTCCGATGACTAGTCGTTAGCGGTACCTAGCAGCACATAACGATTCCCAAAGACACATAGAATAAATCGGTCAAACCTTGATGTAATATGATCTATGATCAGGTCCTCATCACTTACGACCAGTTCGTATCTCTATACGACCAGGTTGTAATTGGTCACGACCAGTTCGTAACTCCTTACGACCAGGTTCTTACCATTCTGTGATTACGTTTGACCAGTTTATGACCAGCACGTATCTCCATACGGCTAGTCCATAACTGATCAAACTAAGCGATCTATTCATGCATTCTCCCTTTGCCTCATGATGTCTGGTTGAACTCTAGGTGAGATGATGTGTCATCTATGTACTGTTCAATTCTTTCTCGATCGAGTGTCGGATGACATCATGCGGTCGACACTTAGACCACTAGTGGCAACGCCTGAGTATGTGTTTGGACTTTTGATGGGATCTCGGCTCGTTAGCCTGCGCAATGGCTCCATTATTGTCACAATAGAGATCCAATGGGCACAAGGCACTCGGAACTACACCCAACTCAACAAGGAAATTCTTTATCCGAACACCTTCTTTCGCAGCTTCAGAAGCCGTAATGTACTCGGCCTCCATCGTAGAGTCAGCAATCGTTTCTTGCTTGGAACTTTTCTAGCTCACTGCTTCTCCATTCAAAATGAATACAAAACCATATTACGAACGATAATCATCTTTGTCGGTTTGGAAGCTTGCATCGGTGTAACCCTTTACAACTAGTTCTTCATCACCGCCATAAATTAAGAACACATCCTTAGTACTTCTTAAGTACTTAAGAATATTTTTCACAGCTGTCCAGTGACCTTCACCGGGATCAGCCTGGTATCTTCTCGTAACACTTAGAGCATATGATACATCTGGTCGGGTACAAACCATAGCATACATAATAGATCCAATAGCCGAAGCATATGGAATACTATTCATACAGTCTCGCTCATTAGTGGTCGAAGGACACTGATTCTTACTAAGATTTATGCCATGTGACATAGGCAAGAACCCTTTTTTGGCATCATGCATGTTGAACCTATTCAACACCTTGTCAATGTAAGTACTTTGGTTTAATCCAATTAGCCTTCTTGATCTATCTCTATAGATCTTTATTCCCAAGATATATGCTGCCTCTCCTAGGTCTTTCATAGAAAAACTATTTTTCAATGATACCTTAACGGATTCCAGCATAGGAATATCATTCCCAATCAATAATATGTCATCCACATATAAGATTAGGATTACAAGTGCTCTCCCACTAACCTTCATGTAAACACAAGGTTCTTCTTTGTTTTTGACGAAACCAAACCTTTTGATTTCCTCATCAAAACGCAGATTCCAACTCCGAGATGCTTGCTTAATCCCATAAATGGATTTCTGAAGTTTGCACACTTTACTAGCATTCTTTGGATCGACAAAACCTTCAGGCTATGTCATGTACACATCCTCACTTAGGTTTCCATTAAGGAAAGCCGTTTTGACATCCATCTGCCATATCTCAAAATCGAAATATGCATCAATAGCTAGAATGATCCGAATAGATTTAAGCATTGCTACTGGTGAGAAGGTCTCATCGTAGTCAACTCCTTGAGCTTGTCGAAACCCCTTTGTGACGAGTCGAGCCTTATGAATGTGAACATTTCCATCCATATATATCTTTTTCTTATAGATCCATTTGCACTCAATGGTTCTAACACCATCAAGAGGCTCGACCAGGTTCCAAACCTGATTGACACTCATGGAGTCTATCTCGGACTTCATGGCTCCAAGCCATTTCTCAGAGTCTGGGTCCATCATCGCTTCCATATAAATGTTAGGCTCACTATTATTCAACAATAATACGTCATGCCCATACCTTATGGGCAATTGACGTGGCCTTTTAGATCTACATGGGGCTGATGTCTCTTCTACTGGTTCGACAACACTTTGTTCGTTCTGTAGAGGTTCAGTAGGAGTTGAAACACTTTCAGATGTTTCTCGAACTTCTTCGAGTTGCTTCTTTCTCCTACTGACTCCTTTTGAAAGAAACTTTTTCTCCAAAAAAACACCATTTCAGGCAACAAATACTTTGCCCTCCTTTTGATTGTAGAAATAATATCCTTTGGTTTCCCTAGGATATCCTATGAAGAAGCATTTATCCGGGAAGTGTGTTAAAGGGAAATCATCGTCATACCCTAGAACACAAGATGATGAACATACGAGAGGATGAAGCTCACCAGAGGCGAAAAGGGCACGGCGGTGGCACTCGTTGAGCGGTCACCAATGACGCAAGTGACAACCGCGTTTCGAAGGCTACATGCAAAGGAAGGAGCTTGCATTAGCGCAAATGGACACGGTGAGGAAATGAGAAGCAAAATGGACATGACAACAAGGAACTCATCCGAGAGAAATGCACGAGAGAACGTCCTCCTCCTTAGCCACCGAGAGGAGAAGTGAGGGAGAGTGGGGGCATGGAGGCAATTAAGTACGGGCAATATGACGGGAATGGCGATGGCATGAACATGCGAGGCACCGGGTTGGGTGGCATGACGGCGTGAACTCACATGGGCGGAGCCGAGATACGCATGGCCGCCAACGCGCTCTGGCGCTCAAAGGATGGCCAGCGCGTGGAGAAGAAGCTCTGGCTAGTGGGTCCAGGCGGACAATGGGACAAGTAAGCATGGTTTGGAGTTTGATTCGGGCTGGTCGAAAACAAGAGGGCAGTTTGGCCCGAGTGGTTACAGTCGAAACCGAGTGGTTGGTCGAAATCGAGTGGTTGGTCGAAACCGAGTGGAGTCAACTCGGTTGGTTTGACCGAGTTAATTTCAAAAGGTTGAGAGGGTTGTAAATTTTTAGATATAGTTTTAAAGCCCCAAAAATTCTAAAATTTTTAAGGGAGACTTCTCATAAAGTGTAGATCCTTGTGTAAATTTTTCTAGAGTTTTTAGAGAAATATTTTTTTATATAGAAATATTTTAAATATGTGGTTTAGGTGTTTGACCAAGGACTAACTGGTTTGATTAACCATTTTAAAATAGCAAAATAATTCTAGAAATCATAAACAATTTCCGGTGAGTCAAATAGATGTTTGAGAGCCTAGAAAAATTATTCTCATAGACTGATCACAAGATTTTATTGAAAATATTTTAAAGCACTATGTGTTAAGTGAATTGAAGCATTAGTTTTTCAAAATTCATCAAAACCAATGAATGAAAATCTAGAGAATTCAAATGAAAACATGATGCATCAAAAGTTTTAAATTCTTCCCATTTTAATACATTTGAAATACAAACCCAAGATTGGGATATTACAATATTGCTTCGGCCCCACCTGTCAGTGACTTGAACTATCTCTCCTCTCTTAATTTCTTGATTTTCTTTCTCGGTCAAACTTCAGAGGGATCGTTCTTCCTCATACGAACTTTGATTGAGCACATTCAAGTTTCTAAATTAATCTAAAATCAAGCCCTAACTTCTAGAACCATTCAATTCCAATTCAGAATTTCTTTGATTTTTCTTTTTGATTTTTTTTGTATTTGCTCTTTCTCTCTCGTTTGACATGACACTTTGAAAACGTATGAAGGAGCTGAAGGTCAAGGAAGTCGAAGACCAAAGATAAAATAACATCAACATTGCTATAGCATGACAAGTTGTGTTTTGATCATATTGCACCCAGTTTTATAAAATTAATTTGATTCAAATTATTGCGTGCTAATTCAATTATCAAATGTTTTACTATTTTGTGATTAGCTTTACAACCTATTTGATTATACCTACATCATTAATTGTATTGCCATGATCATAGAACCAATGTCGGTTGGTTAGACACGATTAGTATCTTAGCCTTGCAATGAGTTATTGATATAATTTTGAAATAGTAAACTTATTCTTGACTAAGTGAATATGGAATGCCTTTGTGGAAAGGTGTGTGTTGTGTGTTGTCACCTATTGATGATATGTGTTGCACTTAATCAAGAGGGTGGGAAAAAATTTAGACTAGGGCGAGTGAGAAGTTCTTTGTGTATTATTGGATTGTGTGAGGATACTGTGTGAATCTTCGTGACTTAGTGTAGAAAATTGATAGTCTCGCTCTGGTCAATTATAGACTTAACTTTGTGCGCCATTGAACTGAGTCATATCGTATGAGACATGCCTAGCTGAGTAAGTTATAGAGTCTCGACATTGTCTACCTCAATGTATCGTTGGTCAATAAGGACTACTTTAGACTAGGTTGTGCTACTCGAGTCGATTGCCTGTGAGCATATAGATGGGCTACACTGAAGTTATTTTGTTTCCTTCCGCTACAACTTATTTGAGATATTCTCCTTTTGAGGCATTAATTGTATGCTTTGACCATATGGTCGTTATGCTGATAATTATTGTTATTTGCATATTTATTAGTTATCTTTGCATATGGAATGATATTTTATCGATGCTTTCACTGTGTGCACTAGTCTGATATTAGACTAGTGCAATATACACAGACGATTCATATTTGCATATTCGAGTCCCGACAGAGATGGTATAAGAGCCATATCGATTGTAGATCGTGACCTTAGTTAGAATGGTCATTACAGGAAAAACTTCAAAAACCTATTTTGCAAGATAAAAATCTTAACGATGTGCTATCTTCATCTTTTTCTATTCTTCTATCTTTACCCCTCATATCATGCTTTCCTCATCTATTTTCTTCCTCACCGTTTTTAGTATTAAATTGGACCTTCTCTTCCCATATTTTCTATAATTTGTCAATAACCAAACCAAATATCTCGATGGATGCCCAAAAGTCTTTCGAACAACTCTTTGATGACCGTGCAGCTAGCAACAACGCGTTGACATTTCCCATGTGTTCAAGACAAGTTTGTCACAAAAAATGGAGACATAAAAAAGTGGTACATCATGCTTGTCATCCCCCAAGAATCGTTAGCAAGAATCACAACCAATGAACGTGTGATGAAGGTTGTGACCGGTAAGTGTGTCCTTCAGACCTGCCATATAGCATAGATCAGTTGAGGCTTACCGAGTGTGTTGAGCCGAGTCACCAAGTTGAGTTTGGAGTTTAATCTAGTAGACTCTTAGGACCTTGTGTTCCTTCTTCTCTATGTAGTATGACTGTGAGATTGTCAGGTGGCATTTGTTTTACAGTCACACTAAATGCCTGTTCTCGCAAGTTTTATGCTTTCTAATAGCTTTTCGGCTATTTGTGTGCCCTTATGTTTCTTGGGTTTAACTTGCTCCCCAAATAGATTTTCTTCCCTTATCTTATGCTTCTTTCTTACCTATTAACCTTGGTCAATCAACAAATGGAAAAGATCTGCAGAGCCAACCTTGATAGTAATCTTGAGTCAGTCCATGATAGCACAGATGTCATCACCAATGTCAATACCAAAGAAGATAATAACAAACAGCTAGCTCCAGTTCCAAGAGTGACACATCAGAACCTGAATCAATCCCCTACCACCCAGAATCAGCTTATGCAAGTGATGATGCAACCATTGGACAACATTAATGTTTGCAACGATGCACAACTTATTGCCACCTCAGCAGCACACCCTCAGTTCAAGTTTGCAAAATTCGTCATGACCAAGCCATCCGTCTTAGAAGGGTCAACAACGCTCAAGGATGCAAAAGCCTAGATTCGCACCACAGAGGATAAGCTAACTGTCGTGTAATGCAATGATAAGGAGAAAGTTCTCTATGCCGTTAATCAATCGGAAGGAGCTGCATTGGATTGGTGGGAAAACTATTGTGTCGCCCATCAGGATGAGTAGGTCATCACTTGAGCAGAGTTTCCTACTGCTTTTTGCCAACTACATGCGTCATCAAGGAGAAGTGATCTAGAGAAACCTGCTATTCCCACTCCTATATCCAACCTGGTCGTTGTAATTGGAAGCATTGCCAGCCAAATAGGTCAAAAAGATCATTCATGTACCCACCATGGAGAGATAGGACATAGTGCTGATGAGCACAAAATATATTGTTCTAGTTGCGAAGGGAACCATTCCTTTGGAGAATGTCCATTGAGCAAGATCATATGTTTCCTTTGTGAAGGCAAGTATCATTGCCCAAGTCATTGCCTCATGTATTCAGTGTTGTTTTCTATAATACAACATCAGCAAGATAATTTCCTAGCTGATGCCAGTCAAGCATTAGCAAAATGTGGCAGATCGTCATCTGCACAAGATGTCATCTAAGGAGTCAGAAGAGCAACATTTCAACCATGGCAAACAACATAAGAAGAGTAGTAGGACAATATCAACATCGAGTGTGTTTTGAGTGTGCCGAACAAAGCCCCTTGCCACAGAATGTCGTGCAAAGAGACAAGCATCAACCTCCAGGAAGGTTAGTCGTTTCTGTACAATCTCACCAGACAAGTCACAATGATCGACACATGTGTGCTATAATTTTTGTAAAGAAGGTCACTACATTAGCCTGTGTCCTTAGAAGAGCCATTCACCCACCCCATTCTCAACTTGTCCAAAAAGTCATTTCAGTCAAGATTGCAACACCTAGACCAAGTGGTAAAGCAACGAGAGCCGTTTGTCCCAAGAAGAAGTTACAGAAGAGCCGTTTGAATAATGAGTTTATCAAGAAAGCCTAGATTGATGACATCATGCAGTGTCATGCCTCTGTTAGTAGCAATAAAGTCGGTGAATTGTTGAAATCTTCCCTTTGTTTAAAAGCAAAAAGGTGGGCATCTTTGTGTGCAAGTTTATGAAGCAATAACATTATTGGAAAATAAATCCTTGTATGCCCCTCTAAGCATATACCTTTGGATGTCGTAATTATGGAATGTAATGTTGAATGCTAAACCACTATTTCGCATAGTAGCGAGGCAACAATAAATAGTTGAAAGGCCATAGCCATGTGATACTATCTCTATCCACAAGAGATGTTTGCCACTATCATTGCAAGCAATCTATGTAACATGCAACCATATTAGGGAATCAAGTTTGTCTTTGACTTGGTAACTTGGACCATCAAAATTCTGAAGAAACTATCCCAAAAGTTGTAAATGAGTTCGCAGAAATGACCGAGCAGAATAAAGAATTTCCTCAGACAAAGGCAATGTCAAACCAAGTTGATTAGCATAGCAAGCATCAATGTTAGTTGTCAAGTAAGATGGGTAGCACAAGGTATGTGAGAATTTCTAGTCTAACTAGGAGCTAACATTCAAGAGCCCCAGGATCAACCTAGTGGAGTAATGAGAAGAAGCTACACTTTTCCAAGATTATACACGAGTAGGAAAGTGTCGGTAGAAGACCCGTGAGATAGTTATTTCAAGACAACCAAGTCCATCGCCTCTTTGTATAAGGAGAAGTTCACCAAGACCACCAGGAGTGAATCGAGTTCCAATGAAATACAAGAGATATTGATCACTACTCTAGCACTCATACTTCCAGATACCAAGAAGAACCTTGACATCTTCTTGGATGTGCCGTGATAAGAAGTTGTCGCATGTGCTTCATGGCAACTAAGGTTTCAAGTAGAGAAATATCTTGTTCATAAGTTGAAGTTATCTATCATGGTGCAAGTTTTGGAGATCTATTGTCGTTACCTCAATGGTATACACTATGAAATTCACATGGACCACAGTAGCAATGCCTTGAGTTAGAAGAGCTGCCGCAAAAAATGTTGATCAAAGAAGAGTCAATAAAAAATACCTGTGGAATCTAGAAGATGAATCTTGAGTCAGTTATAAGAGGGTATCAGTTTAACCTAGAGTTTAAACCAATGCTAGGGAATCAGACAAGACAAGGTAGTGAGATGATAGTTATATCAAGGAAATCAAGATCTGCATGAAGCAAGGTAAAGCCTTAGGATCCACCGAAGGCGAGCAAGATGATCCACGAATCAATGAGCATATTTGCATATCTGCATCCAAAGAAACTCAACTAGTTGATGCTCAAATAAACATTTGATTCCAATGATTTCATTCCCTCTGGAAGTACCAAGGTGTACCAAGATCTCAAATTTAAACTGTGATGACCCAATAGGAAGCGCAATCAAAGAATATGATACAATGCATCTAGTATGCCAAAAAGTCGGCTAGCATATCAAAGGCCAACTGGATTACTCGAACCTCTAAAGATTCCAACATGGGATTACCTAGAACCCAATCAGGATATGATCTCGTAAGAGTGACCATTGATTGTTTGACAGAGGTTGCCACTCCATTCCTATCAATATCACGTACACTGGAGACCATCTAGAAGAATTGTACATGACAAGGATTGTTAGTTTGCACGATGTGTCGAAGAATAATGTTAGACCAAGTATCCCACTTTATCTTGACATAGGCTGCATGAGGCTTTGGAGATTCATTTGCATCTCATCATTTCGTGTCACCCCAAACCAGTGGACATATTGGAAGAGTTAACCATATCCTAAAATATATGTTTAGAGCTTGTGTCCTAATTCATAGTACCAATTGAGACAAGTTTGGTATACAAAGTTCTCCTACAACACTAACTGTCAGGCAGTTTGCAGATGTCACCATTTGAAACTCTATGGTTGACCACACATGACATCACTCTACTAAAAGGACACCATATAACAAAGTGTGTGGACTTGGCACAAATCAAGAAGTAGATGACCAAGTGTCTAAGATAATAAAGGGATATGAAGTAGCTTAGTCCAGGAATAAAAACTACATGGATTATCACCTTCGTAATTGCGTCTGTCTTCATAATAATTGTTGAAAGGTGTTAAAAAGTTTCAAGCAAAGAGAAGTTTGCCCCATATGTGCTAGTTAGTTCGATATTCTGAAGATCAGAAGAAGAGGTAGCTTATCAACCTGAGTTATCAGTCAGGAGCGGAAGTTTCTTCCATCTTCTGCATCCCTCAACTCCAGAAGTGTCTTCAAGCACCAACCGAGCAGGCACCGCTAGAAGTAATCGAGTTGCAAAAGGACCTTGCCTACAAGAACTAGTTCATCAAGATTTAGGAAGAGGTGAAAAGTGTGACAAGGAGCAAGACGTCCATTCCACAAGATTTTAGAAGAGCAACTGCATCAAAAACAAAGTTGCTTGGAGGCACAAAGAGGACCTGAATGCTAAGTTCCTTAACTTTTTTCCTTAGCCAGCCTGAATGTCGAGGTCTATATTCCTTTAAGGGGGGTGCTTTGTAATATCCTAATTTTTTAGCTTCCAAAAAAATTTCTTTGTAGATTAGGTCCCCGAAAGTTTTCACAAAGTTTCCTTGATTTAATAAAGCTTAATTAGGAAATTTTGAATTTAACACAATTTAATATGAGTAATTCATAATTCAATTAAATCCAAAGCAATTTTATTTGAGTTCCTTCTGTTCCAAGGTATTTTCATCAATTTTCTTGGAATTTTTTGAGTTCGTTTGGTATTTATTTTGGCTCATTTGAATTCCCAGCCTTTTCTTAGATTCAAAAATATTTTTCTAATTCTTTTTTTCTTCGTGGGCTGAATTAGCTTGTCCTACTCTATCCCCGCTCTCTCTCTCTCTCTCTCTCTCTCTCTCGAGCCGCTAGCCCGTATCCTCCATGCCCACCAACAAGCTCCAACCATCCCCTCGCCATCCAGCCCAATCTCCCTAAAACCCTAGCCAACCCATCTGCCACTACCTCCGGCCCACCCACTGCCACCAGCAACCCTGCCCCACCTGGCAGCCACCACCACCACCGCTACGTGGGTGTAATGTGGATTCCGCCGCCCTCGGCTTCCGCACCACTCATACCTCCAAAGGCTATAAATGCCCAGCCATCCTTGTTTTCTGCACCCCTATTGCCCTAGACACCGCTGTGTGGGACACCACCGTTGGCCGGTGCCATCTTCTTTTTCTTTGCCTCCGGTCGTGCTCTACCACCGTGAAACCTTGATGCCCCGTTCCTCATCGCTTCAGTGAGTCCCTCGCATATTTGATCGCGTCAGTAGTGTTCCACTTCCCGATCTACATACCATTCCATATTTCGATTTAGAGCTTCATTCATCGTGCTTAGAGATCGAAGTCTTCTTCTCCATTTTTGGTCTGTGTCGTTATCATTGAAATCTGCCACACCGGTGAGCCTTTGCCATCCATCTCCACCACCATAACCTTCCCCGCGCCACGTTCAACCCTATACACGTGTCCACATCGTCGATCCGTTGCCAGAACCACCTTGCCACAAAATCCGATCTGTTGTCGGTCAATTACATCAATTCCGGTTGTCCATACCGCGTCATCTCCTTCATCGTTTGTTGTCTATCCAACTGCATCCCTTCGCTAGCTCTGTCGTGGCTGCTACCATCGGAGACCATCGGGTTCGAGCATCGTCGTCCTCGTCGACGCCACGTCGTCGCCACCTCATACCATGTCAAAGCCCCATCCCTGCCACCTCTTGGTCACTTCAATGCTATCTTCACCTCGTTAGCGCCACCGCCCTGCCTCGTAAACATCTTGCTTCGTCAGCCACCACGTCATTGCAACCTTTGTGCCACCTCGGCTCAATTTGCCTCTCGTCGTCTGCGTGGCACACTGAGTCAAAAAACTAGACCCAATTCTCTCTCACTTACATACGAGTCTCTCTCACTTACATACGAGTCTCGCATGTTAGGTCAACCTTGGTCAACCCCATCTGCATGAGCTTTGTCCACTGCAAACTAGCATGACTCAGTGGACATGGTCTATGGACTAGTGGCCTACATGTTAGCCTTTCTTTATTTTCTGGAATTATTATAATTGCCAAAAGTCCTTTTTATCCAGTGGGTCCCACATGTCATCCTCTAAAAAATTTCCAAAAATTCCCAAAAATAAAGTTTCCGAGACTCACACTACCCCTACTCTGTTAATTTCTTGTTTTTCTTTCCCGATAAAACTTCCGAGAGGTCGTTCTTCCTCATACGAACTCCGATTGAACCTGTTCAAGTTTCTAAATTCATCTAAAATCAATCCCTACCTTCTAGTACTTTTCAATTTAAATTTATAGTTTTATTGATTTATCTTTTTCAATTTTTTCAATTGTGCTTTCTCTCTCATTAGACATTGACGCTCTAGAATCGCCCAAAGGAGTTGAAGGTCAACGAAGTCGAAGACTGAAGATAAAAGAACAGAAACATTGCCAGGGAAAGGCAAGTTGTGCTTTGATCATATTGGACCCTGTTTTACAAAATTACGTTCATTCAAATTATTGCAAGCTAATTCAATTATCAAATGTTTTACTATTTTGGGATTAGCTATGCAACCTATTCGGTTATACCTACCTTGTGAATTGTGTTACCATGATCATTTGTCACCATAGTCTGGTTAATTACTAGTTTTTAATTATCATAGAACCAATGTGGGTTGGTTAGACACGATTAGTATGCTAAGCCTGGGAACAGGTTATTGATATCATTTTGAAATGGTAAACTTATACTTGACAAAGTGAATATGAAATGTCTCTGTGGAAAGCTGTGTATTGTTTGTTGTCGCCTGTTAATGGCATGTATTGCACTTAATTAACAGGGTGAAAAAATATTTAGACTAGAGCGAGTGGGAAGTTCTTTGTGAATTGGTGGACCGTGTGAGGGTACTGTATAAATCTTTGTGACTTAGTGTAGTAAATTGGCGGTCTCACCCTGGTCAATTAAATACTTAACTTTGTGCGGCATTGAACTGTGCCATATTGTACCACCATATTCCTGGTATGGGACAAACCTAGGTGAGTAAAGTTACAAAGTCTCGACATTGGCTGCCTGAAGACATCAACATTGGCTACCTGAGGACGTAGGTTAAGCTGTGTGTCAGGGTGGATATGTGGACTCATTTATGATGGGTCGCATCTATGGACAGTTCATCATTTCTGTGTCCAACGGTGTGCATCGAGCCAACGAGCTTAGTGAAGTTCAGTTATCGGTAGTGTGCTCACCGGGAAGGTCAATTGTTGAGATGAAATTTTGGAAAAAGCTTTGTCGTAATTACTTAGTCGCACACCTCTGAAGTGTGTTAAACAGATATTATAAGATGATTTATCTCTTATGAGTAAAGTTGTACAAATTCTATAGAGTGTTAACAATCTATTCAAATATATGCGTCCTCGATCATGGACATGCTCAGTGATTTTACATGAATGGTAGATTTTACAAAACCAAAGTGAAAGGGAAGTTGTGTGAAAGAATTGGTTTAAGCTTTGTGAACTTTGTGGAAACTCTTGTTACTTATTATTATTACTAATTCAAAAGCAAATGTTGCTTATTGCAAAATAATCTTAGTAGCCATATAATTTGGAATAAACCATCATCTGTACTTGTATTTTGTGGTACAACTTGTCGAGTACTTCGTCAGTGCATCTTTGGTCAATAAGGACTACTTAAAGGATCGTGCAAAACTAGGTTGCACTACCCCAATTGATTGCCTATGAGCATATGTATGAGCTACACTGAAGTATTATGTTTCCTTCCGCTGCAGCTTTTTGGAGATATTCACCTTCCAAGGCATTAATTGTATCATTCGACCATATTGTCGCTACTCTGATAATTATTGTTAATTCCCTATTTCTTAGTTATCTTTGCATATGGAATGAAATTTCATCGATGTTACTTTTGTGTACACTAGCGTGATAATGGACTAGTTCAGTATACACAGAGGGTCCATATTTGCATATTCGGGTCCCGACAACATCTCCAAAGGGAATTCCATATGGCATAATAATCTTGTGCGCCTATAAATAATGCCGCAGTTTTCTCGAAGACATGAGGAGAGCATCTATTTTTTTTTGGACCTAGGGGTAACGCTCCTTCGGCTCATGTAAGACTTTGCTTACATAGTATATTGGTCATTGAATATTTTCACATTCAACGACTAGTATTGCACTTACCGCTTGTGGCGTAGCGGCTAAGTATAATGAGAGTGGCTCATCTGGTTGTGGATAAACCAAGATTGGAGCACTCGTAAGATATCTTTTGACATCACCAATAGCTTTGTTTGCCTCTTCAGACCACTCAAAACCCTCATGTTTCCTAATAAGCTTAAAGAAAGGGAATCCTTTTTCCCTAGACGTACAGTAAAGCGACTTAACGTTGCCATGCACCCTGTGAGTTTCTGAACTTCTTTCTTTGTGGTCAGAGGGCGCATCTGATCGATGGTTGTGATCTTTTTTGGGATTGGCTTCAATGTCTTGGGCGGAGAAAAGGAACCCAAGTAGTTTTCCCAAAGAGATTCTGAACACGTACACATATATCGGGATTGAGTTTCAAGTAGTGTTTTCTGAGGTTGTCGAAAGTTTCTTGCAGGTCGGAGGCGTGACCTACGAGCTTTATGCTTTTTATGACCAGATCATCAATGTAGGCTTCCAAGTTTCTGCCTAGTTGAGGATCAAAGGTATTTTGCATATGGCACTGGAAGGAAGCACCCACATTGTTATGGTATTTTGACATAGCAAAAAATTCAAAATAGAGTAATGAATGCAGTCTTTTCTTCATTCTCTAAACACATACTAATCCACTGATATCCAGAATATGCATAAAGAAAACTAAGCATCTCACAACCAGCAGTAGAATTAACCAATTGATCAATAGGTGGAAGGGAAAAATCATCCTTTGAACAAGCTTTATTTAAGTCCGTGATATCTACACACACACACTCCACTTACTATTAGATTTCCTAACCATTACAGGATTGACCAACCTCTCGAGGTGGTCGACCCTGCTTTTAATAGCTTGTCGAGTTCCAACCGGATAGCTTCTAGTCGGTCCGGGGTGAAGCGTCACAACTTTTGTTTGACGGGCTTCTTATCAGGCCATAAAGCTAGCATGTGCTCAATTACCTCCGTACGAACCCCGAGCATGTCGAATGCATGCGACATGAATACATCTTCGTTTGCCCAGAGGAAGGCAATGAGTGTGTCTTCCTATGCGGAGTCGAGGCTGGCCCTATGCAAATAGTATTGGAGGACTCAGTGGGTTTGAGCAGAACCTCCTTGACCTGGTCATTCGGCTTAGCTGCAACCTTCGGCTTCGAGTGCTTCATCGAGTGCTGCACATTGTGAGCTTCCCAAGTTGGGATTTGACTCGCTAACTCGAGGGATTTGCGATCGTATTTAAGCACCATCTTCTTATCACAGTGAAATGTGATGACTTCTTTGAGACCTGTCATCTTTAAGCATTGATAACCATAATGGGCTGCCATAAAGGTCCTTGACCTAGTTTTTCAACTCCTGGACAAAATTCTTCACCTCTTCGTTAAGGTGGTCAAGCTTCTTGGCCAACTCTGAAGCTCCTGCATTGAACTCGTGTTGTAGAGTGTCTCGCAAGGCATGATACTGCATTCGAGTGATGGGCTAATTGAATATGTCATTCTCATCCACATCAAAGTTATCACTTCAACCTGACATTATTAGTTGAAAAAACGACAAGCAAATAGCACTACTACAAAAAGGCTAATACTGGATGCCTCATCATAGACAGTTGACCAAAATCGTTTCTATCAAATACAACCACAGATGGTTTTTGTTTAGCTGCCGTCTGTGTTACTGGCTGCGCTAAAAATTGTTTGTAATGTGTTACTGGCTGCGCTAAAAACCGTATGTGAAAAGTAATATCATAGACGTTTCGTGTTGAAAACCGTCTGTGAAGTTGTACAGACGGTTCCAATAGATAACCATATGTACTACTTCACATGCGGTTTTGAACAAGAACAGTATGTGATATTACTAAATATCATAGATGGTTATTTATTGGAACCGTCTGTAATTAGAAACAATAGATTAGCCGATTCCGATCGACCACTCCTCATCGGGCAAGATTGGTTTTTTAAAGTGGTTGAATTGAAACTAATTTCTTCAACAGAAGATATGTAATCCAGTAGGCACCTTATTTCGCATCATGTGTAACTTCACTGTCTTGACATATAACTTCTAATCAATAGAAGAATGAAGAAGTACTTCACAGGATTGATCTATCGGAACTTACACATCATAGACAGTGAAGTGATCACCTGATCGTCGGGATGTGATCTTCTACCAATTTCTTGATGACTTCAAATCCATAGACTAAATTGACATTTCGACCACCTATAAATTGAAGTAGTCGATCAATCATCCATGGATTTTGTTCTTTCCATGCACGGTGGTCGAAAAGTCAATTTATTCTGTGAACTTTGCCTTACTATATTGAAGGGTAGGGAGATGAGAACTTTAAGAAGAAATGGAAGTAAGAAAAAAATAGGAAAAGTTTGTGTGTGATTTTTTTTCTTAGTTCTGTGCGCCCTTCTGATGGTTATTTATAGGCTTAATAACTTGTGGCAAGATTAAATTAACCAATAAAGATGGAAGTCCAACATATAGGCTTTATTAGAATCTACTCCTAATAAATCATTAGTAACGAAAGCATCACTATTTTTCGGGAATCAATTTTCATAAATATGGTTGATGCTCTTTTTCCTATGTTTACAACTGAAGCTGGAGGTCTCATCACAGACGGTTCTATTACGGAACCGTTTGTGATGTGAGACCATATCACGGATGATTCTATTATGGAACTGTCTGCGATAAGTGTAATACTCCGGAAATGGTTCGGTACAAGAAAGAGGTCGGAGAGAGTAAAAGAAATGGTTTTCATCGGAAAATTCCAAACTTCGGGGGCGGTTTACGTTATTGCCAGGCAACCGGGCCGCGATCATGACCAGTGGCCCAAGAGGGCGGCCGGCCCATGTAGGGCGGCCAAAGGGGGACCACTTCCCCAAAAACCCTAGTGCCTCCACCCCTCCCCCTTGAGCCGCCTCTCCTCCCCTTGAGCCGCCCCATCTCCTCCTCCCCTCCTCCTAGGCGCCTCCCCTCCATTGGTGGCTGCCATTGAGATCCCGAGCTACACACCGGTCTTCCACGCGTTCATCTTGGTTCTTCCTCCGCCGGGCGCTTGCATTCCAATCGGGTTCGTGGAGTTGGGGCTGGCCAAAGAAGGAGAGGGTAAGTCTTCGGGAAGTTGATCCTCGTCGTTCTTCGGGTCTACAAGGGTAACGAGAGACCCCATCGCTGTTTGATTGCATTAGAGTTGTCGATTCAATGTTTTTGGTAGTATCGCGTAATCTCTGTTAGTAGATCGGTTCTGTACATAATGTTGCAACTCGGTTTTGGGTGCCTTAGAGGCAGAATTGGAGGTTTTCTCCTTTTAGAGTTTTGTTCCTTATTTCATTAGCTTTCTTTTGGCACCTGGATCACCAATTTGCACCCAGTAGATTAAAAGTTATGACTGTTTTACTACGTGCTGGTCTGTCTGTCAGAACTGCTGGGTATAGTCGGTTGCACCTAGGTTTTGATATAGTTAGAGTCAGCATCAGGTCGGCCACCCAAATAGGTTTTTGAAGATAATTTCACCATGTTTCCAGGCTGATAAAAATCACTTTATTTGGATCAGTGGTTTAAAAGTTATAGCATTTTCTTTAGGGCTGTTCTGAATTCTGGGCAGACTGCAGTTGTAGTTTTTCATTGGATGGTTAGACCTCTGTATTGGCCGAATTAGAGTTTACCATCAACTAGAGTTTTGTAGCCAGTTAAGTTAAGAAAATTTGAGCACTGGTTTCAGGTCTTTTGGACTTACGGTTTTTTATTGGTGAATTTTCTAGTAAAACTGCCAGATTAGGGATAATTGAAATGGTTGGGTAAATTGATCAAATTGAACTTTTATTTGGTTAGTTTGGTTAGAGATTGAGGGAGGACACGTGTAGCATTTCCAAACTCGCTTGTCCTTATTTCCATTATTTTATATTGTAGGCGGTGAAGCGGTGAGTGGAGGGGTATCTCAATTACCTCCCAACCCGTTGCAGCGCGGCAGACAAGTAATTTGTATTCAATGATTGATGTCATGTATGATGTGTGAATGAATGCTTACATTTGTTCGTATTTGTAGATGAATGCCATGTGTTCTTTTCATTCATGAGTACTATTCAATATTGACATGGGATCATCATGACATGCATACATTATTTTTGGTAAGACCCATCAATTCCAGTATGGGCACTTGAAATCCCATCAATTCCAAGATGGGTACGTGAGCCCACCATTCCAATGTGGGCCACGTTACGTGAGTCCACCATTCCAATGTGGGCCACGTTGACTGATCGTATGAAACGTTCTTCATACGATTACTTTAAGTGAACACCGACGGTGATTCACTCGCTATACCAGATATGCCGCAATATGTCCATTTCCTTCAATGCACCATTCCACTTCATCCATTCATAAATTCGTTTCAGTAGTTGTTCAAATTATGTTTGTGATATATTGCTCATTGTATGTTTGATTGTTACATACTGCTTGTTTGTTTGAGTCTTTGGCTCATTCTTGCTTTATTGTCTTATTTAGGTAAATGACAAGGAAGAATGATCTTGTGGATGGTAGTTCATCACGTTGCACTCACTATCATATATCAAACAATTTGAGGACTTTTATTGTCGTTAGTTATGATTTGTGTTGCATTGTAATAAGCCATCATGGCCTTGTTTACCATATCTTTCTGAATTGTTTACTTCCATTTCGTTGATTAAGACTTGAGGATGAATACTTGTTTCCATATATTCTTAATACTTGCTTCACCTTATCATGCGATTTGATGTTTTTCATTTGAAGAGTAGTGATTGTAGGTGACATCTTGACTTCCTTATAGTC
This sequence comes from Hsuehochloa calcarea, assembly GCA_036346395.1. Lineage (NCBI taxonomy): Eukaryota > Viridiplantae > Streptophyta > Magnoliopsida > Poales > Poaceae > Hsuehochloa > Hsuehochloa calcarea. Next base: position 12,738,203 of record CM070603.1, read on the forward strand.
AGGGTGTTACAGTTGGTATCAGAGCGGGCTTCAGGTCCGTGGTAATAATATTAAAATGACACACTGTGCACAATAGGAAGGGTTGGGTACACCATTGTTTTTCCGCAATTGCTTGGTTATGTCCCAATTATTTTGTTTATCAGTTCGTTGAGCTAAGTATTTGATTTTCGTTCTATTGTGTTGTTGTTCTTAGATGGCAAGAGGTAGAGGCCGTGGTCGTGGTCGTCCATCGACCCGTAGAGGTGGTCGAGGCCGCAGTCCGGCAGCTACATCGTCTTCGTCTGAAGGGTTGGTGGTCTTTGATCGAGGAGATTGCCTCACCGCGCCTCCGGCTTCTTGCCACCGCCGCAATCACGATCTCATTCGCACCTATTAAGGGAGAATCAACAACTCCGCCAACAATTGCAGCGGCCATTCCTGCGGCCGCACGCTTTGTGGCGGAACTCATTCTTCTTCTTTGCTCCACCCGAGGCTAGGATGAGCCTCCGTGAGTGGATGTCGCTTCGTCTGGACACTTTTGACGGAGCAGGTACACCGGTTCAGGCTGCGGACTGGTTGAGGTACATGGAGCGTCAGTTTGGAGCTTTAGAGCTGGCATCCGCGAAGAAGCGCGATTTGTGGCCTTTCACCAAGGGCCAGCCGACATCTGGTGGGAAGGGTCCTGTCTTCCGTGACTCAGTAGCAGGTCTTGTTACTTGGGAGGTTTTGTGGAGAGGTTCAGACACGCTTTATCCCGACTCCTTCATCGAGAAGATGGAGCAATCACTCGACCTATGTGCAAGGAAAAATGTCAGATATCGAGTATGAGGCCGGATTTAACAACTGTGCGCTTTGTCCCACCTGTGGCAAGTGATGATAAAGAGAAGGCTAAGAGGTTCGTGGGGCCTCAATCGAGAGTATCGCCAGATTCGGGAGCAACAGTCACGTGACTTTAGCTCGGTGGTTGAGCGAGCTAGAGGATGGAGTTGGAAAGAGCTCCTTCGTCGCAAGGGCATGTTGCTAGTGGTTCTTGTTATCGTGGATCTCGCGGTGGCGAAGCGGAGTTTCGGTGGAGGTGGTGGGTCTTTTCAGCGACCCGCTGCTAAGAGGTTTCACAAGAACCAACCCTCCCGTCCGGTTCAGCAGTGGCAGTCTTCTTCTTCGGCGCCACGTTCTTCATCTTTCGCCCCACGCTTGCGTCTGCTCGGTCGGGGCATGAAGTGTTTTCGGTGTGGTGATTTGGCATCGAGCTTGAATGTTCCTTCAAGGAACATGTCAGCAGTGTGGTCGGGAGGGCCACAAGTCCTCAGTGTGCAAGCAAAATCCAGCTAGTATCATCAAATGGGAGACCGTCCCAGCAGCTTCTTCCTCCAGCTTCCACAGAGGTTCGATTCAGACTGACGGCGGTTCTGCACCACAAGTACCCTCCAAAGATGGGGTCCACTGCAGCTTTTACTCCGGCGCCTCCGCAGGTTCTATTGGAATCCCGCACCATCCGCCTCTCGTCGCTTGTTCCTCCAATAATGTTTCCGCCTTTCCGACGCAGAGCGTTGGTGCGTCTTCTGCCGGTGCATCGGGGGTTTACGCCATGCCCACCCTCGAGACCTTGGGACGCCCCGATGTGGTGATGTACTTTACTTGTTGATTCGCATGATGCCTTTGTAATTGTTTGATTCGGGGCTACTTACTCGCTCGTGTCTTTGGAGTTTGTTAGAAAAGTGGGTTTGAGTTTTCACTTATTTCGAGTCGGTGGTAGTCGGCTCCCGGAGGACTTATTTCTAGCTCTACCGTCTGTCCGGTTGTTCTATACCGATAGATGATGAGGTTTTCACTGCGAATCTTATGGTTATTCAATTGGCACCATTCGATGTTATTCGGTATGGACCGTTATTCCAATACCGTGCCAAGATTTGTTGTTTCGGAAGACGGTGACTTTGCTAGCTCCTTCCTGAAGAATCGGTATTCCAGACAGCCAGCACCGTCGATTCGAAGATTTGTATTGCTAATCTATTCCCTAGCCGTCGTGCATCGACCATCGGATTACTTTGCTCCTCAATGAAAAGACCGATTCTTTGCGGCAGTATTGAGGAGATTCCATGGTGAAGGAGTTTTCCGATGTCTTTCCTATAGAACTTCCTTAATGCCTCCGGTGAGAAAAGTGGAGTTCGGATTGATCTTTTTCCGAACTCGGCCGTTGTCCAAGTCTCCTTACCGCTTGGCTCGGCCATTTCGTGAAGAATTGAAGAAACAATTGACGACCTGCTGTCCAAAGGTATGATTCAACAGAGCGTTCGCCTTGGGGAGCGCTCGTTCTTTTATTAAGAAGAAAGATGGCACCGCGTATGTGCATAGATTATCTAGCGCTTAATCGGCGATCGTGAAGAACAAATATCCTTTGCCTCGCATTGATGATCTTTTCGACCAGTTGAAAGGAGCTAGAATATTTTCTAAGATTGATCTTCAGTCGGGTTATAATCAGATTCGAGTTCGTGAGCAGGATATTGAGAAAACGGCTTTCTCTACGAGGTATGGTCATTATGAGTATAAAGTTATGTCTTTTGGACTAATGAATGCTCCTGCAGTTTTCATGGAAGCCATGAACAGTATGCTGCATCAATACCTTGATGATTTCGTTGTGGTATTCATAGATGATATCTTGATTTATTCCAAGACAGAGGAGGATCACACCCACCATTTGCGGTTGGTACTTGAAACTTTAAGAGAGAATCAATTCTATGCCAAGCTGAAGAAATGTGAGTTCGGATTTTCGAAGTTGGATTTTTGGGTCACGTTATTAATCAGAAGGGTATTTCAGTTGATCCTAGTAAGATTTCGACAGTGGTTGAGTGGAAGAGACCAACCAATGTTAAAGAAGTAAGGAGTTTTCTGGGTTTAGCTGGTTATTACCGCGGTTTGTGGAGGGTTTTTCAACCATTGCTAAACCGATGTCCCATTGACACGAAAGGTGTTAGATTCGATGGTCTCGATGCTTGTGAGCGCGCTTTTGCTCTTTGAAAGATAGATTAGTGACTGCTCCAATTCTTACTCTTCCTGAGCCTGGGAAGAGATTCACTATCTATTCAGATGCGTCCATAGTTGGACTTGGTTGTGTACTCATGCAGGATGGTAAAGCGATTGCCTATGCATCGAGACAGCTGAAGAAGCATGAACAGAATTATCCCACCCATGATCTAGAGCTAGCTGCAGTGATTCATGCTTTGAAGATCTGGCGTCATTATTTGTATGGCGAATCTTGTGATGTGTTCACTGACCACAAGAGCCTGAAATACATCTTTACCCAGAAGGACTTGAACTTGAGACAGAGGAGATGGCTAGAGTTGATCAAGGACTATGATCTTACTATTCAGTACCATCCCGACAAGGCTAATGTGGTAGCCGATGCCTTGAGTCGCAAGGCGACACCTCCTATCCTCAGTTGTCTTATTGCTGACTTTGAGCGTATGGATATTTCTTTCTGCTTTGCGGGTACCGCACAGACCGAGACTCAGTTGATTTTAGAGTCAGCCCTTCCGGATCGGGTGCGAGTAGCACAACAGCGAAGATCGATGTTCCAACGAGTGAGGAAGCGCTTGCGGCGAGGGCAAGCGGTCACCGGTGTGGACAAATTTGATTCTTTGCGATTTAAAGGGCGCCTTTGTGTGCCACAGGAGTCTCAGGTTAAATTGGAGATTTTGAAAGAGGCCCATCGTACTCCTTATACCGTACATCCTGGGGAGACCAAGATGTACAAAGATTTAAAGAAAAGTTTCTGGTGGAAACGGATGAAAATTGATATTGCACAGTATGTGGCTTCATGTGGGGTGTGCCAGCGGGTCAAGGCTGAGCACAAGCGACCAACAGGACTGTTGCAACCCTTGGAGGTACCAGTTTGGCCATGGGACGATATATCTATGGATTTTGTGGTTGGTTTACCTCGCACGCAGCGAGGAAAGGATGCTATTTGGGTAATTGTGGATCGGTTCAGTAAGTCTGCACATTTCATTCCTATTCGTACAACCAATTCGCAGCGATTTGGCTCCTCTTTATGTACGAAATTGTGCGTTTGCACGGAGTGCCAAAGACCATTGTTTCGACCGAGACGCCAAGTTCGCTTCCAAATTCAGGAAAGTTTGCAGAGTGCATTGGGCACACAACTCCGTCTTAGCACGACCTTTCATCCCAGACAGATGGATATCGAGCGCACCATTCGGACTTTAGAAGACATGCTCGGTGTTGTGTTTTATCCTCGAAAGGTAATTGGGAAGAGCATTTAGCCTTGGCGAGTTTGCTTATAACAACGCTTATCATTCCAAGATTCGAGCCGCCCATACGAGGTTCTCTATGGGCGTAAGTGCAGTCCCGTTGTCTTTGGGATGAGGTTGGAGAGCGGGCAATCTTGGGCCCCGACCGGGTTCAAGCAGACAGTGGCTAGAGTGGCATAAGTTAGGCGAAATTTGTTGGTGCCCAAAGCCGATGTAAGAGCTACGTTGATGTCGTAAGATGAGATTTGGAATTCGAGGTGGGAAATGAAGTTACATTGAGAGTATCGCCATCTAAAGGCGTAGTGCGTTTTGGCACCAAAGGGAAACTTAGTCCAAGGTATGTTGGACCCTTCCCAATCGTGGCACGAATTGAGAAGTTAGCTTACCGTTTGGACCTTCCTGATTCTATGAGTGGGGTTCACAACGTGTTCCATGTTTCGATGCTGAGAAAGTTTCTGAGAGACCCAGATCTTGTCATTCCTTTGGAGCCTTTGATTGTCAGGCAAGACCTTACCTTCGAGTCCCGGCCAGTGAAGATATAGGAAGAATCAGAACGGGTTCTGAGGAATAAGACCCTGAAGTATGTCAAAGTTCTTTGGTCGCATCAGTCTGAGAGAGAGGCCACTTGGGAGTTGGAGTCCCGCATGAGAGAGCAATACCCGACACATGCGTTTAAGGTAAATTGTTTAAGTTGTAAATTCGGTATTTATTTCTTTCTCGTTGGATCGTTGATTAGATTCGAGGTCGAATCTGTTAAGGGGTAGACCGTAATACTCCTAAATGGTTCGTACAAGAAAGAGGTCGGAGAGAGTAAAAGAAATGGTTTTCATCGGAAAATTCCAAACTTGGGGTTTACGTTATTGCCGGCAACCCGGGCCGATCAGCGACCAGTGGCCCAAGAGGGCGGCCGCCCATGTAGGGGCCGCCAAAGGGGGCACCACTTCCCCCCCCCAAAACCCTAGTGCCTCCACCCCTCCCCCTTGAGCCGCCCCATCTCCTCCTCCCCTCCTCCTAGGCGCCTCCCCCTCCATTGGTGGCTGCCATTGGAGATCCCGGAGCTGCACACCCGGTCTTCCACGCGCTCATCTTGGTTCTTCCTCCGCCGGCGCTTGCATTCCAATCGGGTTCGTGGAGTTGGGGCTGGCCAAAGAAGGAGAGGGAAGTCTTGGAAGTTGATCCTCGTCGTTCTTGGGTCTACAAGGGTAACGAGACCCCATCGCTGTTTGATTGCATTAGAGTTGTCGATTCAATATTTTTGGTAGTATCGCGTAATCTCTGTTAGTAGATCGGTTCTGTACAGAATGTTGCAACTCGGTTTTGGGTGCCTTAGAGGCAGAATTGGAGGTTTTCGCCTTCTAGAGTTTTGTTCCTTATTTCATTAGCTTTCTTTTGGCACCTGGATCACGAATTTTCACCCAGTAGATTAAAAGTTATGACTGTGTTACTACGTGCTGGTCTGTCTGTCAGAACTGCTGGGTATAGTCGGTTGCACCTAGGTTTTGATCTAGTTAGAGTCAGAATCAGGTCGGCCACCCAACTAGGTTTTTGAAGATAATTTCACCATGTTTCCAGGCTGATAAAAATAACTTTATTTGGATCAGTGGTTTAAAAGTTATAGCATTTTCTTTAGGGCTGTTCTGAATTCTGGGCAGACTGCAGTTGTAGTTTTTCATTGGATGGTTAGACCTCTGTATTGGCCGAATTAGAGTTTACCATCAACTAGAGTTTTGTAGCCAGTTAAGTTAAGAAAATGTGAGCACTGGTTTCAGGTCTTTTGGACTTACGGTTTTTTATTGGTGAATTTTCTAGTAAAACTGCCAGATTAGGGATAATTGAAATGGTTGGGTAAATTGATCAAATTGAACTTTTATTTGGTTAGTTTGGTTAGAGATTGAGGGAGGACACGTGTAGCATTTCTATACTCGCTTGTCCTTATTTCCATTATTTTATATTGTAGGCGGTGAAGCGGTGAGTGGAGGGGTATCTCAATTACCTCCCAACCCGTTGCAGCGCGGCAGGCAAGTAATTTGTATTCAATGATTGATGTCATGTATGATGTGTGAATGAATGCTTACATTTGTTCGTATTTGTAGATGAATGCCATGTGTTCTTTTCATTCATGAGTACTATTCAATATTGACATGGGATCATCATGACATGCATACATTATTTTTGGTAAGACCCATCAATTCCAGTATGGGCACTTGAAATCCCATCAATTCCAAGATGGATACGTGAGTCCACCATTCCAATGTGGGCCACGTTACGTGAGTCCACCATTCCAATGTGGGCCACGTTGGACGGTCGTATGAAACGTTCTTCATACGATTACTTTAAGTGAACACCGACGGGTGATTCACTCTCTATACCGGTATATGCTGCAATATGTCCATTTCCTTAAATGCACCATTCCACTTCATCCATTCATAAATTCGTTTCTAGTAGTTGTTCAAATTATGTTTGTGATATATTGCTCATTGTATGTTTGATTGTTACATACAGTTGCTTGCTGAGTCTTTGGCTCATTCTTGTTTTATTGTCTTATTTAGGTAAATGACAAGGAAGAATGATCTTGTGGAGGGTAGTTCATCACGTTGCACTCACTATCATATATCAAACAATTTGAGGACTTTTATTGTCGTTAGTTATGATTTGTGTTGCATTGTAATAAGCCATCATGGCCTTGTTTACCATATCTTTCTGAATTGTTTACTTCCATTTCGTTGATTAAGACTTGAGGATGAATACTTGTTTCCATATATTCTTAATACTTGCTTCACCTTATCATGCGATTTGATGTTTTTCATTTGAAGAGTAGTGATTGTAGGTGACATCTTGACTTCCTTATAGTCAGGGTGTTACAATAAGTATCACTGATGGTTCCATAATAAAACCATACATGATATCCCTTTATTAATAGGAGACCGCTAGGGTTTGCGCCCTAACTCGTCAATCCCCAGCACCCATAGTCTTGCCCATTCCCCTCCCCACCCGAGTGTCCCTGACCTCGATGCCGCTGCCCAAAGCCTCCTCCCCGACGGCCGCCCCCAAGTTGCGCCTTCTCCCCGACCCCATTGCCGACGCCACCCTTCTTCCCATCACCGCCGGTTGTGACACCATGGTTCACTGCACAAGACACTCTTTATCGTAAGAGTCTTGTCCAGTGTCACCGTCGTGACACAACTATGGTGACGTCGCCGCCGCTGGTCCAATCGACCCCCCCCCCCTCTCCAAATCCACCTCCCCGCCGCCAGATCTACCTTCCCCTCTTCGACCTCTCCACCGACATCCCCCGGCTACCTCTCCACTGTCCTCCCTCGACAACCTCTCCATTATCTGTTGCTTTAGTTTTTGGGTTTGAGTTTGACTTGTTTACTGATGTGGGTTGTTGTTGCTTATGCATACATGAAGGAGATGGATTTGGTGAGCTACTGCTGGTGGTCGATTTGTCATTTTTACTGGGGTAACTACTTCCTTTTACTCTCTATCCCTTACCCTCCCCTTGCTCTGTGATGTGGGTGATGCTATGGTGGGTGTTCTGTGATGGTTGGATGATATGGGTGGGTTCTCTGTGTATGATGTTAATTCATATGATGTGATTTGGATGAGGCAAAATATCAGTCTTTACACATACAAATTTTTGTACATGTAACTAACTTATGGTATGTTCCTATATGGTATTCTTATTTTGAAAGTTGCAATTAACTTTTTAGATTTGTAAAAGTTAGGCTAATTTGTAAAGCTGTAATTAACATACAAATTTCTAAAATTTTTACCTAGTTTGTGTCTCTGATCATCAATTATTTATTAATAGGTGTGTATTCTATTACAAAACAAGACCAAATGAGTCAAAACTACTACAACACCTCTTCGCTTGCCTTTCGCCATTCGTTTCACCTTTGTCTGTGTAACTGTGTTCATGCCGGTCAAGTTCTCCTCCCTTGTGTCCCAGGTACGCCCTATCATTCCATTCTTGATCTCTTCTCTATAAAGTCTCCAAGCAGTGGCTGCTTATGCCTTTAAAACCAACTATATGTATATATATATATATATATATATATATATATATATATATATATATATATATATCGGGGGTCGTCCACGCAGCATGAGGAGGATGAAATAGCAGCCACATGCAACTTCATCGAGCCTGCAAGTTTAAGAAGTATGGCTGTCAGGAGAGCGCGTGGACATCCAATTATCTGGATGTCGTCGATAGGTAATTAGATGTTGCTATGTTCAGAAAGTGACGTGGACGTGCACGTACTCCGACTGGGAAGTGGCATCATGTATCAGCAACCAACCATTATCATAACCAGTAAAAGAGACATGACCAGCAACAAAAATGAAGTTTCTAATGGACTGAAACCTAAGTAAACTCACCAAAATAATAGGTTGAAACTACGGGTTAAAAGATAATATTTTTGGCTTTTGTGTATAGGACTGAAAATAAAACTAAGGGTAAGTAATCCTACTGTGTCAACCGAAGCTGTCATACCAAGATGATACCGGGGCCTGATCTTCACAACATAGATCAAAGATAACTTTGGATCCGTGCAACCCGACGAACCGATGACGCCAACCACTTTAAAAACAACAACCTATGACAAAAGAATTCGCTTGACCACACACTCGTGATCTCGTGTACCTAACCACACAATAGTAGACATTAGCTGCTCCTGCAAAACCAAAGGGTTCACAAGAACAATGACAGCAAGAAACTCCAAATTCCCTCAAATGTGCACTTGGCTAACCTAGGAAAAAAATGCATAGTTTTTAAAAATATTTAATCGTGGTCTGACCTCCCTGCTATCACGTACATAAATATATATAGGCCAAGTGGCTGTCAAAAACTGGGAAACCAATCCCTGCTGGAGTCAGCTTCTTCTACAACTCTCCTAGACGTATTTGGCTCAGACACAATGCAAGAAAAAAGGAAATAACTTATATGACCGACTCAAACTAATAATCGGCCAGAGAACAGACACACATGTCCACTCTTTCCTTATTCATAATTTCTTTCTTTACCAGGTCTACATGTACTAGTCCATGATGTACTGGTCAGCAACACTGGTTGACGACGTACTAGCAACACACTGCTCGATGATGCACCGGTCGGTGACAGCGAATTAATTGAGCACACTGGTCACAACATACTGGTCGATGATGCACTGGTCGGTGAGAGTGAACTGATTAGGGACATTGGTCGGGGTGATGCTGTACTAGTCGGGGATGTTGCTGAAACTGTCGGTGATACTGCCTAACTGGTCTGTTCTTCATGCGCCAACAGCATATGCACCGATCTCCATGCACCCCGTTCGGCATTAGCCCCCGGACATTGTCTGGGGTCGGTCTCCGAGCCTCGTCTGGGGTTGCATTCCAGATCTCGTTCGGAGTGGGTTCACCAATACGTCGCTACTCAGCCAGGTTGGCCATAGACACCGTTTGGGGTTAGCCCTCAGACCCGAACCTTGTCAGAGGTCGGTCTTCGGGCCTCGTCCGAGGCTGATCGTCGGACCTTGCCTGGGGTGGATCCCGACACGTCGTACCTTTATGAGGTTACCGTTGGCTTGAGGTAGCATGGGGACCCTCTCCCAACACATCCGATGGCATCCCTTTTGGTTGGTACCCTTGATCATGTACCCCTTCATCTCTAGTAAATCTGAGCACAAGTCAAACACTATTATTAGGTAGCAACCTATTCTCATAAGAATTAACATAATACTTAGTTAGGAAAGATTAACCTATTGATTAAGTAACTTAGCTCTAGCCTGATTAATGAGCCCAATTGATACTTCCTTTTTGCTGGTATTAGAGGTAGGAGTAGTATAAGTAGGGTTGTCCTCATGGGGGGGGGGTGTCGCCGAAAGCGGCAGTTCGGAGATGCCACGGTGGCGTTGCCTCAGCCGCAGGGTGGTTCCTCAGCATGGTCGATAGTGTAAAGAACGAGAGGATTGGAGTAATCACCGCACTTGCCAAACGTGGGCAGGGGTGGCTTTTATATAGCTGACCAATACCAGGTTTAGAAGGTTACAAGATCCACAATTAGCGGAGTCAAACAAGGTAAGTTACAACGGTGCAAATCTATACAATTATATAGCTAATACCCGCCCGCAGTAGCATCAGGAGGATTCCGGATGCAAAGACTGGACCAAAATTCGGAGAACAACTTACCGGCAGGCCTTTAGTCATGATGTCTGCGAATTGATGTGAAGAAGGCACATGAAGGACTCGAACATGCCCAAGAGAGACCTTTTCACGGACGAAGTGTTATCGATCTCGATGTGTTTGGTGCGCCGATGTTGGATTGGATTGGTTGACAGGTAGACAGCACTGACATTGTCACAGTACACAATAGTCGCGGAAGCAAGTGAGACATGCAACTCCTGAAGCAATTGGCGCAGCCAACTGCACTCGGCTACGGCATGGGCGACGGCTCGGTACTCGGCTTCTGTGCTGGAGTGAGAGACTGTGGACTGGCGCTTGGAGGACTAGGACACGAGATTGTCACCGAGGTAGACGCAATAGCCCGAGGTGGAGCGTCGAGAGTCGGGGCAGCCCGCCCAATCTGCATCGGAGTAGGCTGTGAGGGAAGTCACCGGAGAGGTTTCGATGTGCAGGCCAACGTCGAGTGTTCCTTTCACATATCTCAGAATGCGTTTGATCACTGCAAGATGAGGTTCCCGCAGATCATGAATGAAGAGACAAGCTTGCTGAACTGCATATGCCATATTAGGACGAGTGAGGGTCAAATACTGGAGTGCTCCGGCGAGGATGCGGTAGGCAGACAGATCTGCGACAGAGGGACCCTCACATGCTGAGAGCTTGGCATGGGTGTCCACTGGTGTCGAGGTGGAGTGACACTCAGCCATGCTAGCACACTGAAGTAACTCCATAGCATACTGACGTTGTGAGAGGAACAGGCCGGTAGCAGAGCGCTTGACAGAGATGCCAAGGAAAAAGTGAAGGTCACCGAGATCAGTCATCGCAAATTCGGAGTGAAGATGCTGAGTGAGCCGTCGAAGGAGTGCACCCGAGGAGGCCGTGAGGATGATGTCGTCATTGTAGGGGAGCAAGTAGGCAAGCTGGTCTCCCTCTTTGAGAACGAAGAGAGAGGTGTCTGATGATGAAGCAATAAAGCCCAGTCGACGAAGCGATGGTACCACGCGCGAGGTGCCTGCTTGAGACCATACATGGATTTGTGGAGAAGACAGACAGAATGTGGTGATGATGGGTCGACAAAGCCGGCATTTCACCGGTAGTAGACGATCAGAGGGGCCGGAAAAGCGACTAGAGGGGGTGAATAGGCGCTTTCGATTTTCACCTTAATCAAATTCAACACACACTTTTCTCCTATAGCTATGAAAGCTAAGAAGATCAGTAAATGCACAGAGGAAGCCTTGTGCTGAATCCGATTACCCCCTTAACCACAAGACTCAACAGAGAGAATTGATCTCAGGTAGACCGGTCTTACTGACTGCCAACGGGCGGTATGAAAGCTAGCGGTGCGACCGGCGTTCACCTGGCGATCCGAATGGCTGGCGGTCTGACCGCCGGTATAAATTCGGTCGGACCGATTTAGTCCGGTAGCACTGCACAATGCCCAAATCCAAAACAAAAATTGGTCCAACTTTTGATTCAACCAATGAAACTTGACCAAACTTGGAGCACACCTCCCTAAGGATATCTGGGACCTATTCCTAGCGACGATCGTCCAGATCCACTTCAAAGAATTGATCTCTTTAGGTTTCACCAAAGAAGTGTTCAAAACCTAGAAATATGAAAAACTTGATCCAAAATTTTCTTGTGGGGGATTGAAGATTTAGATGGTTTTAGGAGTATTCCCACACATCATAGCAAGGTAAATGAGGTAAAGAGACCAACCAAAAATATCCGGATCAAGTAAGCACCAAAATCATCAAAAGAGAAAAGAAAACATATGAGACTTCATCCTTGAACAAACATCCATAGATCGATTGATTCAAGATGCTGCTTGTCAAAGCCACCCCCTCAAGGAGGACAAGAGCTCAATCAAAGAGCACACAAATAAATCTCTCTCTAAACCCAAGCCTCTCCTCTCCTCTACAAACCCTAGAAAACTTAGAGTTTTCTCAAATGAATGCTTGGGGGGGTTTCCAACTCCCCCCTTCTATTTATAGGAAGGCCTAGGGTTTCTAGTGGGCTCCCATTAAGGCCCAATACAAATGAGACACACACACACACAAATCTGTTGAAGCAATTGCGTGCTTCACCACGTGTAGGTTGATCAGCGACTCTCATCATGTCGGCAAGTCTCTCCCGTCCGAATCCCATCGCAACCTTCAAGACACTTGCAACGACTCCCGCGCCGTTTGATCCAACCAGCTGCAACGAACTGCCCGTTCGAACCATCTTGTCCATTCTGCACCATGCTTGAGTCACACGACTCCACCCGACATCCATGATAGTTCTGGACCTAGCTCTCCAAGCTTAGTCCCGATCCTCCTCGCCGTTGACGTTGTTGACCTGTAAGCCACCTGCACAACAATAGACAAAGAAATCGTCTCCGAGAACAATTTCTTCACAACTTGACCCACATTAGCTCAACAATGCAATATACAACAATAAAGCATTGATACTCATACAATAGACACCATCAAAACACAACAATGCCAAAGTGGCCGAAGTTCAAGTGGAAGTTGGTCTGACTGCCATACCCACCGGTTGGACCGATTTCACGCCGGTCCGACCGATTTCATAACGCCGGTCCGACCGCTCCAAATGACTTAGCCAAATTTTCAACTTGAAAATTCGAAACTCTCTGGAATTTTCAAATGAATAGAACTTTTGACTGGGAGCTCCAAAAATTATTTGACAACATCCAGGAGACTCCCCCCTCATGCCTACACAACTTATTTTGGCCTAGCTCCAAAATCCATCATCAACTATGGCCGGTTGGACCAGCAATGCCTGCCGGTCGGACTACCACACTGCCGGTCTGACCGGCGGCTTGGCTTACCGGACCTATCAAATCTCGACAAAGACAGAGCGTTTAGAAAATGCGAGATTTTGCAAACCAACAACGCCATTGCTAATTGACTCATCATCCTAAGATCATGCACATATCCCCACGATATCCAAATTCTCCCCCTTGATGAACACATTGGCAATTTCCCGAAAAATGTAAGTTTGTGGTTTAAAAAGTAAAAACTCGTTGTTTTCGTGCAAATGCACAACTTGGTCCATAAGCAAGAGAAAGCCTAGGAAATGACGAAGCTGGCTTCAGAATAGCATAGGCAAGTGAGATAAGGCAATGAGAGCACAAAAAGTTTCAATTTCCAGAGAATAGCCAAAAATCTCACTTCGATCCATATGAAAGAACACTTGTTCTATTTGACATTTGATCATTGTGAGTCTTCTAGAATTGCCAATACAATCAGAAAAAGCAATAAGACTAAGAGAATGCAATTTAGATGTAAGTTCCCACTCACTATGATCACCAATTCCGGAAAATTCAATTCACCCTTTCTCCCTCTTTGAAAATGAATTCATCAAGATGCAAGAAAAAAGATAGAGCATGAAGAAATGGCTAGTTTTTTTTTAAATTTTTTTTGTTTTCGAACTTTAACAAAAGGAGCCATGAAGATTATCCATGAAGACAGTATAAGTATTACACCAAACCATATTAAGTGAAGAAGCTATGTTCAATCATGGCAAAACGTGTACATCAAAGCTAAGACGAAAATAGCAATAATCTGATATTAAATGAATTGATGCCATGATAAGTTTCTCAATATCATAGTTTCACCAAGGTATCCAAAAATGAGTCAAGCCATGTCTATAAGTAAAATGGAGACCAGAAACTAGAAACTGAGGTATTTTGAGCATTAAGAGTTCAAATATGAAGCAATTTATTCAAGCACTTAGCATTTTGAGCATTTTGCTGAAATTTTTTTTAATAGCATTGTGCTAGATCTCAAGCCTTGCCGCGACCATCTCAAGCATGAAGCTTAAAAGAATAATCTAGGTCATCCAAAACTCCCCCTGATTTCATGCCTAGTGCAATGGCAAGCAGTCTCATGAGAAAGAATTGGCGAGATCAGTTTTTTCGCACAGAAAAACTCATTCTTCATTTGCTTGACTTAACAATTAACAAAGCTCATTTTACAGCTCAAACTCAGTTCAAAACTCAATTTAACCTATATGACATGTCATGAATCATGAGAGGATCACTAAAGCAAAACTAGTCACAAAATCCAACTAAACATGATTTGATTCAATTTGCTCACAGATATAAAGCTAGCAAGGCCAAAAACTAAGCTAAACAGGAAGAGCCATAAAAGAATACTAGCTGACTAGCACAAGACATGGCATGGTATAAAATATAAAAACATGACATACAAGGATAATAGTCAAAGCTCCACAAGTTTATAATACAATGCAAGATATTCGAATTTTAAAATGCATTATGATACAATGAATGCAAAAAGAACAAACTCCCTCTCAAAACAGCCCAAGAGGACTAATAACCCCTAATTCTCCCCGCAAAGAAGCAAAACAAGAAGAATCAAGCGCTTTAGTGAAAATATCTGCAAGCTGCTGCTCAGACTCTACAAAGTGAAGCACAACATCACCCTTCTCAACATGGTCCCTCAAAAAATGGTATCGAATATCAATGTGCTTAGTCTAAAATGTTGCACTGGGTTTTTGGCAATGTTGGCAGAAGTGTTGTCATAGAAAAGAGGAACACTCCCCAAAAATAACCCATAGTCCCGCAGCGTGGATAAGATCCAGAGAACCTGAGAGCAACCACTGGCTGCAGCTACATACTCGGCCTCGGCCGTGGACTGTGCAACAGAAGACTGTTTTCTAGAAGACCAAGATATATGGGATGTGCCTAAGAAATGACACGTGCCAGAAGTACTCTTCTTATCCACTCTACACACCACAAAATCAGCATAAGAAAATGCTCGAATAGAGAGAGCAGAAAAAAAGAATACCAGAGTCCAAAGTCAAGAGTATCTTGAAGGTACCTGAAGATGCGACGTACTGCTTTGTAACATCCCGAAAATGGATTTGTGTTCCAAAGGTAAGAAAATCAGGAGGAATTAAAACTTTTCTTGCATCTTGAAGCCCTTGGTTGTTTCTGTAATTCTTTTGAGAAGAATTATAGAAAATCAAGACTAAATCCTCATTTGGCTCTAATCAAAAACCTCCTTGGCGTAGATCTCATGCCAAACCCTTGGAGATATTTTCCTGAGTTCTAGGGAGGCTTGGCAACACCTCTGAATTATCTCATGATTGTTAGAAATTATTTGGTAATTCTTGGAGGCAAGTCGAATTCGGTCAAACCCTATTCCTCCTCTTCTAAAATTTACGAAGGGGATTCAGTATGAGAACCTCCAAAATTTTATGAGATGTTCCTCGGTTGTCGGCAATCTCTGTTTAAATTTTGTAAATTTTGGAGCTTGCTTGATATCTTGAATGATCCTCAAAATCAGTGTTCGAGCTTCAAACCCCGTCTGGTTTGCCTTTGTTAAGTAGGTTCAGATTGGGCTCGTGCTCGAGCCACTAGACTCGGTCCCGCCCACTAGCCGTACCAACACAGTCGTTCGGCGTGGTCGTGAGCCGTGGGATCGTCATCGCACGGTCTTCGACCAGCCGAACGGTGGAGTCGTCGTAGACCACTCGATCTAGCTCAGCCTTCCGATTTCAATCCGACGACCCACGAGTCGTCTCCTTCCTCTGTCCGCGCGCGCGTGAACCCCTGCCATTGCGTGCGCAGAGGAGAAAAGCGGTGGCGTGCAGTCCACTCTATGTCCACCTTTAAACGGCTAGCTCTGCGGCGCATTAAATGCTGTCGCCTCCTACCTCGATGAGGCCATGACTCAACCTGCCCTATCGCTCTCTAGTGCTCTCATGGCGGTGTTGACCCGGAGAGAAACCCGTAGTTGCTCTCGCCATCGCCCTATTTAAACTCCTTTGTGGTTCACCCTCAGCTTCCTTTAGCACTTTCGCAACTCCAGCTAGCCTTCGCCATCTTGCTTGAGCTGCAGTTCCTCGCAATCTCCTCGACCGCTATTGTTGGGTGTGGAGCTTCCGGTGGAGGCGGTGCAGCGGGGGTTTTCTTTTTTCAAGTCTTGGCCCCTCTGCGCCTTTCGCTCTCAAGCTTGACCCTCACTCGGTGTGGTTCTCTCTTTGCTCGAGTTCTTTGTGGCCTAGTGAGGACCTCACCGCATCCGTTCGGTCACTCGTCGCCGGAGCCACTCCGTGGGACTCTGGTCGTTCTTCAGCTCAGTCTTGTCGCATTGCCCTATAGGAGCTTAGGTGTGTTTCCATTGTCCTTTGGTATTGTCCGTTCGAGTCCTCCCAGCCATACTGTTTGCGCCGCCTCGTGGTGAATTTCACCATTCTTTGTAGTTTGGTCGTTTCGACCGGTGCGATGTGTTGGTGGGTGAATAGGTCGTCGCGTAGTCCCGAGACCTTATAATTGTAAGGGAAAGGCCTACGAGTGATTGTAAGTTCTCCTACAATCACCCCCGTAGTCGTTAGTCTCACTACGACTATGGCGTGATCGTAAGTCCTTTTGAGACCTTTGCCCAATCGAAAGCTATGTCGTGGCTGCCTCGTCGTAAGTCTTGCTACGACTATGTCCGGGTCATAAGTACTTCTACGACGTGTACCAGGTCGTAGGTCTATCTACGACTAGTACCCAGTCGTACGTCCTTCTACGACCACTATCTGGTCGTAAATCCTTCCCCGATTATGGTTCAGTCATAGGTTCGGCTACGACCTCTACCTGGTCGTAGGACTTTCTTTTGGTCGTACCTTTAGCATTAAGGATCTAAATCAATTGGTTCTTGTTGCTAGGTTCTTTGTGAGTCGAGATTTTGCTTCGTGAGATTTTCGAGAATTTTGTAGAAATTTTCTTTGTTGAGTCTTTGCATTTTATTCGTTCTTATTGGTTGTTTTTCGCCTCCTCGTTAGGATCCGAAGAGCACATCGACAATATTGTTGATCCTCAGCAACATCCTGACCCACAGCAAGCAGGCAAGCAGTTTGATCATGTTAATCCTATTATTTTTCAAGTCTACTATATTGCTTTCAACTCGTATGTATGCATTGCTATTTTGTTGTCAAATTATGGTTAGTGTCCTATAGTTGCATAATCTGTAGGACTTGTTTGTCCTCTACTACCATGAGCTTAGGTTATTTGCTGTGGTCGGAGTCCGATGGAGGGACTCGGATCACTTAGTAGCTTCCGATTGGGAAATGCTTAGCCATGCTTAGTTCGGTAGCTTTGGGCGATCATCGACTTAATCGATGGTCTTGATCACACAAAAACTATTATTCTTCTATTATGTCCAGCACTTTGTGCTTTGTTAATTTTGCAAATCAAAAACTGAAAAATGAAAACGGATTTGGACTTGGGCATAATGGTATGTTGGTGTGGTGTTTTTGGGTGTGATCGGAATGGTGCCCAAGTCATCAAGGACCGAACATCTTGTTACACTAAACCAAGCATTATTGCGTACTAACCACATGAGGGATATATGGGACCCCTCTTGACTTAGTACTTTGGCGTGTGTTATCTCAGTCGCGAGGAGGAAAAGTTTTGTGTGTGTGTTGGGTGAAACAGGCTTTGTGTTCTTGTGTTTGTGTTGGGTGTGCGGTGGTGGGATTGCCGGAAGGTTCTCCACCTCGAGGCGTCCAGATTGTCCAAGGCTTTACCTGTGACGGGTAGTTGTCCGAGGCTGGGCCACGACCCCGACACAACGTATGTGTTTCTATCCATACGGGCGACTCGAAGTTAATACATAATATTGGAAACGTCTCGTAGGACTTAGCCGTGCCGGCATACCAAAGGTAGTGTGCTTAATCATGTGGCAAAAAGGCGGTCTGGCATGTGGGTAAGTTGGTACACCCTGCAGGGACAAAACTATTCGAATAGCCTCGTCCTAGGTTATGGACACGCTTGGGGAGGTCTTCCAAGAGTTAGACTACAACATTTGTTTTTAAAAAAATTTAAAACTTGACATGGTTGGTATGAATGGGTAATTCATACTATCGTTGTGGTGACTATTGGGTTAGTCACTTCCAGGATTGTTGTTGTCATCTACTGTTATCATTACTGTTGTTTTCGGCCACTTGCAAAGTAAAAACAGATTTGTTAAAATTGCTTTCAATCTATTATATTATTGCAAATTAAAACTTGCCTTATGCAAAAATGAAACATACAGCCTACTTTTGATTAAGCTTGCATATAGCATATGTACAGGTTTGTTATTCCACATGTAAGTCTTGCGAGTACATTCAAAGTACTCACCGGCTTTTGCTTACCGCTTTTGTTTGTGGGGAGGAAGGTGAGCCCCAAGGGCCTCACTTTTGTGAGATGTCTTTGTGGTTTCGACGACTAGCTTGGCGGTCCTGGTCGGTTGCCTTGTGGGTTAAAGGCACACCGATTGGCTCTTTTATTGTAGCCATCTTATGGCACTTTTGCTTCATTGCTTAATTATTGTTGTCTCTTTTATTGTTGGCCATTGGCCTCTCTTTTGTAATGATTCGGTTTAATATTATTAATACTTCGTTTCTATTACGTGTTTGGTTCTATGTGGATGAATGGAATTGATACATAAATTTTGTGATGAGGTGTGTATCTTGACTGGAAGTATACATGTCTCGAGTCTCGGATTATCGCTTTGTGATGCTAGGACCGAATGGATGGTTAAGCATTACAAGCCAGGATAAACCGGGTCTCACATGCTTGACGATGAGAAGCACGAGGAAGCTCAAAGGCGCACATACATACAAAGAAATTGTATGTCCTACTCGATCTTTGTGAGGTAGAGGAGGAGCCAATCATCTGCGGTACTCTTCCGGTCCACGGGCACTTCATCCTCATCGTGGTCCAAAGACGGTGGTTGTGGCAATGGGAGTAGACATTGGCCTCTCGCTTCCCATATTGACGCTAGAAGAAGGTCCTTTGTATACTTACTCTGGTGAATGAAGGTGCCTTCTTTCAGTTGTTTGACTTGAAGACCAAGGAAGAATGTCAACTCTCCCATCATGCTCATCTCAAACTCACTGCTCATAGAATCTGAAAATCTGGACACCAAAGCATGAGAAGAACCACCGAATATGATATCATCCACATAAATCTGAACCAATAAGAAATCACTGCCATGCTTG
Source organism: Hsuehochloa calcarea (assembly GCA_036346395.1). Taxonomy (NCBI): domain Eukaryota; kingdom Viridiplantae; phylum Streptophyta; class Magnoliopsida; order Poales; family Poaceae; genus Hsuehochloa; species Hsuehochloa calcarea. The sequence continues at coordinate 12,757,612 of CM070603.1, forward strand.
AGAGTGAACAAGGTTTTACCAACCATTCCGATTTTGAAATCATTTTCAAGTAAGAAACTCTTAAGCCTATCATACCAAGCTCTAGGAGCTTGCTTCAATCCATACAAGGCTTTGGAGAGTTTAAAAACATGGTTTGGGAACTTATGATTTTCAAAACCAGGTGGTTGCTTGACAAAGACCTCTTCTTATATGAAACCATTTAAGAAATCACTCTTAACATCCATTTGAAAAATCTTGAAACCCTTGGATATTGCAAATACTAGTAAAATACGAATGGCTTCCAATCTAGCTACAGGAGCAAATGTATCTTCAAATTCTAAGCCTTCTACCTGGGAATAAGCTTGAACTACAAGTCTAGCCTTATTGCGAACAACCAATCCATCATCACTTTGCTTATTTTTAAAAATTCATTTTGTTCCAATAACATGAGAATTAGAAGGAGACTCAACTAAGGTCCAGACTTTGTTTCTTTCAAAATTTTCAAACTCTTCATGCATGGCATTGACCCAAGAGGGATCAGATAAAGCATGTGTGATATCTTGGGGTTCAAAAGAAGTGACAAAAGCAGAATGTGCATGAGAATCAGGAAAAATAAAATGAAGCGAGTGACTCGCTCTTGAAGATCCCCAATAATCTGCTCAGGTGGATGCAGTCGCTGTATATGAAGAGGAGCTCCTGGTGCAGAAGTGACCTCTACCTCACGAGCTGTGGAGGTAGGAACAGAGCCACTCAGGTCGTCGGTGAAGATAGGAGGAGGCTGCTCAGCTGAAACTGGAATAGTGGTAGCAGGCTCTCCAACCCTCTCAGAAGTGACTAGAGGATGTATCGGGTCCTCATCCTTAGAGTCATCATCGACGAAGATGCTTTCTTGAATTTCAGGAACCTGTGTACTTGTAGTATCGGGTCTAGTACCAGGACTAGCCTCATCAAAAGTGACTTCGCAAGTCTCAACAATTTTGTTAGTGTCAACGTTAAATACACGATAGTCACGAGAATGAGCAGGATAACCAAGAAATATGCCATCAGAACATCTAGACTCAAATTTATCAAGGTTGCCATGTTTAAGAATGAAGCACTTGCAACTAAAAATCTTGAAATGAGAGACTTTGGGTGAATGACCAAATCTAAGCTCAAAAGAAGTCTTCCCAATCACAGATCTCTAGAAAACCCTATTAGAGATATAACAAGCAGTAGAGATCGCCCCAGCCCAAAATCTCCTAGGAGTGAAGTGCTCCTCTAACATGGTCCGAGCCATCTCTACAAGGGTCCCGTTCTTCCTCTCTACAACACCATTCTGCTGGGGAACTCTAGGAGAAGAAAACTGGTGCTCAATTCCCCTATCAGAGCAGAAGGTAGAAAAGGAAGAATTCTTGAAGTTTATCCCATTGTCACTCCTAATGGCTCTCAAAGCTCCAGGAATATGAACAACAAGTCTAAGGACCAATTCTCTAAAGAAGTCAAAAGCCTCGTCCTTAGAAACCAGAAAATAAACCCATGAATACCGGGAGAAATCATCCACAACACAAGCACATACCATTTCCCACCATCTGACTGAACTCTAGAAGGACCAATGATGTCTAAGTGCGTGTCGCCCTGTCCATCACCATCACTAAGGTAAGAGGTGGATGGAAAGCGACACCATCTTACCATGTCTACTGGCGAGCACACAAGATCTCTAATGACCTTCTGATGCGGGTGCGATCTTCTCGACGTAGAACCTCTTGATAACTTGTGTACCCTGACGAACCACCAGCTGATCCCCCGCGCCAATGCACGGACTTGCAACTCTATGGAAAATTCGCCAAACACACACTTGATTGGATCCTCGTGACCACAAGCGAAGATCGTCGAACCCTCAATTCCCAAATGGAAAAGCAAGAACGACCCCTTGTTCTCAATGCCCAATCCCCTCTGTTTTGGCTATAAGCACAACAGGAGAATCAAGCAAAAGCTTTGAAAATATATTAAATGTGGTCTGAGGTTACAATGGGGGTCTACCCCTCTATATATAGTGCTCCTACTCCTCCTCATGGCTGGCCAAGAGGCCCTACTCCTATTCTAATTCGGATTTGGAGTCCTACTCCAATTCCGACACATTCCAAAATGTAAAAGGAAACTCTTATTTTACAACCGTCATATTGTTTTGGTCATATCTTTTGATACGGGATGAATTTCGGAGTGAGGGAGGATCCGTTGGATCGGGCTTGAAGTTAGCTTTCCAACAAGACCAAAATCACTCAAATCCGACTTCGTATGAGAAAGTTATGACCTTTTTACTCGGACTGTCCTGCTGATTCCGAATCCGAATTTGAGGCTGATTCCGAATCCGAATTGAATTCTGAGTTGATTCCGAATTTGAATTTGGTTGGGCCTGTGGAAGTTTCAATTTGACTTGGATTCTTGGGCTTCTCTCCCTTGCTTGTCTCCCACGAGCTTCTCCTCCATTGTGACGGCCTTTCTTCAAGAACACCCCATTTCCTTCATCTCCGTACATTATTGAATCTTCCAATCGAGCACAAGCAAAACACTAGTTTTAGGTAGTATGAAATTCTCATCTAATTTAAAAGAAATTCAGTGAATGATTCACCTATTGGATAAGCTTCTCTTGTTTTTCAACTCTCTTAGTAAGCTCATGTTGTTCGAGGTATTTAATGAATTGAAAATATTATATGAAACAACATAGCTAAGGATGTCCGCATCATCCTCCTTTCTTCAAAAAAGCCGTCCTCGGCTTTTGATAGCTGAAAATGTGCTAGACGAAAAAACAACGTATATGCATGGTATATGTATTTATCATCCAAACAAGTTCCATGTAGCGCATGATGATTTGTCGAACATGTATTAAACAAAGAGAACAACATATATACGTGATATATGTATGAATCAATTGTTGTGTTATTCACGTTGTTTTGTACAATCGATAGCTCTGAATCACATTTCAAATTGCACAACTGACTCATATGATAAAATTTCACCTTCCCAATACCAAAGTCAAGTAAAGTGGGTGAAAACCAATTGATACCATTCCATGATTCAACTGCGCTACTCTGATTTATACATTTAAGAGATAAACAAGTAGGCATCATTTTGCATTCTAAACAATAGACACTTGTATTTAAACCCATCTTAAAGATATCATGACATTGCTCAATAGATGGTTTGCGCAAAATATGTGATTGTAAATCAACAAGATTATCATAGGTAATGTATATTTGATAAACTTGAAACATGTTGTCTACACCAACATCACCAATCAAATTGAATTTATATGTGTGTATGTAGCTATTTACTAGTGATCTTAATTGTGAAATTTCAAGAACCTTCTTAATCACACTAGATACATGTTTAGGACTATCGAATATGATATAACACAAAGAATTATTAATGTGTATTCTACTAAGAACTTCTTTTGAGTAATCAATTTCACATTATGCAAATTAAGCATATCAAATTTAGAGCGTGGAATCATCAAATGAATAATGGAGTTCTCGCTTTCGCACCTTGTTTTCATAAGCGACCAATTCAAGACAAATAGTGTTACCTTGATCTTGGTATTCCTCTCCATCTATGGTTAGCTCTTTATCTTTCTCTTTCAATGGTGAGGGCTCTTGAATCTCCAACTCCTTATATGCTTGGTCCACTGCAGAATGTGGGATACAACACTAGAAATAGAGGGTAAGTTGTTAGGTTCAAAATAATATTACTTGTCCTATCATCTATCTCTCTCTTTTCTTTTGGTGTATCTCTCACACTCTCAATTGGGATGCTCTCAATCTCGCGTATGGTGGAATCACACACTCACTCTTTTATCACTCTCACTCAATTTGGCTATGTGGCTCTCATTCTCACATGGGTTTTGATACATCTCATCCTTGTAAGACTGTGGGCCAACAATGGCACAACTACTACCAACCACGACCTCCTCACGTGTTGCGGGTTGTGACGAGGCGTAACTACTCATCACCTCGGTCGAAGAAAAATTCTCATGCTCGATCTTCTTCTCAAGTGACACACCAAAGGATGAATTAGAACTAAAGAGCCGCAGATTTAATTGATGTGCTTGAATGTGTATAAGTCTCTTTTACTGCCTTCATAGCAAATTTTACAAGATCTTGCGGACTACGAAAATATTCATCTTGAAGTGCAAAGAACGATCGGATAATTCAAGCCCGATTTGAAATATGCCTTTTCTTGATATGCACTAGTGATATTGGCACGGCGCATTGCATGGTTCAACTCAATATAGTAATCTTTGACAACTTTGCATCCTTGTTTAATGCTCTCCACGTGTCGTAGTAGTTCCGCTCATAATAGTGTGGAACAAATTCTCTTCTCATGATGCTTTTAAATGGACCCAAGATGTAATGAATCGTTTTCCACCTAGTTGTTTCCACCAACTAGAGGCATAGTCCGTAAAAACAAAGTGGCCACTCTCACTTCCTTGGCTTCGATTCAACTTATGGGATTCAAGCTCGAACTCCATGTCTTGTACCCACTCAAGATACTCATCCGGATCATTACTACCATAGAAGGGAAGATCACGATACTCGCGATCCGCCATTGTTAGCGACAAAGCAAAGAATATGTATGTAGGTGTATGTGTATATGTAGAGGTCACTCAACTCACAAGCCTAACAAGGTGAAGTTTCTTTACCGTTAGAAAGGAATTAAGAACAACAATACTTACACTTGAGGTAGCAGAACCAAAAGGTGATGTGTGGCGAATTTCAAGAGCAAGTCAAAGCACGACAACGGTGTTTTGTGGAGCTTGGTATGGATACCTACTTAATTTGAAAATTCTAGGTATTGTAAGGCTAAGTAAATATCCAAACTAGAATTCAATGCCTAGTTGCCGATCACAAAGATATAAGTGAAAATCAAAGCAACTCACACGCAAAGATATTGGAACTTAGTGCAATCAAGGAATGAGCTATGTAAGATATAAGTGAAGAACAAAATAGCTCGTATTGCACAAGTTATAGAAAGACGCTAGCTAGTTGCAAATAATGAAACTAGGGCACAAGATTGCACAAAATATTGATATTCTAACAATTGAATCAAGAATGAGTGGGGATTTTTGCTCAAGTTTATGGTTCGGCTATGCGCTTTCTTTTTCCTTTTGTCTTTTGTCTTTTGTCTTTTGTCTTTTGTCTTTTCTTTTTCTCTTCTTTCTTTTTTTTTCTTCTCTTTTTCCTTCGTTTTTTTTTGAACTATTGCCAAAATTCTTGTTCTACCAAAAATGAGCAAAAGTTATTTCCCACCTTTTGATCTTTGAACAATTGCAAGAACACAAATATTAATATGCAGCCCTAAGAAACGATTTAGCTAGTCTTCAATAGGTTCAAAGTATTCGCAAAGGATTGAAAGGTTCACAAAGGATAAATTGGTTACTCACTTTTTTTGGTGTTTTTTTTTATAAACACGACAAAAAAATCAAACTAGGCTCAAATAAAAGCAACGCAAAAGAATTCAAGATCAGCAAACTAAACTTGATTCTAATGGACAAAAACTTAACAAAACTCACTAGAATAACAAATTAAATACTACGGCTGAAAGACTTTTTTTGTATGGCTTTTTCGTGTATAGGGAAAAAAATTAGATAACTGGATAAAGATCCTACCGAGTCAACAGAGCTCTGATACCACCTGATGCGGGGTGCCCGATCTTCTCGACGTAGAACCTCTTGATAACTTGTGTACCCTGACGAACCACCAGCTGATCCCCCGCGCCAATGCACGAACTTGCAACTCTATGGAAAATTCGCCCAAACACACACTTGATTGGATCCTCGCTGACCACAAGCGAAGATCGTCGAACCCTCAATTCCCAGCGGAAAAGCAAGAACGACCCCTTGTTCTCAATGCCCAATCCCCTCTGTTTTGGCTATAAGCACAACAGGAGAATCAAGCAAAAGCTTTGAAAATATATTAAACGTGGTCTGAGGTTACAATGGGGGTCTACCCCTCTATATATAGTGCTCCTACTCCTCCTCATGGCTGGCCAAGAGGCCCTACTCCTATTCTAATTCGGATTTGGAGTCCTACTCCAATTCCGACACATTCCAAAACAGAAAAGGAAACTCTGATTTTACAACCGTCATATTGTTTTGGTCATATCTTTTGATACGGGATGAATTTCGGAGTGAGGGAGGATCCGTTGGATCGGGCTTGAAGTTAGCTTTCCAACAAGACCAAAATCACTCAAATCCGACTTCGTATGAGAAAGTTATGACCTTTTTACTCCGGACTGTCCTGCTGATTCCGAATCCGAATTTGAGGCTGATTCCGAATCCGAATTGAATTCTGAGTTGATTCCGAATTTGAATTTGGTTGGGCTTGTGGAAGTTTCGAATTTGACTTGGATTCTTGGGCTTCTCTCCCCTTGCTTGTCTCCCACGAGCTTCTCCTCCATTGTGACGGCCTTTCTTCAAGAACAGCCCCATTTCCTTCATCTCCGTACATTATTGAATCTTCCAATCTGAGCACAAGCAAAACACTAGTTTTAGGTAGTATGAAATTCTCATCTAATTTAAAAGAAATTCAAGTGAATGATTCACCTATTGGATAAGCTTCTCTTGTTTTTCAACTCTCTTAGTAAGCTCATGTTGTTCTGAGGTATTTAATGAATTGAAAATATTATATGAAACAACATAGCTAAGGATGTCCGCATCATTCAGCCTAAGCAAACCTCTAATCAACTCCTTGCAACTGACTCTAGTCAAGTGGTCAAAACCTATATGCCCAAGTCTACGATGCCACAAGACAAGATCATGAGAATCAGAGGCTACAAGACATCTACGACTGGAAGCTGAAGAAATACTGAAATTTATACAAAAGATCTTCTCAAACCTGGAGATCTCAAAGACAAGCTCACCCGAGAAATCTAGAACTCTACACTCACCACTTTTAAACCTTACTTCTAGACCCTCATCAAGTAGCTGAGAAACAGATAGCAGATTATACCTCAGCTTACTTACCAAAGCGACGTCTTTAAGCATGAACTTGTTGTTGACGCGCACAGTGCCCTTGGCTGTCACGGTCCCGGTAGAAGCATCCCCAAAAGTAATCAATTCATTACCGGATGCACGTGTGAGGTAGGAGAACCATCTAGAATCTCCGGTCATATGTCGAGAACACCCGGAGTTAACAAGCCATATGTCCTCCTTCCTCGCACGACGGACCTAAAAAGCTCAAGCAGAAAACATCTGTGCCTCAGTACTGGGGTTAGTGATAAAAGATCTAGGAATCCAGTACTGAGATGCACAATGCCTGGGAACAACAGTAGAAGTAGCAGAAAAATAATCAAGAACAAAATCATAAGAATGCACACGAGAACCACCTAGACCTCTCCGAAACGATCTACCAAAAGATCGATACCCCCCTGTCTAGATGCTACCCGTGGTTTCTCCTCACGATATACTAAACCAGAATGCTGCCTAGACCCACCAAAAGGTCAACAAAGTTCTCTACAAACCTAGGCCTATGTGTAGTACGAAAAATAGGCTGCTTGGCTCTAGAGACCACATCAGGTGAAGGGACTCCTCTAATGGTTCTCAAAGCGCTCATTCTCTCTTTTCTCTCAACCTTAGCTCTACGGAAGCAGAACTCAACAATATGGCCATCTTTCTTGCAGAAAGTGCAATGGTACTTGACCTTTTGAGGGGTCTGTACTGATGAAACAGAAGCACCTTTGTTGCTAGAAGAAGTTTGAGCAAAACCTGCAGATTTAAAAACAACCTTAGATGGCTTAGGGGGTTCTACCTCAAACATACTACTTTTAACAACTCTTGCAATCTAAGGTGGGTGATTCTTGGAATGCTCTAGGGAATTAAAACCTAGGCCACTTGAGAGACCATGTGAGAGGTCCTCCACTCTGAGTGATGAGTATTTGACATCGTGGTTGAATAGGTTGAGAGTTGAGTTTTTGGTATGGACTGTTTTCAGGTCAATCGGGAAATCGGAACTACCATTGTGTATGGGCGGAAGTTCCGATAATCGAACTACTGGCGTTGGAAATAGGAACTTCGATTTACGGGGTTTTGAGTTCATTGAAGGAAATCGGAACTTCCGCACAAGGGGTAGCGGAGTGTCCGATATCTTGACATTGAGTGTTCCTCGAGATGGTAATCGGTTTGAAAATCTGGAAAGGCGGATGTTAGAAGATCGGAAGTTCCGCAGATGTTAGCGCGAACTTCGATAATCTGACAAGTGCGGATGTTAGAAATCGGAACTTCCACGTGGTAAATCGGAACTTCGATTGTGTCGAAGCTATGCGAGAGAAGGTTAATTTGTGATTTTGATTACGTATGAGTTTGAGTCTTATACAAATGTTGATGCTATGATATTGTGCAATGCTATGTGATGTGTTTTTATGCGTGTTGACTGCGGGACATCGAGGCGAAGTCGTGGTGGGACACGAGGTGATCGGACTAGGCGCGAGCGGCGTTGAGGTCGAACGGTCGGATGTGTCAAGGCGGCGTGAGTCTTGAGGTGGTTGCGTGTCAAGGGCGAAGAAGGTGTACGGAGGCTTTCGGAAGGTGCGCAAGGGGCTAAAGGGTCTTTTTCGCAGCGGCAAAAGTGGAGGCGGTTCCGTTCGGGTAGCGGGCTTAATGGGTTGGAGGCCCATTAGCAAAGGCTATAAATAGGGAGAACCACGAGTTAGGGTTGCACTTCTTGAGATAAAATTAGGGTTTGCTTTGGAGAGTTTGTTTTGTTTTTGGAGAGTGTTTGAGTTGGAATGTACGAATCAAATCTATTGTAATCATTCCTCTTTGCTTTACCTCTTGTAATCCGTGTTTCAATCCAATGAAATCGAGGTTTTGATTACTTGATTTTGCAACTCTTCCTCTCACTTGCTTTTCGTTGAATATCTAGGGTTGGTGTATCTTTTGATTTATCTTATGAGAGTGCATGAAACTTGAGAGATAGAGTCGTTTTGATATTGCTAATATATCCTCAATGTTTCATGAGCTAAGAATCTAAGAATCTCTCGATTCACGGGTTTTGGTCTTTCTTTCGTATTCCTCAAGAAACCCGATTTTACTTTGTTTGTTGAACCTTTGCTAGCAACTTCTTCTCAATATGGTCAAGATGTTGTTTAGGATGATATCTGTGAAACTTGACGAGAGAAGAACAATGATCAAAAGTAGTTTGGATTTTGGGCAAAAACCGGCGTTACATTCTTGATCGGGATAATCGTAGCTTAGATTTTATCTGATGAAGTATACCGCTAAGCGAACTTCCGCGCCATACATCATGGAACTACATGGCGGAACTTTCGCACCTTCTTGGCCTGAGCTTCCGATTTCGGAAGAATGGCCGAGGCTTGTTTTTGTTATTTGATCTTGCTTCATTTACTTTCTTTAGATCTCCAGAGATCTTTGTAGGCGTGTTTAAATACAGTAAATGGGAGTATTAATTTTTAGGCACCATTCACCCCCCCTCTGTTGCCATTTCGGTCCTTCACCACTATTTTTCATACTCACTTTGGATTGGTCAAGAATCATGTTGAGTTTCTTTTTCCTACTAGTAAATCTCTCAAGAGTCACTTTGAGGTAATTATTCTCTTTGGCTAAATCCTCACATTTAGTGCACTTTGTTGACTTGATTGCCTCATCATGCTTACTCTTAAGAAGAGCCACTTCCACTTTCAAAGCCTCACAAGACACACACTAGGAATACTTAATCCTATTCAACTGCTCCTTAAATTTAACTCTAAAAGCCTCTTGTATCTTACCAACAATTGTTTCAACTTCAGCATTCAAGACACAAGAGGTAGAGTCAATAACTTTCTTAGAAGCAGTAAAAGACATGGATTTTTCAATTTTAGCTTTTTTTTCTAGAGTCTTGTTTAGAGCTTCAATTTCAATTGTGAGCTTAGGACAATTTTCACATGATGCAGATCTAGAGTACATAACCATTCTGTCATTTATTTCATTTTAATCCTATTATTCTTACAATGAGAGCAAGTATGATTAGCATCAAATTTCTGCAATTCTTTCATAGCACTATCCAATTTTAATTCAAGCAAGGCAAGTTAGAACAAGATAAAGGGATAGCATCTAAAGCAGTCTCGTCAAGAGAAATAACATTCATGCAAATAGGACTAGACTTGAGAGATTCTATTTCATCCAAAGCATCTTTCAATTGATTCACAACAGAGGAATGAGCAGATTTTAAGCTTGTCAATTCATTAAGCAAGCTAGAGCAGGAATCACAAATATCATCAGGATTAATGGATTCGAGCCTAACAACTTCTAGGTTCAAATTATCAATCATAGTGTCTTGTTTCTTAATCATTTTAGCTTGTTTATGCAGTTTTTGTTCAGCCAGAACTAAAGCTCGTTTCATATCAGCAAGCGAAGGGCATACCTCATCGGGATCGCTGAAGAGATCCTCGTCATTGGAGGAGTCAGTGTCGTGGCTGTTCTTGGCCATGAAACACATGCTGGTGAAGTCATGAGCCTTTTTCTTACCACGGGAGTCATCCTCGTCGTCCTCCGTTTCCGAGTCCACATCGCTTACGACATTCTCAAGAGCGGCAAGGATCCGGCTAACAAACTTGCGATAGTTTATCTTCTTGGGTTTCGCATTCCGGGCTTGAGGATGCCTCCGAGACTCCTTCTCCTCCTTGCCCTTCAGCTTGGGGCACCTGGAGCGAATGTGGTTTGGCTCACCACATTCAAAGCATGTGATAGGTCCACCTCCCCTCCTGTTCCTCACCTTGTTGCAAGCTCTCGTGAATTTGGTGGATAGGAGGGCTAAATCATCTTCAAGTAGTTTCTCAAGTTGCTCATCGCTGAAAGAATGCAAAGCTGATAAACAAAAGCCCGATGATCTAACATCCAAAGAATCAGAAGAGCTACCCTTAGATTGGTCGACCACTAAAGCCATCGACTCTGTCTTGGGGAGACGCGAGATAAAATCAATCTCATGCGTCTTCAACCTCGAGTATAGCTTATCCATGGTAAGCTCACTCATGACAGTGTTATCATTTATAGATGTGATTTTCATCCCCCAGACTTTCACATCAAGAGCACCCAAAAGCTAGCGTGTATTTTCTGACTCAGAAAAAACAAGGTCAATAGCGCGGAGATCATGAAGAATCTTAGAAAATTTTCCCCACAACTCATCTAAAGACTCACCAGGTCTTTGCTTGATCTTGGAGTATATTTTCTTGAGTTGGTTCTGTCTCACTTCCTTGATCGCAGTGGAGCCCTCCTGATAATCACAGAGAGTCCGTCAGATCTCATGAGCAGATCGCAAATGAGCGACACGCTTAAACTCCGATCGACTAAGACCTTGGATCAAAAAAATTCGAGCCTTACTGTTGGCCTCCACATCTGGAGTGATCACATCGTCATCGGCTGGCATGACATAAGGATTTTTTTCCTTAAGCCAAATTGCGTGCCCTTGAGCCTCGATGTAGGCCTGCATTCGGGCCTTCCAATAAGCAAAATCAACTCCATTAAAAATATGTGGTTTGGTTGAATACTTGTCAGTCGCTATGGCTCCAAAGACCGGTAAAGATCTATGAGAAGAGCTAACCGGGCTCTGATACCACTTGTAGGACCGGAAAGGCGACTAGAGGGGGGTGAATAGACACTTTCTCGATTTTTCACCTTAATCAAATTCAACACACACTTTTCTCCTATAGCTATGAAAGCTAAGAAGATCAGTAAATGCACAGAGGAAGCCTTGTGCTGAATCCGATTACCCCCTTAACCACAAGACTCAACAGAGAGAATTGATCTCAGGTAGACCGGTCTGACCGACTGCCAACGGGCGGTCTGAAAGCTGGCGGTCCGACCGGCGTTCACTTGGCGGTCCGAATGGCTGGTGGTCTGACCGACGGTATAAAATCGGTCGGACCGATTTAGTCCGGTAGCACTGCACAATGCCCAAATCCAAAACGAAAATTTGTCCAACTTTTGATTCAACCAATGAAACTTGACCAAACTTGGAGCACACCTCCCTAAGGATATATGGGACCTATTCCTAGCGACGATCGTCTAGATCCACTTCAAAGATTTGATCTATTTAGGTTTCACCAAAGAAGTGTTCAAAACCTAGAAATATGAAAAACTTGATCCAAAACTTGCTTGTGGGGGATTGAAGATTTAGATGGTTCTAGGAGTATTCCCACACATCATAGCAAGGTAAATGAGGTAAAGAGACCAACCAAAAACAACCGGATCAAGGAAGCACCAAAATCATCAAAAGAGAGAAGAAAACGTATGGGACTTCATCTTTGAACAAACATCCATAGATTGATTGATTCAAGATGCTGCTTGTCAAAGCCACCCCCTCAAGGAGGACAAGAGCTCAATCAAAGAGCACACAAATAAATATCTCTCTAAAACCAAGCCTCTCCTCTCCTCTACAAACCCTAGAAAACTTAGGGTTTTCTCAAATGAATGCTTGGGGGGCGGGGTTTTCCAACTCCCCCTTCTATTTATAGGAAGGCCTAGGGTTTCTAGTGGGCTCCCATTAAGGCCCAATACAAATAAGACACACACACACACAAATCTGTTGAAGCAATCGCCTGCTTCACCACGTGTAGGTTGATCAGCGGCTCTTATCATGTCGGCAAGTCTCTCCCGTCCGAATCCCATCGGAACCTTCAAGACACTTGCACCGACTTCCGCGCCGTTTGATCCAACCAGCTGCAATGAACTGCTCGTTCGAACCATCTTATCCATTCTGCACCATACTTGAGTCACACGACTCCACCCGGCATCCATGATCGTTCTGGACCTCAGCTCTCCAAGCTTAGTCCCGATCCTCCTCGCCGTTGACGTTGTTGACCTGCAAGCCACCTACACAGCAATAGACAAAGAAATCGTCTCCAGGAACAAGTTCTTCACAACTTGACACACATTAGCTCAACAATGCAATATGCAACAATAAATCATTGATACTCATACAATAGACACCATCAAAATATAACAATGCCAAAGTGGCCGAAGTTCAAGTGGAAGCCGGTCTGACTGCCATACCCACCGGTCGGACCGATTTCACGCCAGTCCGACCGATTTTATAACGCCAGTCCGACCGCTCCAAATGACTTAGCCAAATTTTCAACTTGAAAATCCGAAACTCTCTGAAATTTTCAAATGAATAGAACTTTTTACTGGGAGCTCCAAAAATTATTTGACCACATCCAGGAGACTCCCCCCTCATGCCTACAGAACCTATTTTGGCCTAGCTCCAAAATCCATCATCAACTGTGGCCGGTCGGACCGGCAATGCCTGCTGGTCGGACTGCCACACGGCCGGTCTGACCGGCGGCTTGGCCGGTCGGACCGACTGTAACCTGACAACATAGGAGCGTTTCCGAAAACGCGAGATTCTGCAAACCAACAACGCCATTGCCAATTGACTCATCATCCTAAGATCATGCACATATCCCCACGATATCCACACAGTCTCCTCAAGATATCCGTGAAGAAATGCGTTCTTCACATTGAGCTGATGGATAGGCCAGGAGCGGGAAGCAGCAATGCTGAGAACAACTTGAATCGTGGACGGCTTCACCACCGGGCTGAAAGTCTCATCATAGTCGATGTCGTGATGCTTTGAGTAGCCACGGACGACCCACCTCGCTTTGTGGCGGGCAAGCGTGCCATCGGAATGAAACTTATACTTGAAAATCCACTTGCCTGTCACAATGTTGGCGCCAGCAGGGCGAGGAACAAGGTGCCAAGTGTTGTTGTCGATGATAGCTTTGAATTCTTCAGCCATGGCTGGATGCCAGTTGGGGTCGGCAAGAGCACTTCTGTAATTCATCTGTATTGGCGAGATTGACAAGTGAACAATAGACAGGTTGAGGCGATCAACAGGCTTAACGAGACCCGACTTTGCATGCGTCAGCATGTGATGAGGTCCTGGGACCGGGCGTGGAACGGGCCGGCAGCGCCAACCGGAGCTGGAGGCACGTTGGGTGCCTGTGAAGCCACGTGATCTGCTGCTGCATGAGGTGGCACCCGCCAGGGGGACAACGGGAGACCGGCGCGGTGGATAGCAGGGCCGTGGTAGGCTGCGGCGAGGAACCGACATTCGGCTGGGGCATTTCCTGAAGCTGGAGCAGGTTGCGCGCCTCGGCGAAGGAGGGAAGGACCCCCTTGAAGGTGATGATGTCCGCGGTGTTGGAGAACCGTGGACTGAGACCGCACATCATGTTGAGGACGAGGGCGGTGTCGTTGACGGGCTGGCTGACGTCGCGAAGAGCATCGGCAGTGGTCCTGAGGTGTTGACAATAGTCGGCCACCGAGAGGTCACCTTGAACTAGCGAGTGAAATTGCTGGCTGAGGTACACCGCCCGGGTCTCCCGATTGTTGTTTGAAGAGCGCCTCAACGCGAGTCCATAGATCGCGAGCGGTCTGATCTGGTTCCATCACATCATCAACAATGGAGCCGTAGAGCCAGGATAGGACGGTGTAGTCGGTCTGTGCCCAAGCAGCGAAGGTGCCATCGATGTGGGAGAGCTGGGCAAATTTGCCGCACATGGCCTTGAAGAAGGTCTACCATTTGTTGTAGTTGGACGCCTTCAAGTCGAGGACCACGGGCACATGCGCCTTGACAGAAACCACGTTTGTGGCAGTCGTCACGACGGCCGGCGTGGATGCTGGGGTCGTGGTCGCGGCGCCGGCGGCCGGGGAGGTGTCCGCCATGACGAAGATTGGGTAGAAGTAGCGGAAGGCTCAGGAATGAAGAAAGTCTGATACCATGTAAAGAACGAGAGGATTGGAGTAATCACCGCACTTGCCAAACGTGGGCAGGGGTGGCTTTTATATAGCTGACCAATGCTGGGTTTAGAAGGTTACAAGATCCACAATTAGTGGAGTTAAACAAGGTAAGTTACAACGGTGCCGAGGGTAGCACTAGCAGCCACTATGGGAGTGGCAGCGGCGGCAGGAGATGATGTCCGATGGGCCTCGCCGGTGCCAACTAGGTGGTAGGAGGCGACACACGGCGAGGGAGTTGGGGCACTGACGTAACGGCTAGAGTGGGAGGAGTGAGTTAGAGTTAGGGATGAGTTTATATATGTGAATTGAGGAAGAGACGCGGGTGATTGAACCATGATCGACTAAAATTTAAAGTTTTCTTAATCGAATGAGAAATATATATCCCAAAAGAAAAACATCCCGCGCCATTTCTCTCTTCCTCCCACGGGAGACTGCATTTGGGGATGCAGCGGAGACTCCACACCCTAGCTCGCCACTGTACTCCACCGGCTGCGCCGCCGCCCGCCCCCGAGGTTCTCCATCCCGTAGCCCTTCCCTGCCCTTGCCGCTCCTCGTTGCCCCCTCCACGCCATCGCAGGCATCGTCGGCACACGGCAGGCAGCTGTGCAGATCTGCCTCCGAAGCATCGCGTGTCAAGCAACGAGCATAGGACGCGCGGAAATTACAAGAAGGTGAGTCTGATACGGTGGAATTCCCAGTCCAAATGCGACCCGCAAAAAAAGCTTAGACCCAATCAAGCCCAGCTATGTACAGTATATCTCCCATTTAAACCCATCCGGAACCGGCCTATTGGCCTCCCGATCCACTCGGTCCATGGTCAGGTCAACCCATTCCCAGATTTAGAAAGCCCACGGCCTAGTTAATGCCCTGTAGCCACCCAATCCCTCCCAACCCCGTTTCATTCAAAACACCGCAGCGGCAACAAAGTCCAGGTCCTCCGGTGAAAAGAACCAAGAAACATGGCCAAGAAACAGGAACCCTCCACCCCGGCCGCCGGCGGGACGCCGTGGAAGGGGCGGCTGCGCTCGCACCACGCGACGCCTCTCAACTTGCCCTCTCTGCGGCTCCTTCCCGGGCCAGAACCGGGACCAGGATGCCAAACGTTCAACAAGCATGCCGCTCCCAAGAACCCGGGGAGACACGGCACCCGGGACAAGGACGACGGAGCTGCGCGCTGGCCGAGGATTCCACCGCGCCGGTCTCCGCGTCTCGCCCGCGGGGATCCGGAGCGCCCGATCGTGGTCGACGGGGCGAGCAAGGTAGGCTCCGTTCTTGGTTGTAGAAATGGGTTCGATTTGGGGCTACGGGATACTTTGGTTGTTTCCTTGGTTTCCCCCTCTCTGCGCATTGTAGTCATCTGAGAAGGAGATGATATGATTTGACCCCCCTTGTTCGAGTGTTTTCCTGACCTGTTAGACATAACCCAATTTTGTTCCCCAAAATTTGTCGTTGTTTATTGATTTATGGGGATTTCGTAAAAGTGATGGATTTTAAATAGTATCGTATGCTAGTAAATCATGCCTACCAAGCACTCTATCCTACTTGTTTAATAAAAGGTTAGTGTTTTGTTGTTGTGTTACTAGTGGTTCGTCCATCTGCTTCTTGATATACTTTGCCTTTTGATTGGATCTGTTTCGTACCTGTGCAATCCTAATATCAATATGCTCGCTAATTCGCTTGATTTAATCCGCGATCGATTAGGAGTTTTGGCAATTAATGTACAAACGGTGTTGTAATTTATACTTACTCTTGTAGGAATGTAAAGTCAATGGTGACAAATCAGCAATTACACCTCTTCGGAGATCCCCACGGTTCCATCCAGATGATAAGAGTTCGAGCAAGCCCTTAGTGGAGAAAGAAAGCTACCAGAAACAGCCGCCGTTGCCACCAAATCCCCAGGAAATTGCTCATAACCGGAAGACTCAAAATGCTTTTAACAAAGACAAAAATCAAGTGAATCCAATAAGGAGGAGTCAGAGAAATGCTGCAGTAAAGCCTTTGGCAAGGATAAAAAGCCCCAAGGAACCCCAGCGATTGGGCCAAGATTCCCAATATATTTCTCCCAGGAGAAAGATTGCAGATGTATCTTGCAAAAAGAGTGAGATGCAAGAGCTAAAGCCCAATCATTGTGAAGTGCTGACAAGAAAGAGGAAGAGAGGCACTGAAGGAGCCTCATCAAGGAAGCAAAGTCACCAGGAGCCCAAATCATTGCCTCCAGATTGTCAAGAAATTACACCTAGCATTGAACCCAGAAACATCATCCACAAAAATAGTGAAAAGGATCCTTCTTCCATAATGCAGCCTAAAATTGGTGATGATAGGTTGATGAACGCTGAGGAAAACAATGAAGAGCTATGTGGGATGAAAGGAGTACTGCGACAGTTTTGTGGTTCATATGATTGGACAGAAGAGCAGGACATAGCATTGCGCCAGGCTTACTTCACTGCTCGACCATCCCCACATTTCTGGAAGAAAGTTTCCAAAATGGTATGCCAATCCTTCCGTTTTGTTGCTTTAGTAGTGCTGCCTGAAGAAACACTATTCTATATTGTTGTTTTGGCTTGATTAATAAAAAATTAATGATGAAGTGTTGTCCTTCAAAATTGTTTTGCATTTTTTTTGGTCTTGGTGCTAGGCTTTGTGATATTCCGCAGCAAGGTTTTGTTGATGTGTTTTATATACATTGTACAACAGACATCAGGTACAAGGTTAAATACTTGTCCAAAAGACTGTCATATTCCAACTCCAGAATACCATTAGTGTCTTGGAAATCAATAGGCTAAATAGTAAAGAGCATTTACTGAAAATGTGATGAATTGTTAAAGATGTATGGGTTAATTATTATGGGCAAAAAGAGAACATTCTGCCCACAAATTGATTTTGCATTGAAGGGGAAAACAGTAACAGTGAACCTAATTCTCTCTGTTTGTTATTTTATGAAACATATCCATGTGAGAGCTAATAGTTTTCCTCCAAAAAGAGAAATTCCTGTGAAATAGCTAGGTGCAGAAATGTGGTAATGGTCACAAGTAATTTGTAGATGCTGACAAATGGCAAGTAACACATGGCATTAATTGTCATAAATAGCATTTACAAGAGAGCTAGTCCAATTTTCTTTCTTTACATACCGACACCAACAGGGATGTGGGAAAAATGGTCATTAGAAGATTGTTAACGTTGTTAGTTAGATCATGCATGAAACAAAATTTCACTGTCAAATTATGATTGCTGGTACTTCAATTCTGCTCTGTTAATGTTGTCACAAGTGGATTTAAAACGCTCAGAGTTGCTTTCATTTAATTTTCTATTGATGTTTTAACACATGTCATGTAACTCATATAATGTGTCACACGGTTTTGAAAATCTTTTTTGTACTTCATTGAAACACTTCAGTGGTAGGTTTTATTGATTATTTGGCATTTTTCTGAGTGTGGAGTTCTACCTTTATCATTTACTAATTCAGCAATTTTTGACACAAATCTTTTCAGGTTCCAGGAAAATCTGCTGAAGAGTGCTTCAACAGAGTTCATGCTGACCTTTCAACGCCCACTCCAATTGCACCTCGTCCCAGAACAAGTAAAACGAAGTTTTCTCCTCTAGGACATTTCACATTGTCTGGTACAAAATTTCCAAATCTCTTGGAACCTACCGTCAGAAGGCAAAGGACCGCCAAGCAGAAGAGTCTAGCAGCACAGAAGACAGTGAGACATTTGCTGAAGAAGCATTGCCTCATTGACCAAGCCCAAGAGGCTGATCACTTCTCAGTATTTGAGACTTCACCAACTGCTTTACAACTGAACATTTCGTTTGAGGATTCTCCTGGGACTCCTGACAACTATCTAAATTCTGGTTCTCTACACAAGTGCAGTGAGAGTTCTTCAGCGCGAAAGAAACCATTGCCAAGTTTGAAAACTAAGCAAGCTGAACCGAGTCCAGCAGTTCTGAAGCCGGTAAAGAATGTTATTTTACATGAGAAGTACATTGACCAGTTGTCCCGTAGAGAAGGCACAAAAAGGCCTCGCAAAAAGGCTGCAGACACCAAAGCTACTGATTCTGTGAAGACTCTCTCCGAGCAGCAAGCTGGTAGTCTGAAGGCTGCAAGGAATGCTCTCATCTCAGAAGCAACAGACTTTATAAGTCATTTTAAAAAGTTGCAAGCCAATTCCCTTGGGCACGTTTTGGAAAATAGTGAAGATGACGAGTGTGATACTATTGATTCTTGCCATGATGATGACGAATAATGAGGCTGCTTACAGTGTTGATTTCAAGCTGTTCTTAGCGTATATGTTTTCCCCTCGATGTTAAAAGCTGCAGTTGGATAGTATGTTGTCCACTAACTTCAGTTATTGAGTGCTCGCTGTCTCATTACTGATTGTGAAGTCAACTCTGTAATTGTGCAGAATGCAATCACCAACCTTGAATTGACATTGATGTTCGAAATGTTTGAGATGATCGGCTGTTTTGTCGACCAAATAGCAAATCTAGCCCCCTTTTTGACGAGCAAAAATAGCATCGCGGATGGATAGGTAGGCGACATGTGTCGTATACAATGCTTCCGGTCAGTTGTAGCATCACTCACCCGGAACACCGCATGCCACATGTCGCGCACCGGGTGCACTGCAGCCCCTGCAACGCTCTCGAAGCTGTGCAGGCACCTTGCCACTCACCATGAGCACCGGACCTGGCTGTCGCGTGTGTTGCGCAACCGATCTAGTCGCCCGTCGTGTCGTGGCATCACGTCACCCTCCTGCTGCTCACCGGTGCATCGTGATCGGGCCTATCGCGCCTTGTGCCGCACCGCGCCCGCCACGCTGGTCACATCCTAGTGTCGTATTGTTGTCCCCACGTCCACGTCGTTGTCGGCCGACTGCGCCCCTACCGCTCACTCGGAGCCTTGGAGGTAGCTGTAGCGTGGCTTTAAAAGCACGTGCCCGTCGCTCTCACCCAAACACCGGCCTCATTTGCTCGACGCAAAGGGACAGAGAAGACAGAGCGTTCGATCCAATGTTTTTCTAATTTTTCTCCCGATTTAAGAGATTTAAGAGTGGTGTTTAGCGGATGTATTAGTAGAAAAAGTTATAAATCAAGCGAAGATCTTCGAGAAGAGGTAAATTTTTTCCACATGCATTATGTATATTATCTGTGTAATTCGTGTTTGATTAGCCTTTTGACAATGTTAGGAATATAGTCATCATTAATTTAGTAGTTTGTTAATTAGCCACTGATTAGGTAGCATAATTAGATAAGGATTACTAAAATGTAGTTGCTTTGGCGATGTATGGGAATATAGATTAAATAGTGTGAACTGTTTAGGTGATAGTGTAAACATTCTAGTACATGTTGCGAATGTGTTTAACACGATTGTTGGCTTTGTAGGAACAATATGTAAACATGGTCTTTGATGGATATGTCATTTTTGGCGTGCATGATTAGGATGATAGCTGATAATAATTTTCTAGTATGTTAATCACGCATTTATTAGGTAACGTAACTATGTCAGGATTACCAAAGTTTAGTTGCTTTGGTGATGTAGGAAAAATCTGGATTAAGTAGTGCAAACTATTTAGATGATTGTTTACAAATAAAATATTTAGCACGTATTATGTAAAAAAATGGTGTAGCGCATCTGAAAATTAATTATGGTAAATGTTTCAAATGTGTTTAACAGGGTTGTTGGCTATTTAGGGAAAATATTTGAATTGCTGGGTAGCTTGTTTAATTCCTAGGTAGTAAAAATAGTGAATTGATAGAAACATGGATATTAAGTGTATCGGGTTATTATGGTCGTAAGCATGCAAGACTTGTAAGTTTTTTCGACGATGATCTAGTACAGGGCGGATCGGGTGGGTTGGACGTGTCAAGATGCCAGTTTAAGGTGGTTGGGAGGAGGGTCTGAATGAGACGAGTATTGACAAGATGAGGAGCGGCATTCAGAGAAAGTTCGATAGGAAAACAACAAAGAAAAAACTTATCATCGAGGAGTTAACCTGCACGAATATGTGAGGGCAGGGCGTATAGAAGTTACACAAGGTGAATGACAGTGTTGTATGGGGCCAGTACATGCAGATTGCTAGAATCCCAAGGTGGTGATATACGGGAGATCGATGGTGTATACGCAGTTCGTACAAAGGGTGCCAGCAAACATTGATGATGCAGGGGAAGTGCTGGTGGTGGGTGATGACGGGAGCACGGAATGTGCTGATTTGGAGAAAGACTCTGATAGAAGACTTTTAGAGAATTTTGTTAAAAATGAGGGGGCAGGAGAATGGTGGTCGGCTCGCATTGACTACCATGAGTTTCTACCGAACCAGGCAGATGAGTCGGAGTCCGATGAGGACGCTGACCCAGGCTCGAATGGTAACGAAGAGGACACACCTTAGGGTGCAGAGGGTGATGGTTCGGTGGCTGAAATTGTGTCAACGGAGGTGGCTTACGTGTCGGTGAGGATCTATAAATCCTCATTTAATTTTTTATCCGTAATCCTTATTATGGATAATGACGCCATTATATAGTTCTTGAGTATACCCCTTAATGTTCATAAGGGAGAAGCTAGAGTCGTAAGATCTTCTACGACTACCTCATGATTGTAAGTTCTTCTACGACCACTTCATGGTCGTAAGTACTTCTACGACCAGGTCAGCTAAGACTACCTCATAGTCGTAAGTTCTTCTACGACTAGCATATAATCGTAAGTTCTTCTACGATCACATTATAGTCGTAAGTTCTTCTACGACTAGCATATGATTGTAAGTTCTTCTACGATCACCTTATAGTCGTAAGTACTTCTACGACCAGGTCAGTTACAATAACCCTATAATCGATCAAGCTTACAAACAAGTAGACCCAATTGATTAGGGCATATAAACAGTCTATATACGCTGTTATTCTCTAGAATAACTGTACGATTAATCTCTTTGTCCTGGTGATAACTGTCTGGCGATGTGGGAACGTTACTTCTCCAACAGTAATCTTTAGTAACCGCGCCATCATCTAAAGCATTGATACGCCCTTTGGGCTGGAGAAATAGTCAACCACTTCGAGCACGCTATAAAAGGAGCAATCACCAGACGGGAGAAGGGGGAAAGGAAGGAAAGGCACGATCAAGAGCATAAGACATTGCATTTCAGTCTTTCTCTTGATTTATAACCATCTTGATCTATAACCAACATACTCAATATAGTCACACAAGAGTAGGGTTGTTATTCTCTCCAGAGAAGGTCC
This sequence comes from Hsuehochloa calcarea, assembly GCA_036346395.1. Lineage (NCBI taxonomy): Eukaryota > Viridiplantae > Streptophyta > Magnoliopsida > Poales > Poaceae > Hsuehochloa > Hsuehochloa calcarea. The sequence continues at coordinate 12,779,579 of CM070603.1, forward strand.
GAACCTATATAAAAATCCCTGTGTTATTCTCTCTGCGTGATTTGAGTCTTGGAGACCCTCCGAATCAAGCAGTCATTACATAAGTTCGGTTCTAAAATACCGACATTTGATATTGTCCGTAGGGAACTTCTAGTCATTATGTTTCCTTTGCTTTCTCCCAACTCTAATGCTTCTGTGGCAAGAGAGTGGAACAAGAAGAATTGGTTCGACTTGGCTGATTACGCACATATTGACATGGATGCCGGCTTCGACTACGAGCCGAGTATTGTATCATCTGATGGTGATGTCACCTCCGGAGATCATCCTCCAGGAGACCATTCCATCGATGGAGTTGAGGAGGGATCCTTATCCCCCACAACATTATGTCCAAATAATCAACTTCCTCAAAGGGCAATGGTCAGTCTGACCATAATCAGGACTGCTCCGAGGTAGACCTAGGACATGGCGAGGCCTCCCCCTCCAAATATTCAAGTCCGCCTAAGGCGATCCGGCCGCACGTCAAGTCCTCGAAGTCATCATTCTGAAGCTTCATCAGCACCTAGTGGTGTTGTCTCTTCGGTTAGCCCCACAGAGGATGGGGTGAACATGCTTTTCCTGCGAGTTCGACCATCCTATCGCAGGGTTCATTTGCAGATGGAGATGGTTATAACCTGAAATTCCCCTTCCTGGAGGGGTTTGCTCAAAGTCGCCAGACGATATCTTTCGACTACTCCTCAAGCGAGGAGGCCTTGAGCGCATGTAGAGGTCATCAATGGGAGGTCTTCGTCCTTCCCTCAGGTGATGATCACTCTCCTAGAGACAGGACCGGGGACACTCCTCGACGATCACACATTGCGACCACTCATGGCAATGGTAAGGACACCTCCGGTGGTGAACAGGGTCACACACTCTGATGAGCGTGCGAGAAATCGTCGAGATAATCACACTTCATTGAATCAAACTCAAGGATCAACACATGGATGATCCTGAGACAACTCGACAGAGAAGAATAGCAGCTCAGAGAAATCTCCATGAGCACTTTCAGTATTAGTCAGAGGAAGTTCAGGAACTCCAACAGATCAACAATCTACTCGAGAACCCAACTCGAGAGATTGCCCAAGCACCTGGCTTCAACCTCTTCGCGGAAGAGATCGCACGAAGGCTTCGAAGCGCGATGACCAGACTCGAGCACCCTCGCCGTCATCATTCTGAAAGTTGTTGCGGTACAACTCCATTATCTTCCAGTCGTTCGAACAACTCACCACACAGAGATCGGTGCGACAACAGAGTATGTCATTCTCCTAACCGGAGAAAGGTTCTTTGAACGCTTGAAGAGAAACTAGCTCTCAGGAGAGGTGATCATTCACCACTCCGACACAGAAGTCTACAGCAGCAAACAAGATACGTGGAGTATTACCCTCGTAGAATCAATACTTATCATAAGTTGGGTTCACCCACTGCCGAGTATCGTCATGTACGATCACTTGATGACAACAACCTTTCTTTTATGCAAAGGATGCATTATACAGTAATTACCGGATGTAGGACATTCTTGCCTGACCTCTGAGCAGTTCACTGGCCGTTGCAGTTTCACCAAGTGAACATAGATAAATTCGATGGGTCTCAGAATCCCATCGAGTTCCTCCAAATCTACGCGACAGCTGTCCGAGCAGTAGGAGGAGGAGAGCGCATCATGGCAAATTACCTTCCGACTGTGCTCGAAGGGTCCGCTCGATCGTGACTGCTAAACTAACAACTTGAGTCGATCTATTCGTGGCAACACCTTTGTGACCTTCTGCTGGCTAACTTCTAGGGTACCTACAATCGCCCTGGAAAGGAAGACGACCTGCACAGGATAAGACAAAACGACCATGAGACTTTACGTCATTCATCAGGTGCTTCAGTCAGATTCAAAATTCAATTCCTGAGGTTTCTGACTCATCTGTTATCAGAGCCTTCAAGTAGGGAGTCCGTAGCAGAAGAATTACAGAGAACATCACTTTAAATCCTTTTGCTACCGTCACTGAACTCTTCGAGATGGCCTATCGATATGCGACTGTTGTAGAAGCAGTCAAGTGGACCAAAACCATCGATCGAGACGTAGGCGGAGGTAGCAAGAATGACAAAATGTCCAAGAAATCCAAGAACAAGGCGAAGGGTTAAAAACCTCAAGCCAACAGTTCTAAGGAGGTCTTGGCCGTTAGCGACAAGGAACCACGAAGTTCCAAACAATATCCTGATCGAGGCAAAGGTAAGCGGCTCGAGCGGAAGAATGACAAGCCTAGGTGGTGCCCTTTCCATAAAAAAGGAAGGACATGACCTTCGTAACAGCCGGGTTTTCCAACGAAAACTTGAAGACTACTACAACGACAAAGGACCACTTCCTATCCTCTAAGAGGTAGGGCAAGCGAGTGGTCATACGCAGTTGAATGACAACGAGGAGATGCCATTCCAAGATCCTGAGCATACCATCGAGCATATCTATGGGGGGTCATCGGCATACGAGTCAAAATGATGCGACAAGATCAAAACGTGAGGTAAACTCCATTGACACTCCTCTTGCCAATAAGTTATCTTGAAGTGGTGAAAGTCACCATCTCATTCGAGAAGAGTGACTGCTCGATCCCTTCAACTCGACTAGGTCGTTTTCGATCGTGGTCGAGCCTACCATCAACAACTGTCGAGTAAATCGAGTGTTAGTTGATGGTGGAAGCTCATTAAACATCTTGTTTACGAGTACCCTGGACGAGATGCAAGACCGGTACGATACTCTTTTCATGGTATTGTACGAGGGTCTTCGGCCAAACCTATTGGCCAAGTTTCTTTTCCTTTAACATTTGGTTCACCAAGTAATTTAAGGATAGAGAAGATCTCCTTTGATGTGGTCAATTTCGATACGACATATAACGCCATACTCGGACAACCAACTTTGGCAAAATTCTTAAAATAAACTCATTATGGGTATCAATGTCTAAAGATGCCAGATCACAAAGCAGTAATCACACTTCACAGTGATAAGAAGATGTTGCATACATGCGACCGTCGATCCCTCGAGATGGTTGACCAGATACCAACTTGGGAAGAAAATAAGGAGCTGTCTTCGACGAAGCGGTAGAAGTCGAAAGTCAGACCGCCGAATGACCAGTCAAAGAGGTTCCTCTGATCCATAGGAGCCCTCAAGATCGCTCGCATCGGGATACTTCCGACCCCAAATAGGAAGACGCTCTCATCACTTTCCTCCGAGCAAATGTAGATGTCTTCGCGTGTCAAGAATCTGACATGCCTGGAGTACCTATGGAAGTGATCGAGCACATGCTAGCTTTATGGCCTAACAAAGTACCTGTAAAACAAAAATTATAGAGATTTGCCCCTGATTGACGAGATGCTATCAAATCAGAATTGGACAAGCTACTTAAAGCAGGCTTTATAAGAGAAGTCAACCACCCAGAGTGATTGGTCAACCCTGTAATGGTTAGGAAGTATAACGACAAGTGGCAGATGTGTGTAGACTTCAGTGATCTCAATAGAGCTTGTCCAAAAGATGATTTTCCTTTGCCTCGTATCGATCAGTTGGCTGATTCTACTGCTGGTTGTGAAACATTAAGTTTTCTAGATGCATATTCTGGCTACCATCAGATTAATATGCGTCTAGAAGATAAAGAAAAGACCACATTTATTACTCTATTTGGAATATTTTGCTATGCCAAAATGCTATTTGGTCTAACAAAAGCTAGCGTTTCTTTTCAACGCTTGGTGCAATCTACTTTTTCACCTCAGCTAGGCCAAAATTTTGAAGCCTATGTTGACAATCTAGTCGTAAAAAGCATCAAACGGCTTAATCATATTCCGACTTGCAAGAAACATTTGACAAGCTCAGAAAACACCACTTGAAACTCAATCCCGAGAAGTGTGTGTTCGGAGTCTCTTTAGGAAAGTTGCTTGGATTCCTAGTTTCTGTACGAGGAATCAAAGCAAATCCCGAAAATATAAAGGCCATCGTGCAAATGTGCCCTCTGACCACGAAGAAAGAAGTCCAGAAACTCACAGGATGCATGACGGCTTTAAGTCGTTTCATCGCACGATTGGGAGAAAAAGGACCACCTTTCTTCAAACTTCTAAGGCTGCACGAGGATTTCGAGTGGTCAGAAGAGGCAAAAGCTACCTTTGAGGATGTCAAGAGGTATATTACAAGTGCTCCTATTTTGGTTTTTCCGATGCCAGGAGAAACACTCTTAATTTATCCAGCTGCCATGCCACAGGCAGTGAGCGCGGTACTGGTCGTAGAGCGTGAAAACATCAAATGACCAGTTTATTACGTAAGTGAAGTTTTACACGGACCTAAGAAACACTACCCTCAGGTCCAAAAACTTCTTTATGCCCTCCTCATGTCTTTGAGAAAACCACGGCATTATTTCTAGGTGCACAAGATAATTGTGATGTCTGAGTTTCCCTTAGGAGTGGTCCTCTAGTATAGGGAAGTAGCAAGACACATGGCAAAATGGTTAGTAGAACTTGGGTAGTTCGACCTCCATTTTGTGTCCCGAACGACCATTGAATCCCATATCTTGGCAGGCTTTATCGCCAGATGGAAAAATCATGAAACTGTTCAGGATCCCCAGTACGATACCCACGACCAGTGGACAATGTACTTTGACGGGTCACTTACTTTAAGTGGCTCAGGGGCTAGGGTGATCCTAGAATATCCTACTGGAGAGACCTTAAAGTATGCCATTCAATTAAACTTTTAGGCCACTAACAACGTGGCAGAGTACAAAGGATTGCTGGCTGGCATACGAGCTGCGAAAGAACTTGCGATTCGACCATTACTCGTGAGAGGAGACTCTTAACTAGTCATGAATCAGGTCGGAAAAGAGTACCTGTGCTCTAATCTGACCATGTCTCGTGACTTATCGAGGTCCGAAGCTAGAAAAGCATTTTTTTATGTTTTGAGGTACAATTTTCCTCGAAGGATAATTTCCTCATGAACCTTGCTCAGTATGGCTTCTTCCCGTTCGCAAGTACCAAAAGGAGTTTTCTTGGAGCAACTCTGTAAGCCATCTCTGGTCGAAATACCAGAGACAACTCCTATTGAGACAGCCTCTCTAGAATACAAGGATAGTTGGATGAATCCCATCTACAAGTATCTTCAGAAGGGTACAACACCCGATGACGATCTCGAGGCAGATCGCTTATCCCAAAAGACCAAAATGTATACTTTGGTCGAAGGAGTCCTCTACAAACGAGGCACTAAAGGGGTACTCATGCGATGTATATCTTAGAGGGAAGGACTAAACCTCCTTCACGGCATACACGGGGGCATATGTGAAACTCATGCTTCCTACAGAGCGCCGGTAGAAAAGGCTTTTTGACTAGGTTTTTACTGGCCAACAACCTTCTATGATGTCAAAGAGTTGGTTAAAAAGTGTGTATAATGCTAATTTTATAGCAGGCAGATATACCTACCGGCTCAAGCATTGTAAACAATTCCACTATCTTGGCCTTTCACGACCTGGGGTGTCGATATCCTAGGACCGCTCCCGAAGGCTCTATGAGGTTTTGAGTTCCTTTTTGTGGCTATTAATATATTCACAAAATGGATCTAAGCCGAACCTGTTACTGGGATAACAACAAAAGTAGCCAAACGTTTATGATGAGATGTGTGATTACTCCGTTTGGGGTCCCAAGTTGAATAATCATAGATAATGGTAAGCAATTTTTGGGTGCAAAATTTCAAAAAATTTACGACGAGTTGGGTACCAAAGTGTGTTACGCCTTTGTTGTCCATCCTCAAAGCAATGTGGCAGTCGAAAGTGCGAATAACCAAATAATGTAGGGAATCAAAAATCGAGTCTACGACCAGCTTAACAAGCGCTCGAGGGCACGGGTACAAGGATTACCCTCAGTATTATGGGCAATTCATACGACTACTAGTCGGGCCACAGGTGAAACACCTTTTTTCCTAGTTTTCATTGCCGAATCCATGCTTCCACCAGAACTAACGATCAGGTCGACACGAGTCGAAACTTTCAACGACTCTACCCAAGAACAACTTCGAGCAGATGACATCAACCTACTCGAAGAGAAGAGAAATCAAGTCTCAATCCGTTCAGCAGTCTACCAGCAAGCCCTACGCAAATACTACGATCATAAGGTTCAACCTCGCAGCCTTGTTATAGGTGACATGGTATTGAAGAAAATTCAATCCCAGTCTAATCGAAACATGCTTTTCCCCAAGCGGGAAGGCCCTTACACTGTGGTCGAGGTTACACAACCGGGTTTGGTACCACTATCAATGGAAGACAACCAGATTCTCTCGAACTCTTGGAACATCGACCAGTTATATAAATTTTATGTGTAACCAACCCCCACAACGATAAAGTATAAGGTTCTTCCTATCTTTAATATCTTACTTTGACTAGCGCTTTGATAATTTTTCGACTATCCCCTGGTCGTAAGTTTTTCTATGACCTGTACCCAACACTTCTTTACACTGGTCGAAAAGATAGGAACATCACCTAGTCGAATCATTTCCTTTCTGCATGTGGTCCTGCCCACTAGAAGGAACTTCCTAGTGCCAACTCATTCCCCCCTTTTGCTGCCAACACAAAGAGCTCAGGTTCAACAAACATGGTCGAAATATTTTTAAGCCAACTCTTATTACCTTAGTTTATTTCTTCATTCGTTTTGAAAAATATTCTAAGCAGGGTATACTTAGGTAATTTGTTCCACTATTCTTGGTAAACTCGGTTGGTTCTAACTGATCAGAGAGAGACACAACACCTACTCGAAGTCTTTCCTCTCTGCACGTGGTCCTGTCCACTAGAAGGAACTTCCTAGCGTTGCCTGTTTCTAACTCTTGCTACCAGGGCAAACCTATTGAGTGCACTCAAAAAGGTCAAACGAATTCTAAAGGAACTCCATACAATTGTCTAACTCAAGTTACCACTCTTGATTTGATTAATCTAATCAGAGATGGAACATCACCTAGTCGAAGCATTTCCTTTCTGCACGTGGTCCTGCTCACTAGAAGGAACTTCCTAGCATCGACTCGTTACTACTCTTACAACTAGTGCATGATAATCGAGATCACATACTATAAGTTAGTCAAACCTCTCTTTTTTCAGAAAACCCTTTTAATACTATTTACATAGTTTATCTAAATAAACTAAGCAAATAGTCGGGGCTAGGATAAAGTTATTAATATGACTTCAATTCGTAGTCTTAATCTCTTTTTTCATTCATTATCTTATGAATTACTAACTACTTGACAAGATAATTTTCCAGGAAGAAGAAAGGATCATATATATCAACAAACTTGTCTTTACAGGTTTCTATTACAAACTACTATGATGAAGGAGATCCTATCTGCATCTCCTTCGTGACTTCCTTGTTGATCGGATGTATATCTTCTATCAATCGCTCCATTTCTACTTTAGAACTGTCGAAGTCGGCTTTGACTGGTTACAGATTAAAGTTGGGGTCATGAGCTTTAAGTTTTGCAAGAAGAAAACTTATTCCGCCTTCGATCTCCTACTTTATCGAATCAGCCTGGTTGGCCCTTAGAGTGGTCACCAACTCTTGTAAAGTCCCGACTTGTTTTCCAATAGTACTTAAGTGAGCAATTATCTTGTCTTCACAAGGAGTGAGCTCCTCGGCATGTAGCCCACTGAGTACATTGTTAAGGATAGAAATTTTGTGCTGAAGGTTGATCCTCATTGACTTCATCTCCTCCTGATTACAAGTCGAAGCCTCACGGTTTTTTTATTTCGACTGCTTTCTCTGAAAAGAACAAGACAAGTCGGATAAAGTGACCCCTAAAGGAAAACAAAACTGGTCGTAGGAAAAGACTTGTTTACCTGCCAGTCGAGAATCTAACTTCTTGACTTCATCGTCATGAGAAGCAGTGCTTTTTGCATAGCGCTCCTCCGAAGACTTAACCTCCTGATCTTTTTTTGGCGATACGAGAAATCTCGTGAAGAACCATGGTCTTATCTTTAACTTCGGTTTTGAGCTTCCTATTTTGACCCCTTTTTCTGAAAAGAAATGAGGGTTAGAAAAAGAAAAGAAGGTTATAAACGGTCTTAAGTTCAACACTTACCGTTTATTTGTCCCTGTAACTTTTGAGTTGTAGAATTTGCTTCCTAAAGCTTCTTCAGAAGGACCTCTTTCTCTTTCCTTAACTTTTTCATCTCGACTTTTTCGTAGTCGAGAGAATCGGCCAAGAACTTTTTGTCGCTCTTGAACCTATAGAGGGAAAGAGTAGACATGAGCATAGGACAAGTGGTTGTAAGTCTTTCTATGACCGGTACCTAGTCGTAAGTTTTTCTAGGACAATCCTCTGGTCGTATGTTCTCCTACGACCATTTTCCAGTCGTAAGCTTTTCTACGATATTTCCCTAGTCGTAAGTTCTTCTACGACCAACACATAGTCGTAAGTTTTTCTACGATATTCCTCTGGTCGTAAGTTCTCATACGACTAATATCTAGTCCTAAGTTTTTCTATGACATTTCCCTGGTCATAAGTTATTCTATAACCAGCACATAGTCGTAAGTTCTCCTACGAAAATCCCCATAAGCACTGTGAAAGTGGTCGAAACAGAAACGACAATGAGTAATAGTGACTTACTATCTTACAGGTTGTACAAGTTATCTATTGTACACTGCAATAGTAACATTTGCTCTAGAGCTCTCTGCATAATAAAGGATAGTGAGAGGCGAGAAAAGCCACATATGTAAATGTGGAGCAAGAAGCACTTATGTTGATGCTCGTTGGAGCAAAAATGGAAAGTGCGCATGTAGGGTTCTTTAGTTCATCAAGCTCTTGAACCTGATTGCACCCCACCTTTTCGAGACGCTCGTCATCAAAAACATTCACCTGCCAGGAATATCCTTAGGGTGTGGAACTCGCGTACGAGACCTGAAAGCAGAATACCCCACAACTAAGCTGGGCCAAGAATTGTAAAAGAAGTTAGCATATTCTTCTTCTTCTGATTCGGTGAAGACCTCCTTGGGGACCGGGAGGAATGTCTATGACGACTTCCTTCCTGGCGCGGTGGCCTAACGACCCATTGCCTGGCCTGATGCCTCCGTTGCATCATGCGCTGTTTTCGTCTCAGCCTCTACGACAACTCTAGTGGTAGTAGGTTCTTCGGCAGCAACACCCTCTTCCGCCACTCGGACGGTGGACGACCCTTCGACCATCGCCACCGCTATTCCTCTAATCGCCGAGAAATAGCGAGAGATTCTCAACAGAATGTCCTTGAGGGCTGGAGGAGTCGGGCTAAGATCACAAAAAGGAAAACACGTCAAATGGTATAGAACAAAAGGTAAATATTGCTCATACACTTTTGTCGCATTGGTTTCCTTCACAAAGGACATAAAACTCTTCTAGTTCTCCTTTAATTGTTGCTTGACAAAGCCATGGGAGGCAAAAACTATGAAAGTATTATTATCGTAGTAAAAGGGTACCTTGATCTTGGGGCTTTGCATTTGAGTGCTTTAACCGCCTTTGTCTTCTCTGCAGCTTCCGTTTTTGCAGTGAACCATGCAAAGGGCCCGGTTGGAGCAGCAGAACTCGAGTTTGTGCCTTGTCGGCGACTTTCACGAGCTGACTCTTTTTTTGCCGGAGGAGTCTCGACTTGCTCCATCGCCACACCAACGACCATCAATTCGACCTCTTCGTTGTCTCGACGGTCTTCCATGCCTACTTTCTGTAGAAGTTGAAAAAAAGTATTACTAAGCAGTCATAAGTTCTTCTACGACCAGAACCTAGTCGTAAGTTTTTCTACGACAACTCTCTAGTCGTGAGCTTTTCCACGACCATTCTCCGGTCGTAAGTCTTTCTATGGCCAGCATCTAGTCGTAAGTTTTTCTACGACTACGAGATCCTAACGACGAAACCAGTCCTTGATTATCTTTAGGTGTTCCCTGCTATCCTCTGTGGTCAAAACCGCAAGGATTTGAGGAGCCGCCACGTTTGGTGGCGGGAATTTATCACAAACGAGCTTGACCCAAGCGTCAATTTCCGCTTGTTTGAGATCTGCAGGTGTAAATAAACTTTCAATAACCAAGTTCAAAATCAAAAGAAAGATAACTAAATTGAAGGTTTACTTACCCTACTCAGAAATCTCCGGTGAGTCTTACGACCCTGAGTACTTTCACATGAGATGTGCTCCTTTCTTTAGAGGGTTAATACAACGCGTGTTGAAATCCTTCGCAATGTGCCAATTGGAGAGCCCCTCCTCCTCCAAGTCATTGATGACTTGAATGTAGGGGGCGATCCGACCAAGATCCCTGGGAGAAGAATCCTAGGAAGAAATTTTCTTGGCAGCGTTCCTGGTGAAAGAGAGACTGTCTTCACTGGTCGTCTCCCAGTAGAACCACCTCTTCTTCCATCCCAGCCATGACGACCGGGTGAACATCTGAATGTACTCCTTCGACCTCCCATCGTGGAGCTTCAGACTACAGCTATCGACGACTCCCGCCAGCCAGGTCATCCTGTAAAAATACTAGAACAACTCCAAGTCTGCCGAAATCCCCAGGTAGGACTCACACAAGTATACGAATGCACCTAACATTGTGATGGAATTGAGAATGAGGTTCACCAATTCCACCCCAAAGTGTTCGAGTACGAGCGTGAGGAAAGGGTGAGCAAGCAATCGAAGGCCACACTCACAGTACGCCTTTAAGACGGGGATTTGCCCAATCTCCCTGGACGGCCAATATTGCTCGGAAGTCGCAATCCACTTCACAAACTCCTTCTTTGGGATATTTTCGGTGGCGACCATAGCTTTCATCTTGGTCACTTTCATATCCGATTTGGCCCACTAGGAAGCGGCTCCGACCATCTTTCTTAAGGGGAGGAGGCTTAGAGACGTACGATTTGGTTGGTGGCAGAGAATGCGAAAACTTGATGAATAGTTGGAGTGATTGGGGAAAAAGTAAGAACCCTACAATCGCGCATGTGGTAAGTTTTTATAACCGCGCACTTGGGTTAAAGACGTGGCAACCTAACAGTTGTCACCTCTTCGGGAACCACTCCAACAGACAGGTCTATGAGTGTCGATTCAGATTAATAAATTTGTCTGTTTGAGAAAACCGAGTCTGTCTTTACACCTCAAGCGAAATTAGCTTCTTGATGGGAGAAGGGGGAAAGGAAGGAAAGACATGATCAGGAGCATAAGACATTGCATTTCAGTCTTTCTCTTGATCTATAACCAATATACTCAATACAGCCACACAGGAGTAGGGTTGTTATTATCTTCGGAGAAGGTCTGAACCTATATAAAAATCTCTGTGTCATTCTCTTTACGTGATTTGAGTCTTGGAGACCCCCTGAATCAAACAATCATTATGTATGTTTGGTTCTAAAACACCGACAGTACTTCTTTGCATTGCGCATGTATTGAGTTTGTATCACTCCGTATGTAATCATATTGTATCCAGTATCTAGGTTGTATGTTGTTTTAAGTAGTACGTATGAACATTCCACATTTTGCAAGTTCTTTGTATCACGCATGTACTCAGTGGACGCAACATTCCTAGAATGAAAAGACAACACCAACCCGCACCAGCTTTTCTCCGGTGAGTTCACATCACTCACCAGCCATCCCACTTTTTCAGAGCAAATTGAGCACACCTTGCCATGCCACCTTTTCAGACCAAATTGACAACCCGCAGTAACTTTTCTCAGTGAGTAGAGATCACTCAACACCCATCCCTACCTTTTCAAACTGAATTTACCACACCATGTCATGCCATCTTTTCATACCGAAATGACAACGTGCACCAGTTTTTCTCAGTGAGTAGACATGTAATACTCTGAAAAATAATTTTAATAATCGCGTCCTAAGGGTCGGAGCGTAATTAATTAAAGAGTAACAATAATTAATTATTTATTAACCTCTTAAGGGCCATTTAGCTTTCCAGCCGCCGCCAGCCGATTTCTTTTCATCTGTTGCCCCTGCATGCTGTCGCGGCCAAGAACTCGCCGGTCGTTCTTCGCCGCGATTCTCCTGTCGCCGAAGCTATTCTTCTTTGTCTTGCGGTTCTGCGCTTGATTGCTTCTTTGTGCTTCTTCTTGCTACCAAGTGCCGCTGGATGCGCCGCGTGAGGTCGCTTCTTCTTCTTTGCCAGACGCCGCGTCTTGTGGTATGTCTTATTCTTCTTTGTGCATTCTCTTGTGCGTTCTTTGCCGCGTGAGCCAAGGTCTGCGAGCCGCTCTGTATTGGATCACCGAGCCGACCGGGTTGCCGCAATTGAACTCGCGCCAAGCCCGGTCTTTATTCTTTGCTATTGCGCCAAGCCGAGCGTCGCTTTGTCTTGGGTTTACTGCTTTAGCTGTAGCCGAAAGTGTCGCCTTTGCGTTCTTGGCGTGTAACGGAGCCGGTCAATTGAGAAGGTAATTAGAAGTTCTGCCTTGGTTGATTTTCAATGGGTTGTGCCGAACTAGACACTGTTAATTAGGGATTATAATTGAGATTAATTAGAGAAGGTTCTTTAGTTTTAGTCTTTGTATCGATTAATAGATGTGTTTAACCGGCTGTTCCGTTGTTCGATTTAATCGGGCATCTTAACGGCAAATTTTGGAAATACTATCTACTAGTTAATTGTAGATAATTTCGATATCTTTCTATAGCATATTTTATCATGTCAATCGGACAAGTAGATTTCGAGATATGATTTTCGGAAGGCTGCTGTCTTTTCGGTTGTCGTCTTTCGGCGCTGTTTTGGTAGACAGTAAACTAAAAATAGTAAATAGCTTAATTAGAGTTTTTGATCTACATGAAAGTTGTAGGTAATTGTCCAATGGTTCTGTAGGATCTGAGAACGCGCATTTTGGTTGAGTAAAACAAAAGTTATGAATTTAGTAAGACTGCTGTTCCGAAGCGGACAGACCGACTTTCTAGGCTTAATTCGGAGGGTTAGATGATTTAATTAGAAGTCTTTGTAATCTAAGAAATTGTGGATAATTTTATAAAGAATCCAGAATGGGGTGGTTTGTGGTGATCGGACTTTCGAGTCAAAAGTTACGCTCTTTTTAGTAACCGGACAGCAATGGGTAGCTTTTCGATACCGGCGTAACGTGGTATATTTGGGGACGTGTAGGAGCGATGTATATTGATTGTTATTCCTATGATGCTGTGGCTTGTATTGAGATGTGTGTATTTAATGTAGGAGAAGCGTCGTACTTGTTGCCATCTGCTAGCCAAATTGTGCGTCGAACTAAATGCGAGCAAGTGCATTGTAGGCGCGATCAATGATCGATCACCGCTTTTCTTTATCTTCTATTACCATTATTGTTGTGCTTTTATTTTGTTTAATTGCAAGCAATGGAATGGTATGGATTTATATTGTTAATGGACATGATGAAAAGTTGGATATGATGTTTATGATGGAGTTTGCATGTTTGCATTCATAAGCATCATTGCATAAGAAGGTGATCATGATTGATCACAACTCCGCGGAGTGGAGGAGGTCCCGATCCTTATGGAGGAACGGGCTTGAGAGTGAATGTTGTCGCGAGCATTCACTCACGCTATCTACCGATACTGTGAAAGAAGTGCATGTGGACATGTAGAATAGATTTGCATTGATATTTGAGATTAATGAATGAGAATGTTAATAGAAGTGCATGTGATGATAATGAAGTTATTGAATCTTTGTTGATTTATTATTGTTCGTTGTTTATGGATGTATTTGCTGAGTCGTGGACTCACCCTTGCTCTATTGTTGTCTTTAGGTGATCTTCGAGGTTGCCGTAATTGAGAGCGAGTAGAGCACATGGACCTCACATGAACATTCGCCATGATAATCTTTTCATCCAATATTGGTTTACACTTGGACATGTTAGTTATTGAATAATGTTTAGGATATCATTTGGACTAGACTATTTGCTTTATTAATTTGGATTCATTGGTTGATGCTGCTTTGGATTTATTTGCCTGGTTATAATTCCCATTGCTTATTTATTGTCGCTTGATCCATAATTATGAATGTTATATGGTGATCTATGGATATGATTATCATTGTTTTCTTGCTGAAATTTTATAGTGTGTCAATATTTATTAGTTGGAAGAGTAGTGTGGTGGCATTCTAGGCTCAGTGTTGGGCTGGGGTGTTACAAGACATCACTCCCCAGCCATCCCATATTTTCAGACTGAATTGACTAAACCATGCCATGCCACCTTTTAAGACTGAAACAACAACCTGCACCAACTTTTATAACTGTATACACATCACTCTCCAGCCATCCCACTTTTTCAGACTGAATTGACAATACCCTGCCACGCCACCTTTTCAAACCTGAATGACGACCCATACCAGCTTTTCTCAATGAGTACACATCACTCACTAGTCATCCCACATCTTTAGACTGAATTGACCACACCCTGCCACGCCACATTTTCAGATCGAAATGATAACCCGCACCAATTTTTCTCAGTAAGTAAACATCACCCACCAAACATCCCACCTTTGCATACCGAATTGACATGTACCATGCTATGCCACTTTTTCAGACCAAAATGACAATCCGCGTCAGCTTTTCTCAGTGAGTAGACATCACTCACCAACTTAGCTATGCTGAAATATTCCCTCGCTGATGTGAGTGCACCGCCATTCGCAACAATTTACCCCCTCAACACTACACCCTGCGCACGCTCCTACCTTACCTACCTTGTCGACCTGCCACAGACTAGGTTAACAACAAGTGACCTGCTAAAGTCTGGGTATGCGACAGGACATCTGCTGTCGGCTGGGAGCTTGCCACGTGATCTATCGCACTCTGGGACACCGGTGAAGAATCTGGACTACTATTATGTGTTAATAGAGTATTTTAGTAATTAATGACAATCATCATGTGGGATAATATTTCCATGAGTTGGTAAAATAGTTTGAAATTGTGTTGATTTTAATGTTCACCCGGAGGGAGGTCAGACCGCCCGAAGGAGAGGCCAAACCGCCTAGAGGACGGGTCAGACTGCTCGATGAGTGGTCATACTGATCGGCCTTCGGTTAGACCGCCCAACTCCAGCGGTCAGACCGGTCGTGTGCCATCACCTTGTGATTTTGATGATTTTTGTCTTTGTGTCTCGATGTTTGTGTCGAGTTCAACATCATTGTGCTTGTATCTCCGATCTTCATAGCTTCCATAGCTACTGGAGTAAGGAAGAAGTTGAATACCATCAGGGTCGAAAAAGAGTAGTGCTCCTATTTACCCCCTTTGGTCGCTGTTCTAGTCCAACGGAAGGGAAATTTAACGGTTGGGTGCTCGATGATTGGAGAATGCTCACTTGGTCAGGGATGCCTCATGGACATGAGCGATCATCCAATTAGTCAAGGATACCTGGTGGACAGGTATGCTTGTTGCTTGCACATCCTATCTTCCGAATTTGTTTCCTGTACTTTCTTTTTTGACCTAAAGTTTCCTTGATTTTTTTTGAAATAATATTATTTTAGAAAAAATTACAAAATCAAATAGTCAGGAAAAAAACTACAAAACTAGGCCTATCGCCATTCCAAATGGCAACAGTAGCCTAGGCAGTGGTGACGAGGGCTTGAACAGTATAAAGAGATCCATGTCACCACTCCAAATGGCCACATGACCATGTCGCTATTTCAACTAGTGGTAGGGATCCTAACTTTTTCAATATTAAAATTTTGCAAAAACTACCATTTCAAATGGTGTCAAGGATCCCGCAAGTCCCTGTCGCTATTCCAAATAGTGACACAATCTGCCCTATAAAAGATCCCAAAACTCTGGCATAACTCACTTTTATTCAGAAAAAAGAGAAAGAGGGGAGGGAAGGGAGAGGAGCAGAGGGGAGGAGAGATGCTAGCGAAGCACTGCCCGATCGATCGTCCACCTTTCAGGTAATTTTTTTAACCGAATGGATTACATAGTTTTAGATGTACGGTTACATAGTGTATCTTGTATATAATCTTTTTTAGTGACTAGTTTAGTTTAAGATATGTGGTTAATCGTGAAAATCTTGTTTACGGTGCAGTACATCAAATATGTCTAGCATACCAACATCAAAATTTTCTACAGTCAGGGGACTATTCTTGAGGGTCCCGTGGGGATTGATTTGCATTATTTTCAATCAGCGACTGTGACCCTAACAAGACCATAGCAGCACACATGGGGCGCTATGATGTGGTGGTTGTTCCATACATTCGATTTGGGTCATGTTGTGTATGATATGAGATTGAGTTGCCTTGCCAACCGAGCACCACATGGCACATAATTGGAGTTAGTGCAGCTCAAGGGAATAAGGTCATGGAAGTCATTTGTACATAGGGCGAGGGAGGAACGGTGGGATTTGGTCCTTCTGGCCCAGGCATATGCCAAGCCCACTCCTGCATCGGCGGCTGAACAAGAAGGGGGTGGTAATGCTGAAGAAGAAGTTGAGAGCTCTAGCCACGGCGCGACGCACACAATGGCCAAAGGTTCGGGAGTTGTTGATCCTGTCAATGAAGACCCTGTGGAAGGAGCTCCTTCAGTCAGGCAAGCTAGTGGGCTTGCTGACGAGGGCAAAGAGCTGGAAGCCCTAGTGCAAAGGATGGATCTCAAAGACCAGGACTAAATGTCATTGTCAGAAGATGAAGGATCCGACGACGAGGATGTCGTGGACCAGCCGGCGGTTCCATCCGAGTGGAACACATACCAGTTCGACAACCTCGTTGTTAACGAAGACTCCTGTGTGCCGTGGGAGTACGACTAGAGTGAGGTCAGGCAAGGATCTATGCACAAATGCAAGGGGGCTGTGTGGGTGGCGGTCAAATTCTAGACCTTGTTGGTGCGGCATACATTCACAGTCATCAAGTCTTACCCAAGATGCTCCGATGTTAAGTGCGACATAGAGGGATGCCGTTGGTGAGTGCGCACATTTCAGTCTAAGCAGGACATCTACTGGAAATGCTCTATAGTGGTTCCTCACACATATGTCGTCGCTGAGTCAATGCAGTCCCACAGAAACCTATCATCATGCTTTATCGCTAACATCATGTACAGTGAGATCATGAATAATCTAGATTTTCAGCTACGATCCATCATTCGGGTTATTGAGGTAAGGTTCCAATACACAAGCAGTTATGCCAAGGTGTGGAGGGTAAAACATAAGGCTTTAGAATCAAGGTTCGGTACGTTCAAGGAATCCTACCACAATCTCCTCGGGCTACTCTGAGTCATAAAAGACAGGATCCCGACCCTGATGTCGACATTCAAGATTCCACGCATCTGAAATGGGGTAAGAAGAGGGCACTGAAGTGAGCATTCTTCGCCTTTTGTCCATGCATCAATGCATTTCAGTACTACCATCCAATCTTGTGCGTGGATGACACGTTCCTGACTGGAAAGTGCAAGGGCTAGATACTGGCTACAATAGCTACGGACGGGAATAATCAAGTTCTTCGTATGGAATTCGCTTTCATTGAAAGTGAGAACACGTACAGCTGGTTGTGGTTTCTGAGGAATTTGAGGATTTCTGTTATACATGGTCATCCTAATGTATGCGTCATACATGATCAGCATGCAGACCTGCTGAGTGCAATAACTCAGCTACAACAAGGAGAGAACGAACCACTTTCATGGGCAGATATGCAGAGCAGGTGGAGCATGAGGCACTTGGGTGCAGACTTCTACAAGAAGTTTCGCACCAAGGACTTGATGAACTCATTCAAGCGATTGTACAACCAGAACTAGCAGTGAAAATTTGAAGCACTCTAAAAGATTTTGGATGAGCGGACCCAGACGTACAGAAGGGAGGTAGCGAAAAATGCTGCTACAAGCGTTGACCAAGCCCCCGAAGTATTGTCACAGCTACCCACAGATGGTCCTAGGGTGGTGAGGAAGACGAGAGCGCAGGTGAAATGCTTCTCAAACTGGATTGAGCATAAGCCTAAGGAGAAGTGGTCGCTGCTATATGTCGGGACCCAAATATGCAAATCTGGACCCTCTGTGTATACTGCACTAGTCCAGGATCACGCTAGTGCACATAGTGGCAACATCGATGAAATATCATTTCCATATGCAAAGATGACTAATAAATAGACAAATAACAATAATTATCAGAGTAAAGACCTTAAGGTCAAAGCTTACAATTAATGTCTCAGAAGACAAATAGCTCAATAAAGGCTGCGTGAGCGTAACGCGGAATAACCGGTGAAGCCCATCCATATGCCCACAGCAATCGGTAGGGTAGCGCAACCTAGTTCTCCACGATCCTTGAAGTAGACCTTGTTGGTGATGATTCTTCCACTACATTGATTGTTTATAGCAAGAGTGAGTACACACCGTACTACATAAGTCATACCACAGAATGCAATTTATAGATGATGGCTTATTCCAAAGGAATGGCTTACGTGGTTATTTTGCGAAATGCAATATTTGCAATTGAATACAAATAATAGATTGAAAGCATAATTCAAAACAAATAGACAATAATAAGTTAACAATTGATTTCACAAAGGACACAGTCTAATCAAGTTCTTTCACACAATGAACAAGTTATCTCACACAGTGACCCTTCCCAATTGTTTTATGAAAATCTACCCCTCGTGTGAAATTCCGAGCATGTCCATAGCAGGGGCGCGCTATTCGAATAGATTGATTTAAACACTCTGCGAGTTTGTACACTTTACCCACGATACAATCGGTGTAGCGATCACGACCATAACAAAACCTTTGAAACTTCATCTCAAACAATGACACTCTGGTGTGCTTTCTGCCGTCAATTTGTACACACGGCCCTTGGAGCGACACACACCATTGGGCGAGGATGCGGCGAACCGTCCGCGATGTGACCCAAACACACACCTCCACCCATCACATAGCTTAAATACAACTTTGAGTTGTCAATGTCAAGACTCCATAACTTACTAAGTCGGGCCCGGCCCATACTAGGCATGTGGTCGTGCAGTGAAGGCCAGTTCAATGGCGCACAAAGTTAAGTCCTTAATTGACCAAGGCAAGACTTCCAGTTTTAACCCAAATCACAAAGTTTATAGCACACAGCTCCACCATTCACACAGATCCACCACTTGCCTCAGTCTAAATCTTTTCCCACCCTGTTGATTAAGTGCAACACATGCCATCAACGAGTAACAGCACACAGCACACACAGTTTCATCACACAGTTCCATAATCACTTAGTCAAGTTTATAATTGCAACTCTCACATGAAATGATGACTCGTGGCATGGCTAAGCAGTCTAATCGTATCTAACCAACCCACGTTGGTGCTACGATAATACCAACTAATAATGAACCAACCTAGGGTGACAAAAGATCATGGCATACAATAGACAAGGTGGCATAACAATTTGGATTAATAACTATCCCAAAAGCATTTAAATAAATACTTGAAATAGAATGCAATACATTGAAACAAAGTATTTTGAAAACTGGGTTCAATATGATCAAAGGTATAACTTGCCTTGCTATAGCAATGATGGTCTTTATTTATCTTCAATCTTCTACTTCCTTGCTCTTGACTCTTTCGGACGATTAGGGCTTCAATGTCTAACGATAAAGATAGCGCAAAAACAAACACAATTCAAAAGACAAATCAAATAAACTCCAAATTGAAATTGAATGATCTTGGAAGATAGATATTGAATTTTAGATGCATGGAGGAATCTGGATGGGTTCAAGCGGAACTCGGATGAAGAAGATATGGCTTTTGGAATGATGAAAATAAAAAGAGAGAGAAGCTGACAAGTAGGGTCAAAGGAATATTCTCGAATATTCTATTCCAAAATATTAGAGATTGGATGAGTGTATGACATGTGGGACCGATGATATTTATGAATTTCTAGAATTAAAAATAATTCGAAAAATAAGGTAGAAGAACGACATGTGGGACCAATAAGATAAATGATTTTCAAGAATTAAATTAATTCTCAAAAATAAGATTAGGGTTGACATGTGGGCCATTGGTCTATGGACCAGTCCACGGAGATAAACTAGTCCACGGTGGACCAAGCTCATGGAGGAGGGTTGACCAAGGTTGGTGACATGCGGGACCCGCATGTAAGAGAGAAATTAATAGTTAGGGTTTTAATTTGGAAGGATGACATGTGGGGTCAACATGGAAGTGAGAGGATATATATATCTATGTATACATATATACATGCATGCATACATATATATATATATATATATACATACATATACACATACATGCATACGTACATACATACATATATATATGTATAGACACACGCATACGCACATGTATACAAACATACATATCAACGAGAGCAGAGGGCATGAGCTGCTTGGTAGGTTCATGCGCATTGATGTATTGGCGGGAGATGGCAAAGACATGGCGAAAGATACAACATAGAAGGATTAATCAGAAGGACTAACGGATCGGTCGAAGGAGCCGAGGCTGCTGCTACTCTGCTATTACGGCGCATGGAATCGACTAGGAAAGAAAATAGAAAGATACAATAGAAGAATCCGAGATATACTTGCACTTAAAATTGCGGCTTGGGTTGGATGATGAGCAAGGAACATTGAATTAACAGAGGAACAAAGATGCGGGCCTATTCATCGTACAAGGACCGAACCAAGGGAACCAATAGAGCATCAACACGAACAACGAGAACAATAGATGACGAACAACCGAAACTAACGAAGCCACATGCGGCATATTACTCATATACGAATATTAATGGTGCATGGGTGGCGGTGGTCGGAGGCGGCAGCGGCGGCGAAGGGTCAAACGGAAAGGAAATGACGAGCCGGACGCGATGGTGCGGTCGGTTGAAAATACTCACCGAGGAAGGAGAATCGCGAAGAATACGGTTGGAATCGACGGACGGCGAAACTCCGCGAACTTGAGCGAAGGGCTGGCACCATGGCGTGAAACGACGGCGCGAATCCAACGCCGCATGAGCGGTTCGGCCGGCGGACGTCGGACGGAGGAGAAACTTCGCGGCGGAAGATTTTCGGATGAACTCGGTATTCTGCGAACTGCGTTGAATACAGATCGATTCGGAGGAAACCAAATCAGGGGATTAGAAGAGGACGTCGAGGCGGACGTGTGGCGCAGCGGCTCGTATTTATATGCACCGAGCGAAAAGATATGAAGATATGAAGTTTTGGAGTTGGAAACGAAAACGACGCAGAGTTCTGTTTCTGGACGTGCGCTCGGCTGGAAAATCGGATGAACAGTACCGCATGGTACTGTTCACATGGGGAGGAGAGAGAAAGTAAAACTGATTTTCGAATTTGAATTAAAAGGCAATAAATCCATAAGATAGAATAAATAGCAAACAAATCCAAAAAAATCCCCAAAAATACCAGAAAATTCCTGGAAACACCAGGAAGCCAAATAAAATATATTTTTATTTAATTGATGTTTATATTAATCAAATTAAATATTTTTAATTTAGAAAAATTCCAATTAAGCTTTATTAATTCAAATAAAATTGGTGAAATTTTCTAGTGACCTAAACTACTCAAAAGATTTTTGAAAAGCCAAATTTTGGGACGTTACAAACCTCCCCCCCTTAAAGGAATCTCGTCCCCGAGATTCAGGCTGGCTATAGAAAAGGTTACGGAACTCAGCCTTCGGGCGCTCTCCTTGCTTTCAACTGCTTTGACTCTGACGAAACTTCTTTTCTGAACACTTACAGAACAGACGTCTTGCTTCTTGCTGAGCTTCTTGCTTCGACGAAAACTTGATAAGCTGGCTCTTGGTAGGAAAGGACTTCTAGCAACTCGATTGCTTCTGACAGAACTGCTTAATTGGTGCTCGAAGACACTTCTGGAGTTCAGGAACTCTGCTGCTGACTGATAGCTTAGGTTGACAAACTAACTCTTCTTATGAACTTTAGAATCTTGAATTGATCGACACACATCTTTTTACCTCTGTCGCAACTTTTTAACACAGAACTTCAACAGGTATCCTTAAGATAAACATGACTACGAGGGTGATAATCTGCATACACAATATAGCTTTTCTGCTTGAACTGAGCTACTTACAATCCCTTTAGGACTAAAGACACTTGACCTTCTGCTTCATGATTAATGCAAAATCGGCATACTTTGTGATCTGATCTGCTTCTAGCTAAGCGATGACTCACATGATCAACCACTGTGAACTTCAAATGGTGGCAACCCCAAACTGGCTAACATCTGGTGTTGTAGGGGAACTCAGCACACAACACCTACTTGTTCGACTTGGTACTATGAGTTTAAGCACAAACTCACTCTTTCAATCTGCACACTGATTCAGGGTGATACACAATACTGAACTGAACGAACATCCAAGGCTGTATACACACTCGGTCACTAACACGAGGTACACTGGGATCGTTGGTCTGACACTGACTTATTCTGGCACATCGTGCAAACTGACAATCTCTGACGATCTGATACTAGACCAATTCTGGTGAATACCATCTCTGTCATATACAACTTCTGTCGTATACTGCTCTGCTAGATAGCCTCCAAACTAGGTGATATTGACAGGTTTGAAGCGGCAAATTTCTATCAAATGCTCAACAATCACTTTTCAAGATATTACATCTCGATTGGGTCCTGGAAAAACCCATGCTCGAATTCTCAAAGATAGGAGTACTCTGAC
Organism: Hsuehochloa calcarea; assembly: GCA_036346395.1. NCBI lineage: Eukaryota > Viridiplantae > Streptophyta > Magnoliopsida > Poales > Poaceae > Hsuehochloa > Hsuehochloa calcarea. The sequence continues at coordinate 12,802,155 of CM070603.1, forward strand.
TGGCCTTTGACACACTAGCCAACTTTCTGATTTACCAACCACATGGTAACACATTCTGTGACCTCTTGCCTTATATTGGATCATCACAATTCAACTTTGAGATCCTTGTACACCTTGGTACTTTCAGGAGAAATGGAATGCTTGCACTAGGATGTTGGTTTGAGCATCAACTACTTTAGTTTCTTCTCATCAGATACGCATATATAGTCATTGATTCATGGATCACCTGGTTCACCTTACGCAGGTTCTCATGCTATACCTTACTTCATGTGAGGACTGATTCCCTTGATAAAACTGTCATCTTACTGTCTTCTCAACACTGATTTTTTTCTAGCATCGGTTTAACTTTGGGGTTCAACAAATATACTCTTGCACTAACTCAAGATTCAACTTCTGGCTTTCACAGGTAACTTTAGCTGACTCTTCACTTGATCAACAATTTCTTGCAGTAGCTCTTCCGATTTGAGGCATCTGCCACTATACTGATCTGAACTGAGGGAACAGAGTCCAACCTCCTGGTTCTCGATCCAATAAAACCATCTTTAATGCCCTATGATAGCAACTCTGAATTATGACTAGCACAATTCACTACTTGAAACTGTAGCTGTTAGGAAGTGTTTGGGAACTCCGTAACACATAAATTCTTAGATGTTCCGTGATAAAAGTTATCATGTTTCTTTCGGTGGTGGTAGTATGAACACTTTGGAGTAGTGGTTGATCTCTTACGAAATTCTCACTTACTTAGTTCACTTACGCGTCGGGGTGAACTTGTCCTTTACAACGATGAGGGTCTTGAATATCTTGAAATGGTGTCTTCTTGATCTTGACTAACACAGGCTCAAAACGATTGTCTCACTAATCTTGAACTGACACTGTCTTGTTCATGGTCGATCTTAAAGAAACTGTAGTTCTCCCTCAAAACTCAAACAAGCTGATTCTGAGGTTCTGGGATTAGCTCTTGAATAAACCGAAATTCTCGCACATTCTTGTGCTAACAATTTACTTTGCCATCAACATTGGTGCATGCGGTGACTAATATAATTTAACACTGCCTTTATCTGAGAAAGTCATCTGCTCTACTGTATCATTTCTGCAAAGTTATTGACAACTTTCGCCATGTATCATTTCTGATGTAAATCCTTCTAGAGTTGGCTGATCCTGGGTACCAAGTCAAAGACAAACTTGACTTCTGATCTAGTTGCATGCTGTATAGGTCACTTGCAATGACAACCGCATAATCTGGTATTTTTAATCTAGGCTTTCTTGATAACATCATCGTTCAAGCGTCTCTTTTTGCGCTTCTTTGGACAAGCGGGTCCTACTATTTTACGACCTGCTCTGGGTGTTATAAGCTTGACCGAAACGACTTTTGACATTCTGGCATCTCGAGTGAGTGGCTGGTTATTCTGAGGATGCTGGCTGATGTGGTGGTCTTCTTTGCGATAACTGTAACATAAATGTGTCAAACCTTGCGACTTTTACGGCGAGCTCTGACGAGCGACTATCCTCCTTGAGGTTGAAGCTTGGCGCTTTGCGGGGCATCCACAGGCATAGTGGCTTTGCTTACCACACTCGAAACACTCTCTTGGCGATCTGACTTGCTTCTCTTTGAGGTGGTTACTAAAGTCAACATTCTACTTTTGTTATTTTGGTGACATATTTTGCGACAATGGTTTGCCTTCTCTTGGTAATGCTCGACTTCGACATGAAAATTTTTCATGTTGACATTGTATTCGAAAGTCAACACTAAATACATGGTGCATTGACTCGGACAATGATCATCGCCTTCACATAAGAAACATCGATCTTGCTCATTGGGCATTCTCCAACGTAATGATTTCCTTCATAACTAGGACAATTGATATTGTGTTCATCGGCACTATAGCCTATTTCTCCAGCGGTACATGCAAAATCTTTTGACTTATCGGTGGCGGCACTTCAGCGACAACGGTTAGCTTGGATGTAGGACATCGAAATAGCAAGTTTTCTCTTGATCCCTTTTACTTGATGTTGGATCTGGCGGCGAAAAGTGGGCAAACTCGACCAAATGATGGTCTACTTGTCCGGATCGGCGGCGAAAGTTTTCCACCAATCTAATGCAACTCCTTCCAAATGATGAGCAACATAGAAAACTTTCGTTATCATTGCATTGCACAACAATTTACTTCTCTTCTATGGTGCGAATCCAAGATTCGCATCCTTGAGCTTGTTTGAGCCTTCAAAGATAGGCGGTTTGGTCATCATGAACTTCACAAACTTGAACTAAGGGTGTGCGTTGGGATGGCAATGGGTTGTGCATCCTTTCAAAAGTTACTATTGTCAAGCGGTTGCATCATGGGCATGGTGATTACGGATGACGGGAGACTAGTTCGAGCTCTTATGTGTCACTCTGCACGGTGATAGGCTCTTGGTTGGCGTCTGCTTTAGTGCGAGGCGGTGATGGAACAACGGCTTGCTTGATTATTACGATTCAACAAATTGGCCAAGGTAGCGGCGGTGCGATTCTATTGGGTCATAATATTGTTCATGTTTTGCATCATCGCGTTCATGAGTTGAGTCAGAGTGCTAAAATTGTGTCATGATTGGATCGCTACTCTGGTATTGACAAGCTATCCCTTTGGGATTGACAAGATCTAAGCTGACACAGACTATTTCAAGACTACTGACAAGGTTGGCTTCACTAGGGTTCTTCATTTGCTGGCTGACCAGGGCTAATAGATGAGAGGGAAAAGCATAAGGTAAGGGAAGACAATCTACTAAGGGAGCAGGTTTAACCCGAAACACCAAGGAACACACAAATAGCCGGAAAGCTATTAAGAAGCATAAAACTCATAGCCAAACTACACACAGAAGAAAGAAAATAAAAATCTAATCGTCTAGTCGATTAAACTCTAACTTAACTGGGTGACTTGGCTCAACACATGGGAGGAACAAACACTGATTTATCCTATATGGCTGGTCTGAAGAAAACTTGAACTGGTTATGGTCTTCATCAACGTTGACTGCTTGTGATTCTTGTAGGCGAATCTTGGAGAAAGACAGGGGCGACGTACAACTTCTTCTTGGTCTTCAATTCTTGCGACGAACTTGTCTTGAACACTTGGAGTAATGTCGACACGTTGTTGTTGGTTGCATGGTCTTCGAAGAGTTACTCAAAACAGCTCTTGGGCATCCATCAAGACATTTGGCATGGATGACGACAACTATGGAAGTTATGAGGAAAGAAGGTCCAATTTAATACTCAAAATGGTGAGGAAGAATATAGATGAGAAATGATCAGAGTGGAAGAGAATAGAATCTAGACAAGATGAGAATAGCACATCATTAAGATTTTCCATTTGTGAAATAAGTTTTGAAGTTTCCTTAAACACGGCCATTCTAACTAAGGTCACGACCTACAGTCGATATGGCTCTGATACCACCTCTGTCGGGACCCAAATATGCAAATCTGGATCCTCTGTGTATACTGCACTAGTCCAGGATCACGCTAGTGCACATAGTGGCAACATCGATGAAATATCATTTCCATATGCAAAGATGACTAATAAATAGACAAATAACAATAATTATCAGAGTAAAGACCTTAAGGTCAAAGCTTACAATTAATGTCTCAGAAGACAAATAGCTCAATAAAGGCTGCGGCGAAGCGTAGCGGAATAACCCGGTGAAGCCCATCCATATGCCCACAGCAATCGGTGGGTAGCGCAACCTAGTTCTCCACGATCCTTGAAGTAGACCTTGTTGGTGATGATTCTTCCATACATTGATTGTTTATAGCAAGAGTGAGTACACACCGTACTCGCAAGTCATACCACAGAATGCAATTTATAGATGATGGCTTATTTCAAAGGAATGGCTTCTGTGGTTATTTTGCAGAAATGCAATATTTGCAATTGAATACAAATAATAGATTGAAAGCATAATTCAAAATAAATAGACAATAATAAGTTAACAATTGATTTCACAAAGGACACACAGTCTAATCAAGTTCTTTCACACAATGAACAAGTTATCTCACACGGTGACCCTTCCCAATTGTTTTATGAAAATCTACCCCTCGTGTGAAATTCCGAGCATGTCCATAGCAGGGGCGCGGCTATTCGAATAGATTGATTTAAACACTCTGCGAGTTTGTACACTTTACCCACACGATACAATCGGTGTAGCGATCATGACCATAACAAAACCTTTGAGAACTTCATCTCAAACAATGACACTCTGGTGTGCTTTCTGCCGTCAATTTGTACACACTGACCCTTGGAGCGACACACACCATTGGGCGGGGATGCGTGAACCGTCCCGCGATGTGACATACACACACACCTCGACCCATCACATAGCTTAAATACAACTGAGTTGTCAATGTCAAGACTCCATAACTTACTAAGTCGGGCCCGGCCCATACTAGGCATGTGGTCGTGCAGTGAGGCCAGTTCAATGGCGCACAAAGTTAAGTCCTTAATTGACCAAGGCAAGACTTCGATTTTAACCCAAATCACAAAGTTTATAGCACACGGCTCCACCATTCACACAGATCCACCACTTGCCTTAGTCTAAATCTTTTCCCACCCTGTTGATTAAGTGCAACACATGCCATCAACGAGTAACAGCACACAGCACACACAGTTTCATCACACAGTTCCATAATCACTTAGTCAAGTTTATAATTGCAACTCTCACATGAAATGATGACTCGTGGCATGGCTAAGCAGTCTAATCGTATCTAACCAACCCACGTTGGTGCTACGATAATACCAACTAATAATGAACCAACCTAGGGTGACAAAAGATCATGGCATACAATAGACAAGGTGGCATAACAATTTGGATTAATAACTATCCCAAAAGCATTTAAATAAATACTTGAAATAGAATGCAATACATTGAAACAAAGTATTTTGAAAGCGGGTTCAATATGATCAAAGGTATAACTTGCCTTGCTATAGCAATGATGGTCTTTATTTATCTTCAATCTTCTACTTCCTTGCTCTTGACTCTTTGGACGATTAGGGCTTCAATGTCTAACGATAAAGATAGCGCAAAACAAACACAATTCAAAAGACAAATCAAATAAACTCCAAATTGAAATTGAATGGTCTTGGAAGATAGATATTGAATTTTAGATGCATGGAGGAATTTGGATGGGTTCAAGCGGAACTTCGGATGAAGAAGATATGGCTTTTGGAATGATGAAAATAAAAAGAGAGAGAGAAGCTGACAAGTAGGGTCAAAGGAATATTCTCAGAATATTCTATTCCAAAAATATTAGAGATTGGATGAGTGTATGACATGTGGGACCGACTGATATTTATGAATTTCTAGAATTAAAAATAATTCGAAATAAGGTAGAAGAGCGACATGTGGGACCAATAAGATAAATGATTTTCAAGAATTAAATTAATTCTCAAAAATAAGATTAGGGTTGACATGTGGGCCTTTGGTCTATGGACCAGTCCACGGAGATAAACTAGTCCACGGTGGACCAAGCTCATGGAGGAGGGTTGACCAAGGTTGGTGACATGCGGGACCCGCATGTAAGAGAAGAATTAATAGTTAGGGTTTTAATTTGGAAGGATGACATGTGGGGTCAACATGGAAGTGAGAGGATATATATATCTATGTATACATATATACATGCATGCATACATATATATATATATATACATACATATACACATACATGCATACGTACATACATACATATATATATGTATAGACACACATACGCACATGTATACAAACATACATATCAACAGAACAGAGGGGCGAGAGCTCGCTTGGCGGTTCATGCGCATTGATGTATTGGCGGGGAGATGGCAAAGACATGGCGAAAGATACAACATAGAAGGATTAATCAGAAGGACTAACGGATCGGTCGAAGGGCGCCAGAGCTGCTACTCTGCTATTACGGCGCATGGAATCGACTAGGAAAGAAAATAGAGAAAGATACAATAGAAGAATCCAGAGATATACTTGCACTTAAAATTGCGGGCTTGGGTTGGATGATGAGCAAGGAACATTGAATTAACAGAGGAACAAAGATGCGAGGCCTATTCATCGTACAAGGACCGAACCAAGGGAACCAATAGAGCATCAACACGAACAACGAGAACAATAGATGACGAACAACGAAACTAACGAAGCCACATGCGGCATATTACTCATGTACGAATATTAATGGTGCATGGGTGGCGGTGGTCGGAGGCGGCAGCGGCGGCGAAGGGTCAAAACGGAAAGGAAATGACGGCCGGACGCGATGGTGCGGTCGGTTGAAAATACTCACGAGGAAGGAGAATCGCGAAGAATACGGTTGGAATCGACGGACGGCGAAACTCCGGCGAACTTGAGCGAAGGGCTGGCACCATGGCGTGAAACACGGCAGCGCGAATCAACGCCGCATGAGCGGTTGGCCGGCGGACGTCGGACGGAGGAGAAACTTCGCGGCGGAAGATTTTCGGATGAACTTCGGTATTCTGCGAACTGCGTTGAATACAGATCGATTCGGAGAAACCAAATCGGGGATTAGAAGAGGGCGTCGAGGCGGACGTGTGGTATGACGGCTCGTATTTATATGCACCGGCGAAAAGATATGAAGATTTGAAGTTTTGGAGTTGGAAGCAAAACGACGCGAGTTCTGTTTACGGGCGTGCGCTCGGCTGGAAAATCGGATGAACAGTACCGCATGGTACTGTTCACATGGGGAGGAGAGAGAAAGTAAAACTGATTTTCGAATTTGAATTAAAAGGCAATAAATCCATAAGATAGAATAAATAGCAAACAAATCCAAAAAAATCCCCAAAAATACCAGAAAATTCCTGGAAACACCAGGAAGCCAAATAAAATATATTTTTATTTAATTGATGTTTATATTAATCAAATTAAATATTTTTAATTTAGAAAAATTCCAATTAAGCTTTATTAATTCAAATAAAATTGGTGAAATTTTCTAGTGACCTAAACTACTCAAAAGATTTTTGGAAAGCCAAATTTTGGGACGTTACACTATATGACATGGGTGGTGCTCGATATGGTGTCATGATAACCAATGTAGCTGAGGTGTACAGCTGGGTCAGGCGTGGCCTAAGGTGCCTTCTTTTGGTTGGTAATGTGGAGACAATTCTCCGTGGTACCACAAATTACTTTGTTGATAGAAACAACAATTTGTCGTTCGTCATGACAAACGATAGAGTACTATACTCTACCATGATCACCAAGTACATGGAGGATAAGAGCAAGAAGGGTAAGATGCACCGGGCATTCAAGATGAGCACAAAGGAGCTTCGCTACGAGATATTATGCATGCTACACCGCGCTAGTTGCGTATGCACTTGCAACAAGTCTCTTCTTCTGCATAGGCCCTGCCCCATGTCATGGCCGCATGTTCGACGGTGGCGCAGCATCCCAGCTAGTACCTTTATGATTATTTCAACAAGGAGGAGGTGATGCAAACCCTGGAGTACGGAGTTGTATGGTTACGGCGTGGTTGGCCATTTCACTGGCCATCCAATCTAGGAGCAACTTATTTAAGTCACGAACATTGATAGACTGAAGGAAAAGGTTGGCTGGCGATAGGTACGGCACATCATGAACGATATGGATGAAGCAAAAACCAGTCGTCGTACGAAGAAGTGCTCAATTTGTAGGGAGTCTGGGCACACCTTTAAGAAACACCCTATGAGAAATCCACATGATGAAGGAGACATCGACAGTCCAAATGTCGCCGCGGGGATCTCATCCGACCGCCCCACTCGAGGCTGTCCACATGGCAAACGTTGAGGTCGCAACCTCGGGAAATGTTCGTCTTGTTAAAATATGTGGTGTCCAATGCTTTGTAATATCACTTTGATTCGTCGAAAAACTAGGAAATGACGTTGTGGTGAATGGTTTGTAAGGTCAGTGTGATTTGTCGATAAAATATGTGACAATGTTGCGCTGAATGTTCTGTAATATCATTGTGATTTGTCGACAAAAGATGTTATGACGTTGTACTGAATTTTATGTAATATCATTATGATTTGTCCACAAAATATATGTTCGAAAATAGTTAGTAAAAAGCAGTGCAGAGAAGTCCCTACCGCTAGTTGAAATGGTGATAGGGTCCTGCCGCCATTTCAACTAGCGACAGGAACCCATCTGTACTGTTCAAGCCTCTGTCGCCATTGCATAGGCTACTATCGACATTCTAAACGGCGATAGTAGCCTAGTTTTGTAAAAAAAAAATGACTATTTATTTTTGTAATTTTTTTAAAATAATATTATTTTAAAAAATCAAGTTTCCTCGTCGATTTTATTTGAGATAGCTTTATATTAATTAGTAAATGAGATTTTTAAAGAAACAACCTCATCTATTACTCCATAACTTCACAATATTTCTCGTTTCGCAATAAGGCTCTGTTTACATTTAATCTTATTTCAAAATATAGGTCCTACGAAATAAAGGGTTCATATATTTTCGCATTCAATGGTAGTGTTGAGCAATTAATTGCATCTTTTAATAGGTGTAGACACTAGACAAGTCATTTTTCGTTCTCGCATTGGAGCGATTAATTGTAAGCCTTATATAATGGGCCTATTTTTTTTTAGAAAGTGGTGTTTCACATTATAAGTCCACGGAGTAAAAGTAAGTAAACCTACTGAGTGCTCCCTTCCTTACTAAGTATAGGTTGTCCCAGATTGGTCACATGAATTTAGCGTTACTAGATTAGTTATGAAGCATGGCTTCACTATATATATATTTCTTGCTTAACAACAACGTACTATAATAGAAACATCAGTCAAATTAAGTAGTACTTTAGACTAGTGGCGGATCCAGAACGAAAATGATCAGGAGTCCTCACTTCCCATATATATCACACGTGTTTAATTTTTTGGCTTAAGGTGTCCTCTTATCTTAGGCTAAGAGTGTTCATACTATGTATACATGACTATATCTAAAGGTAAATGATTTTTTGACCCGGTGTCCTGTGCACCCGGGTAGATTACTGTAGATCCATCCCTGCTATAGACAATGTTATTGGACTCATATTATAAAGGGTCTGTCTACACAGAATTCAATTGTTTTCTCTGTAAAAAAACCGTTACATTTTGAAAGTTCATTTACTACTTCATTACACATAAATTATAGTAAATTATTTATGTAATTTTGGTTCTTAGTCACTGTAGTTATTCTTGAAAATCTTCATAACTCATATTTCCATCATATGTACTTTGAGAGGTTGAGAAAAAACAAATACAAAAAAAAATAAAATTATATAACAACAAAATATGATAATGTTGCAAATCCATTATATTCTTCACATGTATTTTGAGAGGTTGAGCAAAAACAAAGACAAAAAAAAAATTACATACCAATAAAATACGGCAATGTGGTGAACCCGTTATGTTCCAAAGAAAATATCATAGTAAATTTAGACCCAATTCATCATATGGAAAAAAAGTGCAAATATCAAAACATATCGGACGAATTAAAATTTAACTATTATGATTTTTTCTTACAACACATCAACAACACTGTCGTAGGGGCGGCCCCACCGGCCACAACACCCACGCGAAGTAATCGTCAAAACCTAGGTGGTGGACCCCGGGTGAAGCCCCACGAGGCCCGGAACAGGACCTCCGGGCCGCCTCCGGGGTGGACCCGAAGCCCCCCCGAAGGGTCCCTAGAGCCCTGCGAGGCCCGGAGCAGCAGGACCTCCGGGCCACCTCTAGGGTGGAACCGAAGCTTCCCCGAAGGGTCCCTGGAGCCCCGCGAGGCCCGGAGCAGTAGGACCTCCAGGGCACCTCCGGGGAGGAACCGAAGCCTCCCCGAAGGGTCCATGTGACCCCCGGAGCTTCAGGACCTCCGGACCACCTCTAGGGTGGACCCGAAACCCCCCCCGAAGGGTCCTTGGAGCCCCCGCAAGGCCCGAAGCAGCAGGACCTCCGGGCCACCTCCGGGGTGAACCCGAAGCCCTTACTAGCGATCCTCGACTGGTTACACCCACAGGATGGACCAGGACCAGGAGCGCCCACCATAGACCAAGACCTAGGCGTAGGGGGGATGTCCCTGCAGCCCCTACGCGCATAGTATTGTCATAGAGTTAGAAGGGTAATGTACAAGACCCTCTCACAAAGGACTATAAATAGGGGGTCACCCCCCTCCTGTAAAAGGGAGAGAAAATGAGCACGAATTACCCAGAGTAATAACAATCATCTCGTTCTTGTCACTGGCTAGTCCCCTCTCCTGAGGATCCCCGGAGCCCTTCTAGGCTTGTCCGGGGTCCCCCTTCTCTTACTGTATAGCTCATTTTTTGCTACGACAATTGGCGCCGTCCGTGGGGACCGACAAGTCGAGCACATACCCGAAGCGCAACAGTGGCACCTCGGAGAGCCGCGCCCCGAGGGCTAAGCGAAGCAAGACCTCTCAAGCCGCAGCGGCTGCCGCCCGCCCCGAGGAAGAGACTGACCACTCCACGTAGGACACCATAGCTGGCGAGGCGCCCTCCAAGACTCGGGCAGTCGGCCAGCCGCTCGCCTAGGCCCAGCCGGAGGTAACGCAGAGAGCGCACGAATTGCTCCAGCAAGTGGCGACCTTGGCGAGGGCTGGCGACCTCCGACAATGCGAGGGGCAGCCCCCGCCGCCCGGGCACTACCGGGGCTGAGTGCTGCCGCACCAAGGTCCTCCGCTCGCTCCTCGCACGGTGTTAGGGAGATCCTAGTTCCCCCTTGAGCGTAGGGCTAGAAGCAGCCCGCTGGCCCCCGGGCTTTAAGATGCCGGAAGTTCGGCCCTTCGAAGGGTCGACGGATCCCGAGGAGTTCCTCCGCATTTACGAGACAGCCATCGAGGCCGCCGGAGGGGACGACACCACGAAGGCAAAAAGCATGACCCTGGTCTTGAGGGGGTTAGCGTTGACGTAGTTCTTCACCATCCCCCCGCGCTTTGTGTATGCGTGGGAGCAACTGCGGGACCTAGTGCGCAACAACTTCCAAGGAAGCTTTGCGGAACGAAGAGCGCGAGGATGCATTGCCATGAAGCAAGCCGGGCGAGTCCTCGCAGACTTCTTGAAGGTTCGCGGAGGTTAAGTGCCAAGTAAAGGGCGTCAACGAGACAACCGTCATCAACGCCGCAACTTGCAACTCCAGAAAGGACCCCTGGCAGAGCGACTCGCCCGCAAGCCTATCCACTCGGTGGTGGAGTTCTTCGATAAAATGGAGGAGTACGCCAGAGCGGAGGAAGACAGCACCCGGCGGGGAGGGGCCTTGGGCAACACCACGGCGGAGGCCGCGGCGGCAAGGCGGCCCGAAAGAACCAGGAGTAATGGTCGCGGCGGCGGCAGCCCGACCCACGAACAACGACAACCGTCGAGGCGAAGCGTGTACAACATCAAGGATAAAGCGATCGGGACCTCGGGCGAGAACGCGGCCGGCGGTCGCGGCGGTGGGGCGGAAGGCATCTGCTGGCCGGTACTGCTCTGCGACCTTCCGGCGAAGGTCTCATACAACCCTACAATGTTGAACCCCCCGAGATGGCAGCGAAAGGCCACTCTGACGTTCACACACTGCAGGCGAGGGTCCCACGCCTCCAGCCTTTGTCGCTGTCGCCGCCATGCAAGAGTACATGAACCGCGGTCGACCGACGGGGCCAAATGATGGGGGAGGGCCGGGGAACCAACTATCCGCCCCGCCCCCGAGGCCTCACATCAAAGGAACCCAACCAGAGCAACGGCAGAGGGTCATCAACATGATCGCAAGCGGCTCGTCGTCAGGGCTGTTCTCAAAAAGGCAGCGGCGGGCATACGCACGCCAAATCCACCATGTGGCAACGTGTGCAACTTCTAGCCCATCACGCTACACCGAAATACCCATCACCTTCGGCCCTGAAGATGCTAGGGGCATGCACTTCCCTCACCAGGACCCCCTGGTCATCTCGGCCAATATCGTGGATTTCGAGGTGCGTCGCGTCCTGGTGGACGGAGGAAGCTCCGCAGACCTGTTGTTCGCGGAAGCCTTCGACAAAATGATGATCCTAAGGGACCGACTGTCACCACCAGGCATCCCGCACCTTGGGACATATCAATTTAGCCGTCACCTTCGGCGACAGCTACGCCTCCCGCACGGAGATTATCACGTTCGCCGTCGTCCAGATGTCGTATCATTACAATGCTATCCTCGGTAGAGCCAGGCTAAACACGTTCGGCTTCATAGCGCACCACAACTACCTCTGCATGAAGAGCCCCGCTCACGAAGGGGTAGTCACAGTGCGGGGAGATTAAGACCTCACAAGGCAAACCGAGCTCGAAGCATTATCCCCTGCCCGCCATGTCCACGCTGTGGGAACAGGCGCACAACTCGATAGCGCCCCAGCGAGGTGGGCGCTGAAGGCTAAGCTTGAAGGCCAGCTCCTACGAGTCCTTATTGCCGAAGATGAACTAGACAAAACAGTGGCCCTCGGCGCGGCGTCGACCACGGCTGCGGAGACATACTTGGGTTGCTTCGCCGCAACAAGGACATCTTCGCTTGGGGCCCCGAAGACATCCCGGAGGTCCCAAGGGAAGTCGCCGAGCATCGGCTGACACTGCGATGCGACACGGTGCCCAAGAAGCAGAAGCTGCACTGCATGTCAGTGGAGCGGCTGGAAGCCGCAAAGAAGGAGGTTGCCAGGCTCTTAAAAGCCGGGGTGATCAGGAAGATTAAGCACTCGGAGTGGCTGGCCAACCCGGTCCTCGTGCGGAAGGGGGAAGGGAACTGGTGCATGTGCGTTGACTTCACAGACCTTAACAAGGCCACACCCAAAGACGATTTCCCCCTACCCCGCATGGACCAACTCGTAGACTCCACTTCAGGCTGCGAGTTAATGAGCTTCCTCGACGCGTACTCCGGTTACCACCAGGTATTCATGGCAAAGGAGGACAAACTCAAGACGACATTCATCACCCCCTTTGGCACATACAGTTACAGTCGGATGCCCTTCGGCCTGAAGAACGCGGGAGCCACGTTCAACCGACACATCAACAAGGTTCTTGCCGAACAGCTCGGCCGGAACATTGAGGCTTATGTCGACGACGTGGTGGTCAAGAGCAAACTCCATGCTTAGCTCGTGGCCGATCTCCAGGAGACATTCGCCAACCTCAGGGCGAAGGGCATAATGCTCAACCCCAAAAAGTGCGCCTTCGGCGTCCGGGCTGGAAAGCTCCTCGGCTTCCTGGTGTCGCAAAGGGGGATCGAGGCGAACCCAGAGAAGATCAAAGCCATCCAGGAGATGGCACCTCCCCGCACAGCCCGCGAGGTGCATAAACTCACGGGCTGCCTCGCAGCACTCAGCAGATTCTTGTCCGCTCGGAGGGCGGGCCTCTGGATTCTTCAAAACGCTCCGTGAGCGAGAGCCCTTGGTGGACCCAAGATTGCCAAGAGGCGTTCTAGCAGCTCAAAGAGTACCTCACCAAGCTCCCCAGCTTAGCGAGCCCAGCGCAGGGCACAACCCTCTTGCTGTACCTCACAGCCTCTTCGTCCGCCGTCAGCACGATACTTATCCAAGACGAAGGTGTTCAACGCCCGGTGTACTATGTATCCGAAGCTTTATAGGGCGCCAGAGTCCGGTACACCGAGCTAGAAAAGCTGGCCTACGCCCTCCTCATGGCCTCTTGCAAGCTCCGGCACTATTTTCGGGGGCACGCCATTGTCATCCCCACATCCTATCCACTGGCCCTGATGGTGAGGAACAAGGACGCACCGGGTCGTATAGGCAAGTGGGCGGCCGAGTTGGCGCCATTGGACATGACCTTCACCGCGCGCACAGTAATAAAATCACAGGCTTTAGCCGACTTCGTCGCCAAATGGACCCCGCAACCAGCGGACCATGCGCCAGGCATAATTGAGACACCTTGGGTAATTACCACGGACGGGTCGTGGTGCGCAGCAGGGGCCGGCGCCGCCGCCATCTTGACCGCGCCAGACAGCTGGACAATTTCCTACGTAGCACGCCTAGATTTTCCAACAACCAACAACGCCTCCTAGTACGAGGCCATACTGCTCGGCCTGCGGAAAGCCAAAACATTGTGCGCGAAGCGCATAATAATCAAGAGTGATTCCTGCCTCGTCGCAGGCCACTTCGACAAGTCATTCATAGCGATGGACCCGGAGATGTCCCGGTACTTAGCGGCGGTCCGAGGCGAAGCCAAGCATTTCTGGCATCACCGTCGAGCATCCGCGCACCAACAATGGCCAGCGAGCGGGCTGGCCAAAATAGCCGGCTCAACGAACACCCCACGGACGTCTTGTACTCTAAGGTGCGGAGCCATCAAGCGCCCCGAAGCACGAGGCAGCCCTAGAGATACCAACGGCCCGAGAGTCTCGCCCCGTTCTCCAGATCTGTAGCACGGACTGGCGAATTCTATTCGAAACTACCTTGGAGGAGAAGAGCCCGACGAAGCAGTCGAGGAAAGCCGCCTAAAGCAGCGAGCTCGCAACTACCGCATCATCGACGACCAACTGTATAAGGGAGGCGTCTGCACCCTGTTGCTACGGTGCATCTCCCGCGCCGAAGGGCAATCCTTGCTGAGAGAAGTACATGATGGACTCTGCGGAGCACACCAAGCACATCGGAGCCTCATGGGAAAAACTTTCTGCCAAAGTTTTTACTGGCCTACGGCGCTCCGGGACGGACAGGACCTGGTGCAGCACTGCCAGGGTTGCCAATGGGCCAGCCATCATTCCAAAGCACCGTCTACACCGTTGCAGCCACTTTCTTCAATATGGCCCTTCACGCGGTGGGGGCTCGACATCATAGGCCCCTTCCCCACTGCCAAGGGCAGCCTCTGGTTCGCATTCGTCACCATCGAGTACTTCTCCAGATGGGTGGAGGCCGAACCAGTCGCCAAAATCATGACCTCGGCGGTGCAACATTTCATCTGGAGGAACATCGTGTATCGGTACGGTGTGCCCCGGGACATCGTCACCGACAACGGCACCCAATTTGATTCCGCGGCCTTCCGAGCCTTTTGCCAGAGCGTCGGCACCACCATATGCTTCGCATCGGTCGGCCACCCCGAGTCGAACGGGGCGGTAGAGCGTGCCAATGGCAATGGCAACTTGCTGGCCGGATCCACACTTCCCCAACAAGGGCCACAGGCTTCTCCCCGTTCAAACTTCTTTTCGGGGGCGGCGGTGACCCACAGAAATCACAGAAAGTCCTTCCGAACCGGCGAGAAGGGCCGAAGCCTGACGATCGCGCGATATCGATAGATCTCCTAGAAGAGCACCGCATCGAAGCAATCTCAACAATGGCGAAAATGCGCACGAGGGTCGCTCGGACGCCTGGCAGGAAAATCCAAATCCGCACCACAGCCCCGAGCGACATGGTACTCAAGAGGCGCCAAACACCACTGCGGCCTTTGGAAAAGTTCGAATCAAAGTGGGAAGGGCCCTCGTCATCACCGGAGCACAAGGCGAGGTCCTACTACATAACAGCGTCGGAAGGGCGAATGGACCACCGTGGAGCGCCAAGAGCCTCCGAAAGTACTACCCCTAGATAACACCAGCTACGCCCGGATTACGGCCCCCCCCCCCGGTTGTGCGCAGGGGAACTTGTACTCATGTAAGGACATTTTGGCAAAAGAATAAGACTTGACAGCCATGTACAAGATGGAAAAGACACCTAACGGGGCTCTGAACCCCGGCGCACACTAACTCACCCCAGGTGTGTGAAGTTTATAAACTAACACCGCGCATGGCTCACGGCCCCGGTACTAAACGCGGTCCGTCGCGGACACAAAAAAGGACGCCACTAACTCACCCCAGAGGTGTCAAGCGTATAAACTAACACAGCGCATGGCCCACGCCACAGCACTAAATCACGGTCCCTCGCATAATTCACAAGGGGCTCCCTCGGAGCCCAATCTAAAAAATATGGGGGCGACGTAGGCTCCGCCTCCCCTCGCATAATGCACAAGGGGCTCCCTCGGATCCCAACCTAAAAAATATGGGGGACGGCGCGGGCTCTGCCTACCCCTCGCATAATTCACAAGGGGCTCCCTCAGAGCCCAACCTAAAAAATATGGGGGACGGCGCGGGCTCCGCCTACCCCTCGTATAATTCACAAGGGGCTCCCTCGTAGCCCAACGTAAAAAAATATGGGGGCAGCGCGAGGCTCGCCTCCCTCGCATAATGCACAAGGGGCTCCCTCGGGGCCCAACCTAAAAAATATGGGGCATCGCAGTCCACCTCAATCCACAAATACAAGAAACAATAGTACACCACAACGTTACAACACTCCGAACAAGAAAAAATAGTACAGTACAACATTACAACACTCCGAAAAAGAAATAATAGTACACCACAACGTTACAACACTCCGAAAAAGAAACAGTAGTACAGCACAATTATACAACTCTCCGCGCAATCCTCTCCATACAAGAAAACATGCTTCACGAAGTTACGGCACGATGTTCCACTCTTCCACCTGGGCAGCCCACTCAGCCTGTTCCTCTTCGGAAGACCCGGGGGCAACAAGACGGTTATATCCCTCCATCGCTCGTGCAAACAGCTCCCCGTCGGAAGCATAGATGTAACATCCCAAATTGGGTTTATGTTTCAAATGTAATAAAAATGAGGATAAATTAAAACTTTTGCTGCCTCATGTGTTGTTACAGTGTTTGAAACCTCTTTCCTTTAATTGGTGGAAATTAAAACTCAAAATTTCCCCAATTAAATTCAAGTCATAAATCTCCTCAATGGAAACCTGGTGCCCAACCCCTCAAAATAATTTTCATTGGACCTAGGAGAGATGTTTAACACCTCGAAATTATTTCATAATTTTGAAATTATTTGATAATTTTTGAGGCAAGTCAAACATTAGTCAAACTCCTAAAATAGCCTTCGGAATTTTTAGAGAAAAATGCAGTGCATAAAAGTCTCTGAAAATTTTATATAAGGTTCTTCCACTGTTAGCAATCTCGATTAAAATTTCATAAATTTTGGAGTTTGTTTGCTACCCCAAATAATTCCTCCAAAGATCGGTTATTCAATTTCAAACCCTAACGGTTTCCACTGTTCCTCGGGTTCGGATCGGACTCGGGCTCGAGCCACTTGATTTAGTTCGATCAACTAAGCGCATCGGCTCGATCGTTTGGCGCGGCGTTGTGCGTCGTTGGATCGGCATCGAGCGGCTCACGATCGCGTGAGCGTTGGGACCGTCCGAACGCCTCGCGCCGCGTGAACCGTAGGATCCAAATCAGCGGCGCGATGGAAGGGGATGTTCGGACCGTCCGAGAAGTGCGGTGATAACCAACGTTGGATCTTGATCGTGAGGTCGACAAGCGATGGAGCGGTCGGGCCACCAAACTCAATAGCCGAGCGTTTGAGCGCGATAGCCGCACGATTGGAATCCTATGCAATCTAACGGCCGTCCTCTTTTCGTGTTTCTCTGCGCCGCGCGCGACGGCGAAGTCAACGATGAGTGGTTGAAAATCGCGAGCATGGGCGTCGGGTCATCTCAAGCTTCGATAGCGTCTTTGAGCATTGAGTGCTAGTGCTACCGACCACTCTAGTCGTCTTCTACCTCGTACACTGCCCCATCCCTTGGCCGGTTTGACGACAAGCTTTTGACCGAAAGTTGCATTGCTTCCTCCTTTGTTCTCTCGGCCTATATAAGCTTCTTCATTGCTTCCTTAGCCTCCTTTGAGCACCACCGAGCTTTAGCATCTGTCTTTGGAGGTCCATTTGAGCTTTATCGCCTCGGTTCTTTGTGCATCGCCATTGCCGCCATTGCCGAGAGTTTCAAGCTTTTCGTGAAGGCGGTACCATTGGGCTTCATCCCTTTCATTCTTGCTCCCTCGATTCCTCTCACCTCGGTGATCGGTAACCCTTAATCAATTTGGGTTTCTCCGCAGAATCTTATCAATTTGGTTTTCCCTCTTTCGGTAGAAAAATTGGTTATTGTCTTCTCCACTCGGTAAGTCCATCTCTCGCCCAATTCCTTGCTTGATGGGTACTCCATGCTATTGCGATCATCGTAGTAGTTTTAGATTTCGCTATTTTTTTCTTGAGTCGCGGCGCATCGTCGGGCTTTGCCTCTGTTCCTTTGTCGATCTTCGTTGTCGGACGAAAAGCGAGTTTTCGGTTATCGTTGAGTTTGGTAGTAGGATTTTAGATCAATCGCTCGGATTCTTGTGGCCGTCGATCGGACCTGGCGCTAGGTCATCGCGGCGTGGCCGTCCGATTTTCGATCAACGATCGGATCTGGAGGAGCGTTCGGACCGTCCGAGCGGTTCAATCGCGTGGACCGTTGGATCCAAGATCAGCGGTTCCGCGTCGTGTGAGCGTTCGGACCGCCGAACATCCTTGGCATCCGTGCGTTCATCTTTCATCCAACGGTCGATGCTTAGGGTTGGCGCGTTAGCTCTGTTGCTGTGCTGCGTGTGGGCTGTTGGATCAATGATCTTGACCCATGTTCTTCCACGTCGTTTATCGAGTTATATTTCTGGGTAGAGTTATTTATCAAGCGAAAAATAGTTTTATCTTCCAAAATTCATAAGTAATTTTACGTAACTTCAAAAATGATAAAACCAAGTGCCATTATTTTTCATTCTTAGTAAACTTATTTCCAGTATAGGTTGCTCATTTGTCGCAGATGCGAGAAAAGATTTATTTTAAAAGTAAGCTTTAAACCGATTATCTTTACAATGGAAAAATAGTGGATCTTAGAAAACTCATAACTAATTATTGCAAGCTCCAAATGAGATGAATCCAGTGGGGCTGTTCATCTTATGAGGTGCTTGATTTATCATAAAAATTTCAGTAGCCGTGTCATTCTAGAAAATTTCACTAAAATCATTGCTTAGGTGAATAGTGATGTTTTTCCTTTTACGCCGATTGAAATTGTTTTGGCCATAACTTTTGCATTGAGAATCCAAATCAATTGGTTCTTGTTGCTTTAGTTCATAAAAATTATGTTCTTTCTACTGTAAAAATTTGAGAACTTTTGCTGAGTTTTGCTGTTGCATCTTTTGATATTTCTCGCCTTTTGGTTCTTGTTGGTTCTTTCGATAGGTTGCGACAATATTGATCATATCGAGAGTGATCCTCTGCAGCAAAACAATGAGCTTCAGCAAGGCAAGATATTTGACCATAAATGTCCCATTACTTTCAAAGTCTAATATCTTGTTTACAAACTATATGTATGCATTGCTTTTGTGTCCAATTATTTTTGCCTGTTTAGAGGTAGCTATTCCTAATGCATTGTTGCCATTAAAATGTTATCCTGCCACAACCATAAGTTATTATCATCATTGGTGAATTAGAGCCCGTGATTTAATTATGCTCTTTCTTGTCTTTGCGATGTCATGCTTAGAAATGCTTAGCTACTGGTAGAATTGGGCGGTTATCGACCTAGTCGATGACCTTGATCACACAAATCATTTTGTTTATTTTGGTTCAGCACCTTATGCTTTTGTTTTGTAAAACCGAAAATGAAACAAAATGGTTTGACTTGGGCACAATGGCATGTTGGTGTGATTGTTGGGTGTGACAAGGAAAGGTGCCTGTGTCCCTAAGGACCGAGTTACTTGTGTCACTAAGCCAAGCGCTTTTGCGTACTAACCACATGAGGTTATATGGGACCCTCTTGACCTAGTACTTTGGAGTGTGTTATCTCAGTCGCGGGAGGAGCGTTGTGTGTGTTGTGTGAAAAGGAATTGTGTTCTTGTGTTTGGGTGTGCGGTGGTGGAGTTTAGGGATGGACTCTCCACCTCGAGGCGTCCTGATTGTCAGAGGCTTTACAGTGAGGGTAGTTGTCCGAGGTGGGCCACGACCCCGACACAGCGTATGGGTTTCTATCCATATGGGCGACTCGAAGTTAATACATAAGATTGGAAGCGTCTCGTAGGACTTAGCCGTCTTAGGCATACCAAAGGTAGTGTGCTTAATCATGTGGCAAAAGGCGATCCGGCATGTGGGTAAGTTGGTACACCTGCGCAGGATAAAACTATTGAATAGCCTCGTCCTAGGTTATGGACATGCTTGGTAAGGTCGTGCAAGAACTAGACTACAACCTTTTAAATTAAAATTTGACATGGTTGGCATGAATGGGTAATTCATGCTATTGTTGTGGTGACTAATGGTTTAGTCACTACGAGACTGCTTTCTTGTTGTTGATACTTGTTTACTCTTGTTTTGTCAAATAAAATCAGATTGCAAAATTGCCTTCAATCTATTACATTATTGCAAATAAAACTTGCTTTATGCTTGCAAACTTGATCCTAGCTTTGCTCCACTTAAATACGCTTGCATATTGTTATCGTATAGATCTGTTATCATTCTTATATATCTTGCAGTACATTCAAAGTACTCACCCGACTTTTCTTGGGTGCTTTTGTTCTGCAGAGGAAGAAGGTGAGCCCCAAGGGCTTCACTACGTGAGATGTCTTCATGGTTCGACGGCTAGTCTGCGGCACAGTCGGTTGCCTTGTGGGTAAAAGGCACACCGTTGGGCTCTTTGTTTATCGCCATCTTATGGCACTTTTGCTTCATTGCTACGTAATATTTATCTGTTGGCGGTTGGCCTCTTTATTATAATTACTCTTGAATATTATTATGTATGTCTTTATTTTGTTCTGTGCTTTCGGTTCTATGTGATTGAGTGGAATTGATGCATGAACTTTTGTGAAAGGGGTGTATACTGCACTCTGGGAAGTATACATTCCTCGGCGTCACGAGTTATTATGCTTATGATGATAGGGTCAAGTGGTGGTGATCATTATAAGCAATAATCCCGGGCGTCACAAGAGGTTGGTATCGAGCCATCTTGACCATAGAAGCCGCTAACAGGTCGTCTTTAGGATGTTTGGAAAAACCCTATTTTCGAAGTATGAAACGATTTGTGAAAGCTTAAGGAGTTCTCAGATTTTACTCCTTACCTATCTTAGCTTTCTCATCTCATCTTGCTCTAATTTGAGTTTTAAAAGTTGTTTTCCTCTCATCTCCTCTTCAAAGGTAGTGTTATCGATTAAATGGGTTTGGGAACCACCAGTTTGGCAAATTGAAGTGTGCAGATTTTGAAGTTTCTAGAATAGAAGACTTATTTGGAAGCTTGGATGCAAAATCGCTCTGACAACCTCAATTTCCGGACAGACAAGCTCGATGGTTTCTAGTGGGGTAGAAAATGAGAGTTTAATCAACAAAAATTTGTGGGGCTAAAAGGGTAAGAAGTGATATCCTATGTCTTGTGGCTAATGCCTCTCTAAGTTGGTCTTTACCCGATTTTCCATGCAATAAGCTTTTGGTAGTGTTCTCAAACTTTCTTCTCAAAGCGACTACTTGTTCATTCAATACAAGTTAGTCGCATCGAGAAGTTGGATCTTGTGTCTTATGAGTTTTGCATGGATCTTATGCCTCTTTGCAACTAGTTGGAGTTCGTTTTATTGCGAGTTATGTGTTACTGATGAGCTTAGGGTTGTAGGCACTAATCCCTAGTGGATAGCTTATCTTTGCTATCCCTTCGTTATAGCTCTCGATTTACATTTCTAACTCGCCTTGATGCAACAGGATGGTGGTCGTACTCGTAGCGGCCGAGGCAGCCAGAGGATCGGGATGAGGACTTCCACCTCCTCAGACCATGGTGAGGTTCTCGCTCGATCGGCGGAACCGTATGGACCGGACACGGATCCTCGGAGGTGATTGCGGAACACCTCCAACATCTCGGTGCCTCTGGATCGGGGAGGAGGTGGCCACCCGCAGAGGGAGGACTCTCGGAGTTCCTTCGCACTCACCACCCACCTTCTCGAGTCAGGGACCCACTCGACGCGGATGGTGGCTGCGTCTCGTTGGCGAAGCTCAACATCGCTCGATGCCGGATCACGAGAAGGCACCGCTCGCTCGCCTCCATCGGAGGAGGCGGCACTCTCATGGTGGGAGAACTTCCTTGCCATGCGGCCACGAGGGCCGGGCTATCACTTGGCGGAGTTCGCGCCGCTTTTCGGAGGCTCATGTCCCATTGGATTGATGAAGTTGAAGAAGAAGGAATTTCGGCGCTCAGCGGCGCAAATCGATTCGAGTACCTCCATGAGTTCAACCATCTTTCTCGGTATGCTCCCGAGGATGTGCCTACAGATGAGGCAAAGGAGAAGTTCATGGATGGCTTGTCCGAGGAGCTTGAGACAAGCTATCTATTGTTGACTTCCCGACTTCCGGACCTTGGTCGACAAGGCCATCATCGCCGAGCATAAGGCGAGGCACTTGGCGACTCTGCGCAGCGTAAGTGGGAGGCCCGAAGGCATCGGGGCCGTTGCTCCTCGTCCGTATGGCGGACCGGCTCGGTCGTCCCTCCCATCGCGGCACCACCGAGGCACGGCGTTCGTTCCACGCCCACCGCGGCCGTGCCCGATCCGTGCACCTGCGGGACGGCCAGGAGGCATCCGCAACCCCGCCGCGGATGTCGTGTGTTTCTTCTGCCACGACAAGGGGCATTATGCTAATAATTGCCCTAAGAAGATCGAGCGGCCCTCGTCCTAATGGAGGGCGGGCAAGGGAGTGGTCGTGATCGAAGGCCCCAAATGTGGGAAGCGGCGAGTCAACCTTATCTCGGCCGAGGAAGCTCAGGATGCACCCGACGTCGTGTTGGGTACACTTTTCGTTAACTCTCAGCCGGCTACATTTTATTTGATTCTGGGGCTTCTCACTCGTTTATATCGGAGTCTTTTGCTGCACTTAGTGATCTTTGGTGATCCTCGTGCATGTTCCTTTGATTATTCATTCTCAAAATTCGGTAATGAGAGTGAAAATGAATCTTAGGGTGTTTTGATTGAGATTGGAGGAGTGAGATTTTGGCAAATCTTATTCTCCTCAATCTTTGTAAAGTTGGATGTGATACTTGGCATGGATTGGTTGTCTCAACATAGGGGACAAATCGATTGCGCGGAAGGTTCATTTCCCTCACGAGCCGTCGGCGGTCAAGTGGGAATTTTACGAAGTTGCAAGAACCACACCTATATGCACTTGAAGCCAAGCCAACCATGGAGATTCATGAAGTCCCGTGGTGTGTGAGTTCAGCGATGTGTTTCCAATCTGCGGGATGCCTCCGTGAGAGACATCGAATTCGTCATTGAGTTGCTTCCGGTACGCCCCTATTTCAAAGAGGTCGTGTCGAATGCCTCCAAATGAATTGGAGGAGTGAAGAAGCAGACTTGGCGAGCTTCAAGAGAAGGGTTTTATTCGCCTGAGCTCATCACCGTGGGGTTGTCTGTTATCTTTGTGAAGAAGAAAGACAAGACTCTGCGGATGTGTGTTGATTACCGTCAGCTTGAATGCCGTGACGGTGAAGAACAAGTATCCCTGCCTCGGATTGATGACCTCTTGATCAATTGACCGGTGCTCGGGTATTCTCCAAGATTGATCTGAGGTTGGGCTATCATCAAGTCCGAATCAGATCGGAAGACATTCCGAAGACGGCTTTCTCTACTCGTTATGGATTATACGAGTATACCGTTATGTCCTTCGGTTTGACCAATGCTCCTGCTCTTTTCATGAATCTTATGAACATGGTATTCATGGAGTATTTGGACAAGTTCGTGGTTGTCTTTATCGATGATATCCTCATCTATTCGAGGGATGTTGAGGAGCATGCTGAACATCTGAAGCTAGTGTTGGGGAAACTTCGCGAGCATCAACTTTATGCGAAGTTCAGCAAGTGCGAGTTTTGGTTGAAGGAAGTGGCATTCTTGGGTCATGTTCTTTCAGCATCCGGTGTCGCTGTTGATCCTAGCAAGGTCAATGATGTGCTATCGTGGGTCGCCGAAGTCAGTCACTGAAGTGAGGAGTTTTCTCGGTTTAGCGGGATACTATCGTCGCTTTATTGAGAACTTCTCCAAAATTGCCAAGCCAATGACCGAGTTACTCGGAAGGGCGGGGCGTATGTGTGGTCTATCGATTGCGAGAAGAGCTTTCAAGAACTCAAGAGGAGGTTGACCACGGCTCGAGCTTCTTGTTCTTCCGATGTCCACCGGCTTCGATGTCTATTGCGGCGCTTCGCGCGAGGCTCGGTTGTGTTCTTATGCAAGAGGGCGGTGGTGGCTTATGCATCAAGGCGATTCGCGGCCTCATGAGCTTAATTATCCGACCCATGACTTGGAGTTAGCCGCGTGATCCATGCACTAAAGATTTGGCGGCATTACCTCGCCGGTGTCGTTGCGAAGTATATTCGAGATCACAAGAGTCGAAGTACTTGTTCACCCAACAGATCTGAACCTTAGGCAAAGAAGGTGGTTGGAATTGATCAAGGATTATGATATGGGTCTTCAATATCATCAGGAAAGGCAAATGTTGTGGCGATGCTCTCGATCATAAGGTTCATTGCAATTCCTTAATGGTCTTGGAGCGACCGACCCTTCATGAAGAATTTCAGCGGCTCAACTTGGGAGTGGTTGAGCGGGGTTCTCTCATTGCTTTGGTTGTGCAACCAACCTTGGAGGACCAAATCAAGGCTGCTGTGATCGGATGTCGGTGTGAGTCACATCAAGGAAAATATCGAGTGGCTCCGCTAAGTGCTTTCGAGGGCGACCATGGGGTCATTTGGTTCGGATCACGCTGGTTGTTCGAAGATCGTGGAATGCGGAACTTGATTCTCCGCGAAGCTCATGACTCTCCGTTGTCTATTCATCCCGGGGCCACGAAGATGTATCAAGACCTCGGCAAAGATTACGTGGACCGAATGAAGCGAAATCGCAAGGTTCGTTCTTGAGTCGCGACGTATGTCGTCGTGTCAAAGCCGAACATCGGCGTCAGCAGGCTGCTTGACCTTTGCCTATTCCTCGAATGGAAGTGGGATTCGATCGGGATGGATTTTATCACGGTGCGCCTCGCACATCCAAGGGCAATGATGCCATCACAGGTTGTCATTGATCGGCTAACCAAGGTGGCGCACTTCCTTCCACCAAGACGGATCTCCGTGTAGGTCTTTTAGCGGATCTCTACATTGCCCGCGTGAGCTTACATGGTGTACCCAAGACAATTGTCTCGGATCGGGTTCTCTTTTCACCTCTCGCTTTTGGCAAAGTGTGCAGAGGCGATGGGAACCCATCTCACCTTGAAGACCGCATATCATCCCCAAGCCGATGGCGGACCGAAAGAGTCAACCAAGTATTGGAAGACATGCTCCGTGCTTGTGTTCTCTCCTATGGAAAGCATTGGGAGAAATGTTTGCCATTCGCGAGTTCTCCTACAATAACGCTTTCAAGCTAGTCTTGGAATGGCACCTTCGAGGCTTTGTATGGCGAAAAATGCGAACACCGTGGGCGTAAACCGGTGAAAGACCATTCTTTGGCCCGACTCAATCAATGAAGCCGAGAGCGAGTTGATTGATTCGAGATCGGTTGCGCCTGGCTCGATCGAGCAAAAGAGCTATGCGGATCGTCGTCGTCGTGAGTTGAGCTTTGGTAGAATGACTTTGTTTATCTCAAAGTCTCTCCTTTGAGGGTCATCGATTCGGCGTCAAGGGCAAGTTGGCTCCTCGATATGTCGGTCCATACCGAGTCATCGAGAAGAAGGGAGCCGCCGCCACAAGTTGGAGTTACTGCTTGCACTTGAGGGGGTGCATGATGTGTTCCATGTATCCCACCAAGAAGTGCCTCAGCGTTCAAGCGAGGAAGCTCGTTGGAAACTCTTGATGTCGAGAAGATTTGACCTACAAGGAGCACCTGCTCGCATCCTTGAAGAGGCCGAGCGAAGAGCGAGGAATCGTGCCATCAAGTTCCTCAAAGTTCGATGGTCGAACCATTACGAAGATGAAGCCACTTGGGAAAGGGAAGATCGTCTGCGTGCGAACTACCCTCTTTCTTTCTGAGTGAGTCAAATCTCGAGCGAGATTTACGTAAGGGGGAGGTTTTGTAACATCCCAAATTGGGTTTATGTTTCAAATGTAATAAAAATGAGGATAAATTAAAACTTTTCTTTGCCTCATGTGTTGTTACATGTTTGAAACCTCTTTCCTTTAATTGGTGGAAATTAAAACTCAAAATTTCCCCAATTAAATTCAAGTCATAAATCTCCTCAATGG
The DNA here is from genome assembly GCA_036346395.1 of Hsuehochloa calcarea. Classification (NCBI taxonomy): domain Eukaryota; kingdom Viridiplantae; phylum Streptophyta; class Magnoliopsida; order Poales; family Poaceae; genus Hsuehochloa; species Hsuehochloa calcarea. The sequence continues at coordinate 12,828,175 of CM070603.1, forward strand.
AAACACTGGTGCCCAACCCCTCAAAATAATTTTCATTGGACCTAGGAGAGATGTTTAACACCTCGAAATTATTTCATAATTTTGAAATTATTTGATAATTTTGAGGCAAGTCAAACATTAGTCAAACTCCTAAAATAGCCTTCTGGAATTTTTAGAGAAAATGCAGTGCATAAAAGTCTCTGAAAATTTTATATAAGGTTCTTCCACTGTTAGCAATCTCGATTAAAATTTCATAAATTTTGGAGTTTGTTTGCTACCCCAAATAATTCCTCCAAAGATCGCTTATTCAATTTCAAACCCTAACCGGTTTTCCTTTGTTCCTCGGGTTCGGATCGGACTCGGGCTCGAGCCACTTGATTTAGTTCACCAACTAAGCGCATCGGCTCGATCGTTTGGGCGCGGCGTTGTGCGTCGTTGGATCGGCATCGAGCGGCTCACGATCGCGTGAGCGTTGGACCGTCCGAACGCCTCGCGCAACGTGAACCGTAGGATCCAAATCAACGGCGCGATGGAAGGGATGTTCGGACCGTCCGAGAGGTGCGGTGATAACCAACGTTGGATCTTGATCGTGAGGTCGACAAGCGATGGAGCGGTCGGGCCACCAAACTCAATAGCCGAGCGTTTGAGCGCGATAGCCGCGATTGGAATCTATGCAATCTAACGGCCGTCCTCTTTTCGTGTTTCTCTCGCGCTCGCGCTCGGCGAAGTCAGCGATAGTGGTTGAAAATCGCGAGCATGGGCGTCGGGTCATCTCAAGCTTGCCAGCGTCTTTGAGCATTGAGTGCTAGTGCTCCGACCCCTCTAGTCGTCTTCTACCTCTGTGCACTGCCCCATCCCTTCGCCCGGTTTGACGACAAGCTTTTGACCAAAGTTGCATTGCTTCCTCCTTTGTTCTCTCGGCCTATATAAGCTTCTTCATTGCTTCCTTAGCCTCCTTTGAGCACCACCGAGCTTTAGCATCCAGATCTTTGGAGGTCCATTTGAGCTTTATCGCCTCGGTTCTTTGTGCATCGCCATTGCCGCCATTCTTAGAGTTTCAAGCTTTTCGGTGAAGGCGGTACCATTGGGCTTCATCCCTTTCATTCTTGCTCCTCCGATTCCTCTCACCTCGGTGATCGGTAACCCTTAATCAATTTGGGTTTCTCCGCAGAATCTTATCAATTTGGTTTTTCCCTCTTTCGGCCGAAAAATTGGTTATTGTCTTCTCCAGCTCCGGTAAGTCCATCTCTGCCCAATTCCTTGCTTCAGTAGGTACTCCATGCTATTGCGATCATCGTAGTAGTTTTAGATTTCGCTATTTTTTTTCTTGAGTCGCCGGCGCATCGTCGGGCTTTGCCTCTGTTCCTTTGTCGATCTTCGTTGTCGGACGAAAAACAGAGTTTTTTGATTATCGTTGAGTTTGGCCGTAGGATTTTAGATCAATCGCTCGGATTCTTGTGGCGTGATCGGACGCGCGCTAGGTCATCGCGCTGCGTGGCGTCCGATTTTCGATCAACGATCGGATCGGGAGGAGCGTTCGGACCGTCCGAGCGGTTCAATCCGCGTGGACCGTTGGATCCAAGATCAGCGGTTCACGTGCGTGTGAACGTTCGGACGCCGAACATCCTTGGCATCCGATGCGTTCATCTTTCATCCAACGGTCGATGCTTAGGGTTGGCGCGTTAAGCTCTGTTCTTTGCTGCGTGTGGGCTGTTGGATCAATGATCTTGACCCATGTTCTTCCACGTCGTTTATCGAGTTATATTTCTCGGGTAGAGTTATTTATCAAGCGAAAAATAGTTTTATCTTCCAAAATTCATAAGTAATTTTCGTAACTTCAAAAATGATAAAACCAAGTGCCATTATTTTCATTCTTAGTAAACTTATTTCCAGTATAGGTTGCTCATTTGTCGCAGATAGCAGAAAAGATTTATTTTAAAAGTAAGCTTTAAGCGATTATCTTTACAATGTAAAAATAGTGGATCTTAGAAAACTCATAACTAATTATTGCAAGCTCCAAATGAGATGAATCCAGTGGGGCTGTTCATCTTATGAGGTGCTTGATTTATCATAAAAATTTCAGTAGCCGTGTCATTCTAGAAAATTTCACTAAAATCATTGCTTAGGTGAATAGTGATGTTTTTCCTTTTACGCCGATTGAAATTGTTTTGGCCATAACTTTTGCATTGAGAATCCAAATCAATTGGTTCTTGTTGCTTTAGTTCATAAAAATTATGTTCTTTCTACTGTAAAAATTTGAGAACTTTTTGCTGAGTTTTGCTGTTGCATCTTTTGATATTTCTCGCCTTTTGGTTCTTGTTGGTTCTTTCGATAGGTTGCGACAATATTGATCATATCGAGAGTGATCCTCTGCAGCAAAACAATGAGCTTCAAGAAGGCAAGATATTTGACCATAAATGTCCCATTACTTTCAAAGTCTAATATCTTGTTTACAAACTATATGTATGCATTGCTTTTGTGTCCAATTATTTTTGCCTGTTTAGAGGTAGCTATTCCTAATGCATTGTTGCCATTAAAATGTTATCCTCGCCACAACCATAAGTTATTATCATCACTGGTGAATTAGAGCCCGGTGATTTAATTATGCTCTTTTACTGTCTTTGCGATGTCATGCTTAGAAATGCTTAGCTACCGGTAGAATTGGGCGGTTATCGACCTAGTCGATGACCTTGATCACACAAATCATTTTGTTTATTTTTGGTTCAGCACCTTATGCTTTTGTTTTGTAAAACCGAAAATGAAACAAAATGGTTTGACTTAAACACAATGGCATGTTGGTGTGATTGTTGGGTGTGACAAGGAAAGGTGCCTGGTCCCTAAGGACCGAGTTACTTGTGTCACTAAGCCAAGCGCTTTTGCGTACTAACCACATGAGGGTTATATGGGACCCCTCTTGACCTAGTACTTTGGAGTGTGTTATCTCAAGTCGCAGGAGGAGCGTTGTGTGTGTTGTGTGAAAAAGGAATTGTGTTCTTGTGTTTGGGTGTGCGGTGGTGGAGTTTCCGGATGGACTCTCCACCTCGAGGCGTCGCAGCTTGTCAGAGGCTTTACCGTGAGGGGTAGTTGTCCGAGGTGGGCCACGACCCGACACAACGTATGGGTTTCTATCCATATGGGCGACTCGAAGTTAATACATAAGATTGGAAGCGTCTCGTAGGACTTAGCCGTCTTAGAGCATACCAAAGGTAGTGTGCTTAATCATGTGGCAAAAGGCGATGCGGCATGTGGGTAAGTTGGTACACCTGCGAGGATAAAACTATTGAATAGCCTCGTCCTAGGTTATGGACATGCTTGGTAAGGTCGTGCAAGAACTAGACTACAACCTTTTAAATTAAAATTTGACATGGTTGGCATGAATGGGTAATTCATGCTATTGTTGTGGTGACTAATGGTTTAGTCACTACCAGACTATTTCTTGTTGTTGATACTTGTTTACTCTTGCTTTTGTCAAATAAAATCAGATTGCAAAATTGCCTTCAATCTATTACATTATTGCAAATAAAACTTGCTTTATGCTTGCAAACTTCAGTCCTAGCCTGCTCCACTTAAATACGCTTGCATATTGTTATCGTATAGATCTGTTATCATTCTTATATATCTTGCGAGTACATTCAAAGTACTCACCCGGCTTTGCCGGGCTGCTTTTGTTTGCAGAGGAAGAAGGTGAGCCCCAAGGGCTTCACTACGTGAGATGTCTTCGAGGTTCGACGGCTAGGCTGCGGCACAGTCGGTTGCCTTGTGGGTAAAAGGCACACCGTTGGGCTCTTTGTTTATCGCCATCTTATGGCACTTTTGCTTCATTGCTCACGTAATATTTATCTGTTGGCCGGTTGGCCTCTTTATTGTAATTACTCTTGAATATTATTATGTATGTCTTTATTTTGTTCTGTGCTTTCGGTTCTATGTGATTGAGTGGAATTGATGCATGAACTTTTGTGAGAGGGTGTATCGCACTGGGAAGTATACATTCCTCGGCGTCCGTTATTATGCTTATGATGATAGGGTCAAGTGGTGACTGATCATTATAAGCTTAATAATCCCGGGGGCGTCACAATAGAGGCACACAAGGCGCTCGTACGCTTGTTCGGCCTCCCGCCATGAATGAGGCCCCTCCCAAGATCGGTACCGGCTCGAGCATTTTGAGGCGAAGCAACGCCGCCACGCCTGAAGCGCGAATCTCAGCGTGCCCTCGGGCGGCCTTGCGCTCGCAGAAGCGCCAAAAGTGTTCCATTGATCCCTCTGGGTTTCGACGCTTCCATCGCTGCCACCAGGCCCCACGGTACACGACCCCACGATAGCAAAGTTGTAGGGGCAGGCGGGGCGCTGCGCTCGAGGCGCCCGCGCCCGGCAGCAAAGTGCGTCGGCGCTGCGCGGTCACTTTCATGTTCCACCCTTCGGAGGGACGGGGCCCCCGGCCGGCAGCCCGCCGAACCATCATCGGTCGGTCCTAGGGAAACCAATGCAATCGTAGAACAAGGCGAATTCAAACCAACCATTTCATTCAAAAAATGGGAGTCATTACAAACTTGTCACACCCGGCACACAGCCCGGGCCGGCGGGGCAACAAAAAAAGAGAACCCTAGCCTATCAAAACTACGGCACGAGGGGCTGTAGGGCGGAGGGTCACACCTTGTCACCCGTGGTGGCCCGCCCACCGGTGCCTTCAGGAGCTTCAGCTGCCTTGCTCTTCGCCTTCCGCTCCAACACCCGGCGAAGCGAAGCCATCACGGCCTAGCATCCCTGCGTCACCCAAAAGTCCTGAGTGAAGGTATGTGTCGCCCTCCGCACCAATCGTTCGTTGGCGGCGACATCAGACGCCGAGACTACGGGCAGGGAGCGCGCCCCGAGGGCGTCAACGTGCCCGCAACCGCCCTTCTGCAGCGACAGGAAGGCCGTAGTCCAAGCGACCTTCACGCAATGATAGCCGTAGGCTTGGGCAGTGGGCAGGAAAATCTCGCCGCCCCGTTAGAGGCGGTCCAACGTCCGATCAACCTCCGAGACACGGTGCGTTCTCGGTGGCGGTACGGCCCCCAGCGCAATCACGATGGTCTCCACCGTTTCCATGGCCTGCCAGACGGCACACGACACCGACTCGAACAGCTCCCGCTCTTTGGCGATCTCAACGTCCAGGCCCGCCTTAGCGCGACGAAGCGTCTGCACCTTGTCGCGAAGACCCTGCCGCTCTGCCTCCAGTGCGGCCACCCGCGCATCCATAGCCTTCATCTTCTCGGCGAGCTCGTCGTGCTCCGAGGAGAGCGCCTGGCTACGCGCGAAGTGCGAGTCTACCTGCCCCTGGATCTCCGTATACTCCCACATGATGTCCGCGTCAAGAGCGCAGGACAGCATCAGCGTCTATAAGAACATATCGTCAGAAATGTGCAACCACATGAAGCAAAAACAAATTTGGACTCACCCTAGTGGAGTTCGCTTTGATTAGCCAAAGCATCCCGTCCATCGACATCTTCTCAAAGAGGCGGGACATGACGGGTGGGGCGGCAAAGCGGGCCACCTCCTCGCAAACAGCGGCCGCACTAGAGCTGACCTTGAAGTCGTTGGTACACAATGACCCAAGATCGGCCGTAGGAACGGCTCCAGAGGTGCCGGCGCCATCAGCAATGCCGCACCCCCCAGCACTAGAGGCTTGGTGCCCATACCAGAACCCCCACCCCCCGAGGCATCGTTGAGGGCTCCTTCGCTCCCACCACCTACAGTGCAAGTGTAAGATACAGGTGTGTCCTATAGTGTAAAAAAAGAACTCACCAGGGGTCATCGGAGCATCACCAAGAACACCTTCCACCAGGGTGTCCTCGGTGCCTCGGTCATACGCCCCCGAGGGAGTCCCGCCGGAGGACCCCTCAAGCTATCCACGTACAAAGAACCCGTTATACGAGCTGGCGGCGTCGAGCCACTAGAGGCCACCCGCTCGATACGTCCCGAAGGGACGCGAGCGGCCTTCGAAGGATGGGTTGGCGACGCATCGGCCGATCGCGGGGCGCGAGGCTTCGCCGGCCTGCCGTACTGCAAGGGCACAATGTCGATGGGCCCGAGGGCGTTTAGCTCTTCAGGAACCCAACCCTTACGCCGCTTGCCATCGTCAGGATCCGGCCGCTCCTCAAGGACGATAGCCGGGTCCAAGTACGCGCGGTTCAGCTGCCCCTCGCGCACAACCAGCCCCCGCTTCGAGTGCTCCTCGCCAATATACGGACCAAGGAGCTGCTCCGTAGCACGGGTCGCTTCTTACGCAGGGAGCACTTCAAAATCAAACCAAACATCACATGCGAACCCAACCATCCCACAGGACTACCACAGCGGCACCTACCACTCTGGTCCTTCGGCAAGCCAAGCGCGCGAACACCGTTAGCCTCCGCGCCGAGGTGGACGTCCCAACCTTGCACGAGCGACCATACCGTTCGAAAGTCTACATAAGGAATTTGGAGGTGAGCCTAGATCCGTTCGAAAGATCTCGTTGTTAGCTTTCCAACAAGCCTAAGAACACCCGAATCGGACTCCGTTTGCAGAAGTTATGTCTGTTTTAAGTTGGTCTTTGTCGGCTGATTCGGAGGCCGAATCGAATTCTAAAACGGGTCCAATTCAGAATCGCTTGCTTGTCTTGGACCAAAAGTGACATGGTACTGCACATATATATATTTCATCATTAGGTAGCATCATATAGTTCATATAATATAAAGACACTCCTAAAAACAAGCTCACCTGATAATTTAAGTGAACCGTACAAGCACTTGTACTTGGAACAACAAGCATAGCAAATATGGTTGTATCCATAGGGATCATGTCCTCATCATCCTCCCTTTCTTGAAAACCAAGCCGTCCTCGGCTTTTGATAAGCTGGAAATAGGGTAACAAAGAAGCCAAGGTGTATGCATGCTATATGTATATGTCATATGTTTTAACGGTTCTTCGTTGTTGCACAATTAATGTTAGAAGACAAAGAATGATCATACAAGATCATTGTATTATTAACCCAAGAGTAATCATATATGCGGATGATAAAAATAAAATTTCTCACACAACAATTATTGCAACTAGTTTTGCAAACAAAAGTGAAGCGTTTATGCAATTCAAATCTCTGAAGTTGTAAACTTGCATTGGTAGCACATATGGGCAAATCTACAACTTTTGGAATCAAACAACATTCATCCATATAATCAAATTTCAATCGAGCAATAGCAAATTCATCTAGCAATGGTGAAAAGAATTGTAAGTTCTTCCATACTTCAGCATCAATATTCGGATTGTTAATACGAGATGGTGCAATAAAGAATGAACACATAAGCATTGGACGAGCAATAAATTTTATTTTTTCTCTCATATTGAACAAGATTCAGCACACAATAATTATTATCCAAAACAGCAAGCTTTAATTTATCCATGTGATGACAAGTTATACATATTGATATACCAGAAATTGATTGTCTACACCATAATCTCCAATCAAATTAAACTTATATCCAGGGGTGTATGCACTAAATAAGGATTTCAAACATGCAATTATAGAAACTTTCTCTATAGCATGTGACAATTTCATAGGTGGATCCAACATAATATAACATAAAGAGTCAGCAGGAGAAATTCTAGTCAAAACTTCTTTATGTCTAACCAATTCCACATGATCATTGTATGCGAATAACTCATCACATGAAGTACTCACAACAGCAGGCAATTCAATTATTTCATCACATGGTGTACTCAAGTCAACACGTAAATCAACAAAGTTATCATATGGTGCACTCAAGTCAGCAGGCAAATCAATCAAATTATCACATGATTCATACTGATTATTAATAATATTAGATTTTGTAGCTAGGAATTGATATCGCCTTCTCAACACTAGGTTCCTTCACCTCATGTGATTCAATGGTTTCTACTACAATCTGATTTTCCCTTTGTTCAATGATACTAGGAATAAAATAATGGATATTAATATCGAGTTGAGTGTTCAAATCAAGACCTTTGGTATTACCTTATAGGCTCGACTCGGATGATGTTGAGTACTGCGGCGGTGAATTGTCACAAGCTTTCCTTCTTCTTCTTGCTCTAGAGCGCGAGGCGGCAATCATAATAGGAGCGGCGATGAGAAGGAGCAACGAAGATGATCTTAAAGCCGAGGTGTGTATCATGCGCTTGTTTGTGTCATGTACACATGAAGGTGTAGTGAAAGTCGATGAAAGTGTTTGACTAGTCTTAGATTGTCGTCCTCAGACTTCCTTTTCAATAGTGCAAGCAAGGCGAAACAAGCGAGTGACAGTTGGAGGTTTATAAACAAGTTTATCCTGAATGCGACGGTTTAATCCTCCTAAAAATCTAGTCATTTTAGCATGTTCAGTTTCTTCTAAGCCACAACGAGACCAGGTAGTTTGTAATTCTTGATAGTACTCTTCTACAGTGTTACTACCTTGGCGTAAATGTTGTAATTTATTCAGCAAATCATGAGAATAATATGAAGGCACAAATCTAGCTCTCATAGCTCTCTTCATAGTATCCCAAGTTCTAGGTATGTTTTGATTAGTACGACAGTATTCACTCCACTAAATAGATGCAAAATCATAAAACACACAGGTAACAGCCCTAACTTTTAGATGATCAGGAAATTCATGGCATGCAAAATATTATTGTACATCTAATTCCCATGTGAGATAAGCATCAGGATCATAATTCCCAGCAAAAGAAGGCACAGTGAGTTTAATTTTACGAGACGTACTATCACAATCATATACCTCCCGAGGTGGAGAAAATTATCTCAAGCGTGCATCTTCCTCGTTCACTTTCTTGCACTCCCGTCCAACGGTTCGAAGAAGATGTGGATATATCTTGCAATCATCCCGTGAACCTGCCATGGTTAGTAGAAAACCAGAAAACAAATCACAAGTATATGCACCTATCAACTATTAGGTTCTAGCATTTCAACAGTTGCTCTCTCACAACGCCTTACCAGGTTCTTACTAGTTCTTACCAACGCAGCAAGAAAGTGGTACAACCGGTGGCTGGTTCGTGATACTCTCACTTGCGATTAGCCCAACGATTGCAATGAACGAAACCTGCTGAGTTAGTAGGAAGTGGAGCTTGGAAAGCTTCAATATGGTAGCAAGGATCAGCAATAATCAAATCAGTTAATGCAAGTTTAATTTTTTTTAAAAGTACTAGTCAATGTTGCTGATCCTAGCCTAATCAAAGTTAGCTAAGCAAAGCCCCACTAAGAGATGTGTATGTACGCACACGCAAAGATAAATATGACTTGATGTAAGCAACGAAAAACCTCACAACAAGTGTTAGGAGAGATGGTAACCAACTACTCAAACTTCTTTGTAGGGCACAAGCTTGTTCACACGATGTAGAGCACAAAAACGGAATAACGTGTAGCATAAACAACCCTTTAGTTCAAACAGAAAATAACAGTTAGTCTCGAGAGATGAAAAATCAAAGTTTTATATGACTTATATATACTCGTTTGAAAGGTTTCGATGAGATCTACAACTTTGCAGTTGAGGTGAACCCCAAATTTCGAAGAGAGGACCGAAAGAAACGGCAAAAATCAAAACCGAAAACTTGTGATATGAATTCGGGGCTAAAGATGGCCGATTTTGGGGACCCCATAGGGCGACTTAAGGCATAAGTGGAAAGGATGCGACTCGTCGTTAGCTTTCCAACGAGCACCAGAATGTCCAAAACGGACACTGTATGCAAAAGTTATGCCCGTTTTACTGAACGTGTGTCGGAAACGGAATCGTACTCGAACTCGAAACCGACTCATGTTCAATCTTGAAACTGCTATATCTTTTGATTCCGTGAGCCAAACTTGCTGAATTTTTTTGTGAAAGCTTATGGCTATATGTAGAAGGAGCCCACTAATTTTCACTATTTTGGGTGTAAGATTGTTTTTCTTCTCTCTTTTTTCTACCACGGCTTTTGTTCTCTGTGGCGGCCTCTTTCTCCTTCTATTATTTGCCGGCCCTAGGGTTTTCCACAAGTCACGAATAACAGCAAAGTGTTCTTTGTTTTTTGGTGCAGATTAGAGGAGTTCTCACCCACGAATTTTCTGTTTTAGATGCAAAAACTAAGAACCCTAAAGAACGATTAAGCGACGCAAAGGAAAAACACAATAAGCAAACTAGACAACGACCAAGTATACAATAACTAGAACTAAAGATCAGCAACTAGACACGACAATGCAACCAAAGATTCAACAAGCAAACTTAAAAGAAAAAATTGCAAAGGCTCAAAGGGCTCGGTATGAACGATAAATGCGAATTTTTTCTTTTGGCAAATTTCTGGACTATAGGTATGAAAAATGAATCTACTACTAGAAAACTGAAAACTCTCACCGATGAACTGTAGCTCTGATACCACTTGATGAACCCGAAGGTCCTTGTTTGTCGGTCCGATCTTTCGACGAGAACGATAAGTTCGGTAGTCTTCGCTCAACTCTCACGATCCTGGCTACGAACACGCAAGGCTCGAAACCACACAATCGCTGAACTACTCGACAAGTCGTTATCAACCGTGCACGAATACCTAGATGACCTGATCACGAAGATCAATTCCTGCATACACCAAAGAAGCAAGCAAGAACGAGGTAAAAAGATGAATTACAAATATATGATTGAGTTCAAAAGGTGGGATTCCTCAAGAGCTCCTTTACGATTGGTCTAGTCGACACAAGCGAAGAACGAGAGTTTTCACAATGGAGAAACTAATCAAACGAAATACAAGAAAACTAGAGGGGGTGCGTCCTCCTAAAATAGGGGATGAGAAGCCACAAAGCTAAAAGAAATAGCGGGGTGGGACTAAACTCATGGGTTACTGTTCACATGAACAGTAACCGTACCCTAAGTGGGCCGGTGGCATATGGGCCAATTCCGGTACGATTACAAGCCCCAAATCGGCCTAAATCGGTGATACAATATCTTATTTTAACGATTTCAAAGTCTACATAAGGAATTTGGAGGTGAGCCTAGATCTGTTCGAAAGATCTCGTTGTTAGCTTTCCAACAAGCCTAAGAACACCCGAATCGGACTCCGTTTGCAGAAGTTATGTCTGTTTTAAGTTGGTGCTGTCAGGCTGATTCCGGAGGCCGAACTGAATTCTAAAACGGGTCCAATTCGAACTGCTTGCTTGTCTTGGACCAAAAGTGACATGGTACTGCACATATATATATTTCATCATTAGGTAGCATCATATAGTTCATATAATATAAAGACACTCCTAAAAACAAGCTCACCTGATAATTTAAGTGAACCGTACAAGCACTTGTACTTGGAACAACAAGCATAGCAAATATGGTTGTATCCATAGGGGTCATGTCCTCATCATCCTCCCTTTCTTGAAAACCAAGCCGTCCTCGGCTTTTGATAAGCTGGAAATAGGGTAACAAAGAAGCCAAGGTGTATGCATGCTATATGTATATGTCATATGTTTTAACGGTTCTTCGTTGTTGCACAATTAATGTTAGAAGACAGCAGCGATCATACAAGATCATTGTATTATTAACCCAAGAGTAATCATATATGCGGATGATAAAAATAAAATTTCTCACACAACAATTATTGCAACTAGTTTTGCAAACAAAAGTGAAGCGTTTATGTGAAGCGTACGAGCTCTTGTACTTGGAACAACAAGCATAGCAAACATGTTTGTATCCATAGGGGTCATATCCTCAACAGGCGGCCCCACCGGCCACAACGCCCAGGCGAAGCAATCGTCAAAACCCGGGTGGCGGACCCCGGGTGAAGCCCCCTGTGGCCCGGAACAGGACCTCCGGGCCGCCTCCGGGGTGGACCCGAAGCCCCCCGAAGGGTCCCAAGAGCCCCGCGAGGCCCGGAGCAGTAGGACCTTCGGGCCACCTCCGGGGTGGAACCGAAGCTTTCCCAAAGGGTCCCCGGAGCCCCGCGAGGCCCGTAGTAGCAGGACCTCCAAGCTACCTCCGGGGTGAAGCCGAAGCCTCCCCGCGATCCCCAGAGCAGCAGCACCTCCGGCCCACCTCCAGGGTGGACCCGGAGCCCCCCCCCCCCCGAAGCCCTCGCGAGGCCCGGAGCAGCAGGACCTCCAGGGCACCTCCGGGGTGAACCCGAAGCCCTTACTAGCGATTGTAACACCCTGGCTATTCGAAAGCCAAGATGTCACGCAAAACTATCAAACTACTAAGAATAGCATTAAAGCTGGATTATACAGATTCAATCAACAATAATTTCTAAAGAATGACCATAAACGATCACCAGATTCATGGAAAAGAATGGATAAGCAGATATAATACCACGAGCAGTCAAGCAATACCAAAGTTGGATTATTACAAATCTGAAATTTATTTAACAAGTTGGCTTGATGAAATGTAATAATAATTATTACGATTGGATAAAAGTGAAGTGCAGCAGTGCGAACTACCCCACCAAATCACCTTGTCTTCTCCTCAATTACCTAATTAAAACATACAAAGCAAGGGTGAGTCGAAGACTCGGCAAGTACATACAAGAATAATCAAACATAGAGTGGACAACACAATCCAGTTGAATTACGAACAAATCTTGGAACACATATATGATTGAATGGAATGAATACATGAATGGATGGAATGAAAGAATGCATTGAAGGAATGGACTAATCACGACTTATCTGGTATAGCGAGTGATACACCGTCGGTGTTCACTTAAGCTCGTGCCGTAAAATGCGGGGACCCAATCACCGTATGAAGAATGTTTCATACGGGTGTCCAAGTTGCCACATTGGAATGGTGGTCAACACTTCCCACATTGGAATGGTGGGTTTTCAAATGCCCATGCTGGAATTGATGGGTCATTCAAATGCCCATACTGGAATTGATGGGACTTACCAAAAGAATCCACTCCCGTGGTCATAATGAATTTTATGAATGAATATGATCATTTCTCATGGTATGAATGAATAACACATATTATTGGAAAAGACACATAGCATTCAACAACATGTGTAAACAAGTATGAGTATGCATTCCCACACAACATAATATATCAAGGATGCCACACAAGTTAGTTGCATGTAATGGAATGCAACAACTGAAATGAATGCTAATTCTTTTAACACAAGAAATCACCTTCTTGAAATGAAATAAACATCAGGATGGATAGAAAAAGGCATTCACAATTTATCCCAACATCAAGCAAAAATTGAAAACATTACCAAACAGCATAGGGTACTTGCCTTCCGCGATGTGACGTAATAGGAGGACACGAAGATGCCCCTCCACTCACCGCCTCACCGCCTACACAAATGTATAATCGAAATAAGAATAACAAGGTATGACATTGCTACAAGAGCCCTTCCATCCCCTCTATCTCTCCCACCCAAACAACGGGATCAATTTTTACCAAGTTTACCCAACAGCCCGATTACCGCTAAACTGGCAGCGATACTAGAAATATCACCATTAATTATTTGTAACTCCAAAAGACCTGAAACCAGTGCTCACTGAATCTTAACAGATCAGGCTACAAAACATTAGTTGGCGGAATCCCCTGATTCGGCCAAAACAGAGGGCTAATTAACAGCTAAACACAACCCATCTACGTCTATCTAGAATATAGATCAGAGATAAAGAAAATAGGGTAACTTTCAACCTATTGATCCAATGAGAATGATTATTATCATCTTGGAAATATAATTTTAAGGGCTAAAATAACTTAGTTGGGTGAAGGTTCTGATTCGGCCATTAATTTGAACAAAACCGAGGGACAAACCTACTGACCTCAGTTTTCAGACAGACCGGACAGTTCGTAATCACAAATTCATATCTCCCAAACTACAGATCGGATTGTCCTGATCTTGGTGCCAAAAGAAAGCTAACATTCCCAGAAATAAAACTCTAGAAGGGCAAAACCCCAGATTCGGCCTCTACAGTAGTCTAAACAATAGATGAAAACACTAACAATTATCTGTCCAAAATTCAGAACAGTGGTAAAGAAAATATCATAACTTTCATTATACAGATCCAATGGAGATGATCTTTATCAGCTTTGAAAGATAATTTAAAGGTATACAATAACTTATTTGGGTGGAGGTTCTGTAAATGCCTCTAACTAAATCAAAACCTAGGATCAAGCCGACAGATCTTTCTCGTCAGACAGACAGAACAGCGCGCACTAAAAAAAATCATATCTCCTAAACCGTAAGGCGGAATCACGTGATCTCGGTGGCTTTGGAAAGCTAAGAACAATACCTAGTACTTTCTAAGAGATGGACAGAACAGAAAACGAACGTATCTTACCCAAAATCGACGTACAAGGCGGTGCACAACAAGGGGGAAGGGGGGCGGCGGCTCCAAAGGGGGGGAGGGGAGAGAAATGTGGAGTTTAGGGTTTGGGGGTGGGAACCCCCCTCTTATGGCAGGCCACCACATGGGCCCCTCCTGGGCCGTGGCCCAGCCAGGTTGCCGTGAAATCACGAGAAAACCCCGGTGAAAAGATGATTACGGTTTTTGATTAGCTCCTCTTAAAACTTTTCTAATAAGCGAATCACCTTGAGGTATTACATTCTACCCCCTTAATCGAATTCGACCTCGAATTCTAACCGGCAACTAATACCAGAACGAATTTCCAAGGAGTTGAATTCAACGGATTTAACATGTACCGAAACAAGCGGTTGCGATCTTGCTCGCGCATGCGAGACTCTATCTCCCAAGTAGCCTCTCTCTAATAGAGAAACCACAAAGCAAAGATGTGAAGCGGCGTCGACCTAACAATCAACTTGAACTTTCTAGGTACACTCATCGAAGAGGATCGTAGGTAAGACCTTACTCGATGGTCAACGTGTTTAACTTAATCTCAAACCTTGAATGGTCCTGCTCTCTCGGACCAAGACGCACCTTACGTTGCGTGCTTTCGCGTATGTACCGTGACGGTCAAAGCGATAAGCCGACTTCCTAATTTCTTCTCTGCACGGAGATGAAGAGAATCCAATCGAAAAATAGAGAGTTCTCATCGCAACCACGCAATGTTAACTCTTCACCAAAAGGTTAAATCCCAAATGTGACTATTCATCGAGAAAGCAATTCCACTTCCAATGAATCAATTTGCGAAAGAACACCACGAAAACCAAAAGAGAATTTGCTTGAATACTCAAATCAAATATTTCTTTTACTCATTGAAATGGAAAGATTCACCATGCCAACACTACCCCAACTCAAAGTCAGAAAACACTTATCAACGAAGACAAAACCCAAGCGAGAAGCAAGGAAACACATCATTTTCGAAGAAACATCCTTTCTTCCGCTTCTCTCTTCGAGGAGTAAAACTTCTCTCCAATATTGGAATTAATTCATCGCATACCTCAAGAGATTAAACCTCTTAATTGAACATTATCAAATTATGCTCAAACTGAAATACATCATCCACACCATCTCGCAATGCTATCCAATTGCGTTACTCTAAAAATTCAATGAAGGTTTTCATACCTCAGATAATCACCAACCTTTTAAATCTCGAATTGAAGTTCTAGAATTTCACTATACCGGTGTTAATCACCAGTAACACTTTCGGACTTACTTGAAGTCAAACATCTCGGTGAATCAATTTCCTCCAAGGGATACAGATCAAAACCATTTCACATTCTACAACTCCTCCGATAACTTGGTAGCAAAATATCATCGCTACGATTACTCATCCACCACCAAATAGTTGCCAAACTTTCACCTTGCAAACACTTCGCAACACAAAGCGTGATCCTTTCTCAAAAGGAAGAGGTGAACAAAACAAGTTCATTCATACAGAGCGTTGCTCACCACGGCGCCAAGAAACCAAAAGAAATATTCGCTAAAGGTGATCTTGGAAAGCGAAAACTAAGTTCGCAGCTTGAGGGCACACATCCTCAAGAGAGAATAGCAAATAACATCCGATCTGAAAGAAAGACATTGCGATTGAAACTCGACATCTCTTGGCGGAAAGAGTAAGAGGTTTAGAACGATTCAAATAATCACAAGTTACAAAACTTGACTCAAATTATCAAATACTCTACTGCACTCTTTCCTTTAACACAACAATTAGTTCTTGAACTAATAACACATTGCCACATGAACAAAGTAAGTTCTTCAGTTCAACCCACGGAACTACTTAAGAACAAATAAAATTTTTCAACACGCCAAATTTGTTCGAAACAGTTCATCTACTCATGAAACATGTAATCCAAATGACCTCAGCCACAAAACAAGTATTTTCCTTTACAGGACTTCACGAAAAGCAAACGGATTCTCAACGAAAGCAACAATTTTTTTTTTGATTGCAACGTCACTTTGCGAACTCAAACCAAGGAGCCTTTAGGACTAAATCACACGAAACTCTTAAGAAGCAATAGGATATCTCCATGCACCCTTTTACTTAAAACAATCTCGCTACTGAATATTCACGAACTCCAAAAGGTCACTAAACTAAACTTGAAGTATTCTCATTTAGGCGGTATCACAGAGGTGATTATTTTTACTATAAGTTTCAACATCAATCTCACAACGTCAATTAGAAAACACCTTGAAAGACTCATGCGAAAATAATGGGTCGAATATTTCTCAAAAGAAGAGGCACATGAAAACGATTTTCACCAACTAGAAAATCATTTACCACTCGCCACAAACACCGGACCAAGGAGAAAACCAATTAAGCAATGAACTCATTGAACATAAGGGAGTCCACGCTTGAAAGCATAAGCCTCAAAAGAAGAGAATGTCGACCTTAGCAGATAAGAACAACGAGCATTCAATATCAAAGCGCTCATCCTCATCAAGAACTATTATAACTTTACAACAAATTGTTTTACGCGGCAGACTTCGTTTACCAAAATAAACTTGAACCCCCAAAAGGTCATGAACACAAAACTTAAAATTGGATCATTTTAGAAACAACAAGAAGGGTGGTCAAACTTCTTTCTCTATAACAGAATCAACCTTACTCTCACATTACTGATCGTGTCAATAAAACTTCTAAAGGGAACATGACAAATCGGGTTATAAAATTTTCAAATCAAATGGAATTGTAATAACAACTTATTCTAGAAAAAGAATTCTGGTACGAAAACCATAAAGTTGAACAAACGTCACACCCAGCACTACAAAACTCTAGAGAAAGGGGATTTCGACACTTTTCTTTTCAAAGGGAGGTTCTAAACTCCAACACTCCAAATATTCCAAAGAAATGAACATAGTCGAAATTTTCTTCAATGAACTTTGTGAAAGGAAATTTTCATTCTCGAATCATCAAGCGGATAACCGAGCTACCCTTATCAACAAGAGAGATAGGGCTAACATAAAGAGAACGATCTTGTCAAGAATAACGTTCACCAACAGCAATGAGAGCTCCGCAGCCAGAAAGGCAAGAAACTATTTTGAAAAAACAAATAGGGTATAATAGAAACCCGTAGCCCACAATCTTTGTTTGGGTGCAACCCCCGACTTAAGCATAACCAAGCACTCCAAAAGGGTTTTAACGCTTTTCTTCAAAAAAGAGATGCATCAAATTTCAACAAGCAGAGGGTTCCAAAAGGAATACATTGAGCCAATGCTTTCTCGTGTTAATGATCTTGCAACAAGAATTCTCATTAGGCAAACCATCAAACGAGTAAATGAGTCGCTCTTTTCCAATGAGAAAGAAAGAACAACTATGAAAATATCAATGTTGCCAATTTACAAAGATCATTCGTAGTAAAAACAATTCGACAATCGAAAAACAATAATATTTTCGGAGTGCCATTAAAGGCCTATTTAAACTCGTCTACCAACATCATGAACCCAAGAGAAATTCATCAATCGCCACCGGACAAGAATTTGTCAAATTCGAAAATCAAGGAAGAGAACGACGTACTAAAGCAAATTTCCCAAGAGAAATATGCAAGATCAATACACACTTGATAAAGAACTTGCAAAGAAGTCTTCCAATACCGAGATTCTAAGCGAGCGAATGAGGTAAATTTCCCCACAGGGTAAAACAAGTCTTTTGTGAAAAGAGGAATCTTGCATTTGAACTATGCTCACGTAGAGCAGAAATATCACAATAGTCGAAAGGGCAATATTTATTTCAAAGATCGAATCAGAGAACTGCTGGAGCTTGCCTTCTTCATTAAAACCCCAATTTCAAAAGAATTCACGAACTGCCAGGAACCACAACCATGAAACCAGATATCAGTTCGAGAAAGGCAACAAGTTCATCAATGAGCTCATGCTCAATCTGAGCTTATGGAGCAGAGGTAAGAAGTTCTCTAATATCATACTACAAACAGTGGTGTAGCCTGGCAAAACCCAGGACATCAACCACGAACTTAACTGATCAACGCCCGCTAGCGAAACGCATAACTAATGCAATCAATTATGAATATGTATATTTATATCGGATCATCTCATGACGATCATAGAATAATTTCATAGATAGAGGTTATCACATCATATCATGGATTAACACATCATAGCACAACACAATTTAACAACGACTCAATACTCGAGTCACCACAATTGAAATGCGGAAGCAACAGTTTACCCAACCCCTCCTAATGTGCATAGTGTGTCAATTTAATATGTTTGAATGAACCACGGACCTAAAGCCCGCTCTGATACCAACTGTAACACCCTGGCTATTCGGAAGCCAAGATGTCACGCAAAACTATCAAACTACTAAGAATAGCATTAAAGCCGGATTATCTGATTCAATCAACAATAATTTCTAAAGAATGACCATAAACGATCACCAGATTCATGGAAAAGAATGGATAAACAGATATAATACCACGAACAGTCAAGCAATACCAAAGTTGGATTATTACAAATCTGGAAATTTATTTAACAAGTTGGCTTGACTGAAATGTAATAATAATTATTACGATTGGATAAAAGTGAAGTGCAGCAGTCGAACTACCCCACCAAATCACCTTGTCTTCTCCTCAATTACCTAATTAAAACATACAAAGCAAGGGTGAGTCAAGACTCAACAAGTACATACAAGAATAATCAAACATAGAGTGGACAACACAATCCAGTTGAATTACGAACAAATCTTGGAACACATATATGATTGAATGGAATGAATACATGAATGGATGGAATGAAAGAATGCATTGAAGGAATGGACTAATCACGACTTATACTGCAGGTATAGCGAGTGATACACCGTCGATGTTCACTTAAGCCCGTGCCATTGCAAAATGCGGGGACCCAATCACCGTATGAAGAACGTTTCATACGGTGTCCAAGTTGCCACATTGGAATGGTGGGTTTTCAAATGCCCATCTTTGGAATTGATGGGTCTTTCAAATGCCCATCTTGGAATTGATGGGACTTACCAAAAGAATCCACTCCGTGGTCATAATGAATTTTATGAATGAATATGATGATTTCTCATGGTATGAATGAATAACACATATTAGTGGAAAAGACACATGGCATTCAACAACATGTGTAAACAAGTATGAGTATACATTCCCACACAACATAATATATCAAGGATGCCACACAAGTTAGTTGCATGTAATGGAATGCAACAAGCTGAAATGAATGCTAATTCTTTAATCACAAGAATCATCTTCTTGAAATGAAATAAACATCGGGATGGATAGAAAAGGCATTCACAATTTATCCCAACATCAAGCAAAAATTGGAAACATCACCAAACAAAGATAGGGTACTTGCCTTCCGCGATGTGACGTAATAGGAGGACACGAAGATGCCCCTCCACTCACCGCCTCACCGCCTACACAAATGTATAATCGAAATAAGAATAACAAGGTATGATATTGCTACAAGAGCCCTTCCATCCCCTCTATCTCTCCCACCCAAACAACGGGATCAATTTTTACCAAGTTTACCCAACAGCCCGATTACCGCTAAACTGGCAGCGATACTAGAAAAATCACCATTAATTATTTGTAACTCCAAAAGACCTGAAACCAGTGCTCACTGAATCTTAACAGATCAGGCTACAAAACATTAGTTGGCGGAATCCCCTGATTCGGCCAAAACAGAGGGCTAATTAACAGCTAAACACAACCCATCTACGTCTGTCTAGAATACAGATCAGAGATAAAGAAAATAGGGTAACTTTCAACCTATTGATCCAATGAGAATGATTCTTATCATCTTGGAAAGATAATTTTAAGGGCTAAAATAACTTAGTTGGGTGAAGGTTCTGATTCGGCCATTAATTTGAACAAAACCGAGGGACAAACCTACTGACCTCAGTTTTCAGACAGACCGGACAGTTCGTAATCAAAAATTCATATCTCCCAAACTACAGATCGGAGTGTCCTGATCTCGGTGCCAAAAGAAAGATAACATTCCCAGAAATAAAACTCTAGAAGGGCAAAACCCCAGATTCGGCCTCTACAGTAGTCTAAACAATAGATGAAAACACTAACAATTATTTGTCCAAAATTCAGAACAGTGGTAAAGAAAATATCATAACTTTCATTATACAGATCCAATGGAGATGATCTTTATCATCTTTGAAAGATAATTTAAAGGTCTACAATAACTTATTTGGGTGGAGGTTCTGTAAATGCCTCTAACTAAATCAAAACCTAGGATCAAGCCGACAGATCTTTCTCGTCAGACAGACAGAACAGCGCGCACTAAAAAAATCATATCTCCTAAACCGTAAGGCGGAATCACGTGATCTCGGTGGCTATGGAAAGCTAAGAACAATACCTACAACTTTCTTAGAGATGGCAGAACAGAAAACGAACGCATCTTACCCAAAATCGACGTACAAGGCGGTGCACAAGAAAGGGAAGGGGCGGCGGCTCCAAAGGGTGGGAGGGAGAGAAATGTGGAGTTTAGGGTTTGGGGTGGGAACCCCCCCTCTTATGGCCAGCCACCACATGGGCCCCTCCTGGGCCGTGGCCCAGTCCCAGGTTGCCGTGAAATCACAGAAAACCCCGGTGAAAAGATGATTACGGTTTTCGATTAGCTCCTCTTCAAACTTTTTCTAATAAGTCAATCACCTTGAGGTATTACAGTGATGCTAGACCGGAGACACCCACAAGATGGACTAGTCCCAGGAGCGCCCACCATGGACCAAGACCTAGGCGTGGGGGGGAGGGGGAATGTTCCTGCAGCCCTTACGCGTATAGTATTATCATAGGGTTAGAAGGGTAATGTACAAGACCCTCTCACAAAGGACTATAAATAGGGAATCACCCCCTCCTGTAAAAGGAGAAAAATGAGCACGAATTCCTCGGAGTAATAACGATCATCTGGTTCTTGTCATTTGGCTAGTCCCTCTCTCGAGGATCCCTGAGCCCTTCTAGGCTTGTCCGGGTCCCCTTCTTTCTTCAGATAGCTCATTTTTTGCTACGATAAACACAAATCTTATAGCACATCTAACGAACAGAAAAGTAACAGTTTTAGCTTAAAAAACTGTCGAAAACTATATAGCAATTCCCTATTATAAAACGTACTGTGTAAGATGTTAGATGTATTTTAGTGAGTAAATCAAAGCAGAAATAAAAGAACTTGAGAACTACTATTAAGTGGATGTAATTCATATACTTTAAATTATTGAGAGAAAAAAAAATCCGAAATGCTTGTAGGTTTTTAATACCAAGATAGAATATGAAAATCCACACGTTGACATGTGTCAGCCTCGTGTGTTGTAACTTGTATGTGTCACTCTCATCTCATGTTGTTCCGACAATATTGACCTCCCAGTAGTGGTCCGCCTTCCCTGCACCGACAGTATGTGTTCACTTTTTTTTTTGACACATTTAAGTAATTTTATTTTTTATTCCAGATTTTTGTTGACAAGTGGAGTAAATAGGTTTGTTGACATGAGTCAGGTAGAAAACTTTGCACAGTAGATCTTATCTTTTTGACCATTAGCTTTGTACAGTCTGTATATAGAGCAGTTCATATCCTAGCCATGGCAAAAAAAAAAAAAAAGAGCTTACTACCTTCTGGATAGTGCACTATAGTGCCTACAATATTCTCATGTCGCTTCAATTAGCGATTCTGTATTCATTTTAAAGAATGAATAATTACTAGTCATGTAATTAGTGATTTACATAGAAATATCGATTCTGTTATATATAGGTGATTTTAGCAATTTCAGCTAAGTGTGTGGTTCTATTACGGTTTATTGCCCCTTCTTGCTACAGTACATAGCTTGAATTATTTCTGTATCAACTTAGTTCAGACCATACAGAGTCTGCAGCCTGTTTTTTTTTTTGGTAGATAGTCATATTTTAGTCATGCGCACCTCTGAAGAAGTACACACTTTATATTTGTGTAGTCATTCTCTTTCTCTAAAATCTATGGCAGAGATGCCAAAACATAGAAATAGAGCGAGGAAATTAGCCCCAAAATTTTATTTCTCATTTTGATTATTGAATTTGGGAAGAAAAAAATATGCCAAAATTTATGGGCATAGAAAGACAAATTTTAATGGTGACAAAACACTGCCCCGAAACGAGATAAACATTAATTAGCACGGAGACACTAAAACAGCTCCATAGATTACTCTACACTAGTAGCTTGACTGTATCTTCCGGTTCATTTTTGGACTACACTACAAATATATGGTACTTCTCGTCTCAACTGTCCGGATAAGTTGCAATCAATTGATTTGTCTGACCCAGTGCCCACTTCCCCCTGCCTACTCACTCTAATCATCACGCGCCACCACCTCGCTCTCGCCCCACCAGGTAACCTCCAATTTGCCAATTCCTCCTCACCGAACATTCCCTCCCCAATAAGATTTGCATGTTCTCTAGAAACATCCTTAAGGTGGAATTAATATAATATTACTGACAAGCAGATCGATTGGCCAGCAGACGAGAGCTACTTACAGGTTACAGCGTGCCCTGACAGTTCTACACAGTATATATATATATATATATATATATATATATATATACACACACACACACACCTGTCACACGAAGCTATGTACGCATGCTCCTGGGCATCTTTGGTTAAAATTGATCAGTAAGAGCTGCAGCTTGCCTGATGACTAGAGCACTCGTGTGTTTGCTACCAGCGATGCGGCTGGATGTTCTCCCGCGATGGAACTAGGGGTGGAAACGAGTCTAATCCGGCTCAGTTCGTTTTGGCTCGGATGAATAGTAAATTCAGCTCGACTCGTTTCAAAAACGAGTCAGAAGGGTGACTTGGCTCGGCTTATGATCAGGCTCGAACCGATTCGTTTGAGCGCACGAGGCAAGCTCTAAAACAGCGGTACATCCAAAATGCATTACAAAATTTTCTATTATTGCTTCAGTTCATCCAATAGTTACAAGAATCCATTGCATAAGTTCATCCAAAACAAGCACGTCCTATTCATAACAAATAAAATCGCAAGAACAGTAAATTCGACGACCGCCTCCACCCCCCTCACTCACCTGAGCCGAGCACGTGTGATGCACAAAAGATGCACCCCACCGTGAGTGGGGATTTACTGGATATTCTCTCGAAGTTCCTTTGCTCCTTCAAAGAGTACTTGGTATGCCGAAAGGTTCTATATCGCTCTGCTTAAAGGAAAGTTCCATTAATTGATTGAATATTTTTTGAATGTAAGTAGACTAAATCTCATGTCAGTAGAGACCCAAATATCCAAATTAGATCTAGTTTCAGTAAGATTATCCAAACCATATATACATGTAAAAAATTTACTATCCTAGCATCCCAAAGTGCTTCAAGATTTATGTAAGAACACCACAATGATTAGAAAATAGGATAATTGGTTTTAATTTTGAATGTTAGCATCAATCTCGAGATACATTTGCTGGCGTTGATTGTACATGTGCAAGTGGGAAATCCATTCCACAACTGTATACTTCAATTCACTTTTGTAATGTTAACTTTGAATCATAATCAAGGTGGCATGCTGCATGCATCTCATGCTGAAGCGGGAAGCCACACATCAACCATTTGGAAACCTCTGAAAACGACATGAAGTTTTTTTACCAACTGAAAAAATTAGAAAAGATAATAGAGTTAGAAAGATAAACAAAATACAAAAAAAAAAAGAAGAAACCAAATATTTGTGGAGATCGGTAAAATATATAGTTAATGATAGAAAACAGAAAGTTCCCCCTAAAAAAATTAAACTATCAAATCTCAAATACAAAATAATATTGTGGAAATAAAAATGGTAAACTACAGAAATGTAAAAAAAAACAATGTTTTCAATATATCCTACTTTTCTGACAAATACAGTAGTTTAGACACATTCCCAGAAAGAACTTAAACATCATAAATTTTTATTCACTAAACACGTATTAATGACTGAAATATATGTAACTCCTTAGTAAATATAAATTTAAATAAAAAACTCAACATTTTGAAACTAGAACATATTCAAATAATAACACGGACATATTAGTTTTTTTAATAAATGCAACTAATTAAGTTTACTTGACATCATAAAATTATTAACGACCTACAGGCTGCTGTATGTTAAACTTTGTAAAAACTCCTAACAACGGATCTAGTCGAGGACAAACAAACATTTAAAGGGGAGCGCTGATCTGGTGGTCCAACGGAGAGCGTTACGAGATGGCAGTACATTCTTCACCATAGATCTACTTGATCGCCTGACAGTAGTAAGTGGTCGGTGCTTTTAGAGCACCTCGTCCTTAGTCCTAGACTCACGGAGTCACGGGTGCTTTGTGTGATTAGTAAATTACGTCGCGTGCTAAGCAAGTGTCTGCTTAAGGCTTAAAAAAATTCTCTTATTATGCTGCTTCAGAGGTGCTTCGTGTTCCAGAAAACATGTTTTTTTTGTTTGTTTGTTTGTTAAATTACCGAAGTATATAGCTCGCTGAAGTACCGACGATGTGCCATTGGACCAAGGACGAATATGCCGATAGTGAGATTTGTATTTTTACTATGTGAGATTCGAATTCGAATGGAGTACACTTTATTGATTGCCATATATGCAGATAGTTATCTGTAGTAATTAAGCCAGGTTTGGGCTATGGATCAACCCAAAAACTGGTATTTGTGGTACTAACATTTAAAACTTTATTTTTAACAGAGGAATTTCACAGAAATTTCGCATAAAACAATTATATTCCCACAAGTAGAGAAAAAAAAATCATGCGTACCAAACGACGCCTAAAAAGTTGAAGTTGAAATTCAATGGGTGTTAAAAGACAAAGAAAACAAACGTTTTATGTGAGTAGAAAATAATATCCCCCGCGAAGACCTATTGAATTAGGGCATATATTTGAGAATGATTTTAACAACTTCTGGACTGTTTTGTACTCTTGCTACGTGCCAAAAACTGAACGCAAGCTTACAGCTAGGGGTGGATAACGAGCTAGCTCGACTCGTTAAGCTAACGAGCAGAATAGCAAGCTTGACTCTGCTCGTTATTGAATTGAAGTTATTGAGTATAGATAGCAGCTTTGAGGAGAAGGACATCCAGAAGATGCAGGTTCACAACCAAAAGTCCATAATATCAATTCATAATTTCACAACCACAATATCACAAGTTCACAAGTCAATAATCAAAGTTAAGAAAATGAAAAGGAACTGAATTCATAATTTCACAACCACAAGATCACAAGTTCACAACCAAAAGTCCATAATATCACTTAAAAACATGAAACTTAAGGTCTTGAGTATTCTTGATTCTTGAATGAACTTTGCCACCAAACAAAATATCTTATTGTGATCTTGTCAACTTATCCTCCACCAAACCACATCAAGTCTGAGCATCTGGGACCTAATTCGCATTGGAGATGTTAGATCTATGGAGGGTGAAGTCTGAGCATCCGGGACCAAATTCTAGTATGTCAAGTAAAACCCACAACTGATAAACCACATCAAGAATGACAAAAATCCCCAATAGATGCAATGCAATCCACCATTTATATTAAATTTTGCCTCAAGAAATGATATTAAGCTTAAGAAGAGTAGAAAAACAAAAGAATTTTGAAAGTGCCACTCCATTGATCAAGCAAAACAAATATGCTTTTTTTAGTTCCAGCACAGAGCTGGCTTTATATTAAGAAGATGAGATTACAAAAAAAGTAGAAAACTACTGAGGCTGGGCAGTGAGCTAAAAGTAGCAAATGTGCATTGAAAGGGATGCATATCATCTATTCATCTCATGACTAGGTGTAGGGTCCTCCTGCATCTACATGCCATACTGATAATGTAACATGTGAAATCACAATCAGAACATCATTAGAATTCCAAAAGCAATTTGTTTAAACCTCTGTCTATCATTAAGAACTACCACAAAATAGCGCCTAAATAGTGCAAACCTTATGATATTTAAATGTTGTCTCTGTACCTAATTAGACAAGCGGACGTTGGTGTTGAGGCAGCAGAGGGTGAAATAGAATGGGAGGCGGATGACCTCCTCC
The DNA here is from genome assembly GCA_036346395.1 of Hsuehochloa calcarea. Lineage (NCBI taxonomy): Eukaryota > Viridiplantae > Streptophyta > Magnoliopsida > Poales > Poaceae > Hsuehochloa > Hsuehochloa calcarea. Next base: position 12,854,498 of record CM070603.1, read on the forward strand.
CTTCTCGATTCTTAGACTCCAGGCTCGGTTGTTGATCCATCTTGGACTCTAGGCTCGGTTCTTGGACACCGCTGTTGGACTCCAAGCTCAGTTGGATCCGGAGGCGAGAGGCCGTGGGCGAAATTTGGACACTAGGGCAGGAGGCCGCAGTTGGAGCAAGAAGCCTAGGGCTAGGAGTAGGACCGAGCTTGAGAGACCGGTCCAGACCAGAGCCAGGGTGGGAGAGGGTGTGTGGCCTTGACTTGGGACGGGGGATATTACCTGGAAGATGGACGAGGGAGAAAATGGCCAGGATGGCCGGTGGGCAGTCGAGGTGGTGCCGGAGGAGATAAGGCAGCGGCGGCTGGGGGCCGAGGAGGTGAGGAGGGATGCGATTAAGGGGGAAGCCTACCATCGAGGCGAGGTCTTGATGTGCGAAAATAATGAAGCGGCGGTGCGAGGATTGTGGATTGGATTAGTGTTTGTGCGGTGTGGGTCTACGGCACTGGGCACAGTGGGCTGGGCCTGGTTTTCTTAACGAGGTAAATGAGCAACTCGCGAGCTAGCTTGAACTTGGTTTGTTAAGAAAATGAGCTAAATTGCCAACTCGGCTCGGCTCGTTAAGGGACCGAGTTCGAGCTGAGTCCTTAACGAGATGAGCTAGCTCGCGAGTTTTGAGCTTTTTTCTACCCTTACTTACAGCTATCCAGTTGTATGCCCTAAATTGTAAATATGCCCCTTCGTTTGATACCTTAAGCATTAGCTTTTTGTATTTCAACATCAATTGGGTTCAACCTCATAAGTTCAGTTACTGCACACTCAAGTCATAAAGAGTGACGTTTTGGACATCAACATGGTCTTGAAAACCCAACTTTGACCACTATTTTCTGTTGTAATATATTTATAAATTCAACCAAATAAAAATTATAATAGTATGAGAGTTCTTTAGTTTTGAGACAAAACAAATATACACATATCATTTTCATATGTCAAATCTAAATGTTTGTAGAAATATCATGGGATCCCAAATATTATAACCAAAGTCCACAAAGTTTGACTACACACATACTAAAACATCACTTTTTTGTGACTAGAGGGAGTAGCAATATGAGGGATTTGATTAATTTGCTCTTATATTATTTTCATGGGCAACACACTGTGCGTTGCCAAATAGCATATAGTTTTTCTCCAGAATAATATATAAATGATGGGAGTGACTATGGCATGTATTGTGTAAATTGGACATATATTTCTTTTTCTACTCTTCACCGCTCATCATGTAAGTGGAAACTTGGGAGAATTAGGAAGATACTAAAGAATAAAAGGGTTGATTAACTTTTTATACCTAAGAGGTGTTTATACGATAGTGATCCTCTATAATTAATAAAGCATCGGCCAAGTACCTGAGTAAAAAAGTAAGTAATTAATAAAGAAGTAGTCTGGACCCAGATTTTTGAATCTGGAACCCATTATGTATTCAGCACTAGTCCCTGGTTCAGTAGCTAGTGCACACAGTTACATCATTAAATATCAACACATATCTTGTAAACGTAAAACTATTGTATAATATTGAACAAAAGAGTAATAACCTTATGGTCGAAGCATACAATTACCACCCTTTTAGGCTAAACTCGAATAAACTAGAGTGGATGAAGATAACTCCAAGTTATGGCCTATCCATATGATCACAGACAATCGACTAGGGCTCGCGATCTAGTACTACGGGTGTGCTTCGTTATAGCCACACTCGTAGAAGTCGTAATCCATCTCGGCATCTTTGAAGACTTTTGAGATTTGTTTTGAGTGTAGCATGTGAGGTTATAAAGTACTCCGCAAGTCTTGGGGAAAATGTAATATGCAAGGCTTAACAACGAGGCTTATATGGTTCTTTTGCACAAAGCAATATTTTAAGTTTCAATAGTTTCATAAAGCAATCGTTTGACAAAATTAGTTTCCATAATTAAACTAATTATATCACTAATGAAGGTTCTAGCTACTGTCCACTAGTATAAGACTCTATCTACCAAGGTTCAAATGATAAGGCTCTAGCTGCCTAACTGGCTCTAACTGCCAGAATAACTACCCAATAGTCCCGACTGCTCCTCGATTCCCAAAATCTATTTATTTCAAAGAAAAACCAAAATCTTCGATGTGAAAATGCACTTTGCCTGCCCTTGACCGTGGGCATGGCTGTTCGAATAGTTTTACAATCTGCAGAGGTTGTATGCTTGATCCACACGAGATAATCAACTTGTAATGTTCATTTGACACACTTCCGTAAGTGTGTGACTAAGTGATTATAACAAGGTTTTTACATTACTTTGTTCTAACATCAGCCCGCCCGATGAGTTTTGCCCCAAGCTATGGATGTCAACTACCATCGATCTGGAACTCACTGTTGTGGGGGAAAGCTGCCCGAACATGGACATCAACTACCATCGTTCAGAGCAAGGCCTCAACAGACTTGGACGTCTACTACCATCATCTTCGTAATCCCAAAAAGGAACACATAGCAACTACTGCCCTGTGGGCGTAATGCTATAACTTAGTAAATTAATTGGCTAGGGTTGTCCCACTCCAGCCATATGGTTGTACGGTGAATAATCAGTTTGAAATAACACAAGCAACGGTCCTTAATTAACCAAGGTGAGACAGTCAATAACTCCATCGACTCGACCCAGTCTAAACAAGTCTTCCATTATTTTATTTTATTTTTCAAACTAATGACAATACTTATTGCCAAACTTTTGTAAACAAATTATCATAATTTGTAATAATTTTTCCCATAACCGACTAGCTTGACTAAGTAGCTCTACCATAATCATATAATCCAACAATAATATATTTATTAAATCATTGCTATTCCTCTAAGGTGACAAAGGTATAAGGGTAAAAAACATTCAAGGAGATAATAGTTCAAGTAGGTTTGACTTATCAATCCTATAGATTGAATTCATCATTTCATGTAAATAGCCATGCATCATAATTTAAAATAACATAATTAAAATTTAAAATCTAGGATCAGCATGATCAAATGAGACTTTCTTTCGTCAAATGTGGATGGTGCTAGCGGCTCTTGAAAGTCCTCGTTCACTGAATCAACGTTGAAGTATACACGCGAAAACACGAGCAAAAATAAATACAAATAAACTCCAAAAATTATACAATTAGTATTGATGAATATATTATGAATTTAGGAAGAAGAATGAGATCAATCAGAACTCGTATGAAGGAGAATGAGCATCTAGAAGTTTGTCAAAAAGAAAATGTTGAAATGAGAAATTTCACTATGATTGGCCGGTGGGGTCCACATGGAAATCCACAGGAATTAAAATGCGAAAAGTAAAGAATAAACCAGAGTTGGGCCCACATATCATGCACTAAAGTGAACTGCCCAGTTTATTTCATGTTCTTGCAAGGAACCTGACAAGTGGGGCCACTTGAGAAAGAGAGAGAGAGAGAGAGAAAATAGAGGAGAGCGCGGCAACTCTGGACAGCGACAGTGACGGCGAGCTGCGACCTCGGGAATGGATGCGCTAGAAGGCGGCGTCGCGGGCGAGGGCGCACTGCGGCGGCTGGGCTCGGGGTGAACGACGGCGATGGTGCTCTGGCGACGCCCTTTGGGAGATGGCGTGCGCATGGGCACGACAATGGAGAGGGGAGCACGCCGGGTCACATGGGGAAGCCGGAGGGGTCCGAGGCGGTGAGGCGACGGTGATCAGCGATGGGAAAGACGGGACAATGGTGGTGGCTAGCTATGGTGGCGCAGCGGCCGAAGTGGGGTAGGGAATATATAGAGGGGTGGAGGCGGTGCTACGGGTGCAAGGGGTTGGGAATAAGGCTCACCGTGGAGGATGAACTCGATGACAAATTCCGACGAAGAGTTGTGATTAAAAGTGAAATGGTTTGAGGGGAAAGATTTGTGGGGCTCGGGAACACAATATGAAATGAGTGAATGAGCAAGGAGCTCACCAGAGATACAGATCGGGTGGTAGAGCGACGACCGACTTCGAGGAAGAAGGTGGCGGCGCAACGCATTCCAACTGAACGACAGCAAGGTAGGGACTAAGGATCGAGGCAAATAAATAAGAGGAGAGCAAGACGGTCATGATGCTCCTTAAATAGACGCGGGGAGGCAGAGGAGAGGGCACTGGCTTGATGGTTTCGACGACGATCGACTTTGAAAATGAGTAGACATGGCAAGGGGCAGTGATGGCGCTTGAGTGCGTGCGACAATGGCAACCTTGATGGCAGCGATGATGACGGGGCGGTTTCCTTCTCGATGACGTGATGTGGGTGGCCGGGACATGCTGGGCGCGACACGGTTCGGGCGCAGCCTGGGCAGAAGCAAAGCAAGCAGAGGAAAGGTGAGGGAGAAAAGAGAATGGCCGGGGAGATGGGCTGGGCCAAGGTGGGCCGAATTGGGCTAAGGCCTAGGAAAGAAAGAAAGCGGCTGGGCTAGTGGGCTGGCAGAGAAGAAAATGGGCTTGGTCCAGAGAAAGGAAATTGAGAGAGAATTCAAATTTGAATTTAAACTTTGGCTGATGTTGATCTGGTGAGAGATGGCGATTTGAATTTGAATTTGACTTCCAGCTGATGTTTAGTTTGAGAGTTGGAAAGATTTCACTAGAATTTGAATCTAATTTAAATATGAGTTTCGAATTGGAATTTGGAATGAGATTCAAATTTGGACTTTAGATTTGAACTCAAGAACACTAATTGAACTCCAAATAGTAACCAAATGCTTTGACATAATTAATTTCAAATAATTTTCAAAAGAGTCAAATTTGGGATGTTACATGAGTATCAGGGAAGAATGGCATATATACAATTTGACGTTTGGAAGTACGGCAAAAGAAAAAAGATAGGGAGAACTACAAATTTGATCATGCCCACACCAAAAACATTCAAGGCGAAAATTTAAACCAGCCAAATAGGATTTTATCGTGGTATCATATATATAGCGTAAGTTTAAAGTCCAGTTTTACTGAGATGTTGAAACCAAATTATCTCATACAGAATTTGCGCCATAACGTGAACGGTTTCATAGCTTGTCAGCTGTCACAACAAAATGAAAAAAAAAAAATCCCTTTCATACAGAATTTGCGCCATCGAATTACTTGTGCGCATACTGCATAATAAACTAGAAAATAATTAAAGGCATGTGCTATAATTTATGGGTTGTTTGGTTGCATGCTACAATCTAGTTTTCTTAAGCTTATTTTCTCACTCTAATTATCCCAAAGCTAATCAAACACATCCTAATTTTTGTAAAGCAAATTTACTCATTTCTAGTTACTAAATAAACACCCTCAAGAAAAAAGCTACTAAGCAAACCATGTTAAAGAATTAGTCAAAAGATTTCGTATTCATTAGTTAATGTGTCTGCAGGGTCTGGACTTAAAAAAAAATCAGGTAGACCTATTAAACAGCAAAGTGCAATCCTTGATTCAACTTTCACTTTTAGACCACTTTGGAACAGGGAATTTTCTTGATTCCAGCGTGGATTTAACCGTTGTACAAATTTTTTTCTGATTTCTAAGAGAACTACACTGTTTCTTCTTAAATTCATGTTCCAAACGTGCCCTTTGAGTTTACTAGGGACGATTGGAATGGAAATGTTCTTCTTTGTTCTTTGGGGTGGGAGTTCGTGAGAACCAAAATGGCATTAAATTTTTGCTTGAATTTTCTTTTGAATGATTCACTTCTATATAGGTTCTTTCAAGTTCAGTTGTTGAAACCCCATTTGAAGATTCATTTGCCTATAGCAAATCCATGGCATGTGTATAGTTACGTTTTCTTTTCTGCTCTGCGAGGGGACAGATTTTATTGCACATTACTGCAACTTTAATGAGATATTCAACAAGACGTTGCATGCATTCTGCTGAACACTAACGGCGCCCGAAATGTCAAAATCGTATCAATGCACCACTGTAGAAACGCTGATGCAAGTTCCACAGCGTACGGTCGAGCAATGCGCATTTCCAGCTATACCGATCGATAGCAGCCTACGGCACTAAAAAAACTGCATGACGTACTGTACAAACGGCAAAGATGCAAATCCGCCATAAAAATGGAGCGTAATTACTTGACCTACATGTCAACCCATCATGACCAAGCCCAGAGGTACACCATCCGGCCTCTGATCCGATCCAAAACACACTCATACCTGCGTACGGCGGTATACGCGACCGGGACACCGTCCGCCCCGCCCGACGGTCACAGCAGCTGTAGGCTTTTTTTTTAATCGAACCAGATCACGGATTCACGGTACACCAACCGACCGCGGGGTAAAGAAGCAGCAGAGCGCGCTATGCAGGCCTGGCAATGGGGTAAAGCCCAGCCCTAACCCTAACCTAGCCCAAATATTCAAGCACACAGCCCAATCTTATCCAAACCCACTAGAGTATTTCGCAATTCACCAGTCCAACCCACAAACTGGGACAACCCAATCCTATTCTAGTCCGTTTGAACTGTACGGGGCGACTAATTGTGTTCGACTTTTGGCCCATACAGCCACAAGAGGGACAAGCTTGAATCGTCTACATGCGCATTCACATCGAGGAGAGGGGTTTCTTCGTTCTGTGTTTCGCCATTGGTTCTCGTCGCCGTCTCCCAAGTTGGAGCCTTCTTCACTGCTTCCCTCCCCGACGATCGGTTCTCGTTGTCGCTGTGTTGTTTGGGTCCTAGATGCCATTTAGCGCCAATTCCATCGCGCCTCCACCTCTCGCCGACGATGTTCAAGGTCTCGTTGCGCCCAGACTCGACTCCTTCTGGTAAGCCCTTTCATACTGCTGCGTTCTCGCATCTCCGTTCTCCACTTCACTGTTGGCCCTCATTGTTATCGATGGGTTGGCCCGTGGGCCAAATCCTTTTTCAACTTAGTCTACAGTCCCCAAAGCCGACCCTGATCCAACCCATTTCAGAGCAAAACCCAGCCCGACCCTACCCTTTCTAAGCACAGCCAATGTCATAGCGGCCCGATGCCAGGCCATCAAATAGCTCAGCCCTTTAAGCCAGGACAAGCTCGGCCCAAGCTATGCACCGGAACCCCACCCATCTATCCATTCTTAAATTAAACCCCAGCTCTGTCCAGATCCGCCCGGTCGCTCGATCGCTCGTCTCGCTCTCCCCACCACAACACTGCACACCCCTCGCCTCGCTAGCTCGCTTGACTCCCTAGTCCATTTCCCAACACCAGCATCAGAACTCGTTTGTCCGCTTCCCCGAGGCCGAGGCGACGCACATGGCGCTGCCTCCTCTCCTCTTCCTGCTACAGGTCCAGCTGCTCTTCTTGCTCGGCTCGCGGGCGGCCTGGGCAGCGGCCACACTGCACGAGCGCGACGCGGCTGCGCTCCGGGACGTCCGGGCAGGGCTGCGCGACCTGCCCGGCTCGCGGTTCTTCGACTCGTGGGACGACGCGCCCAGCCCGTGCGCGTACACGGGCGTCGTGTGCGCGCCCGACGAGGACGACCCAAGCGCGCTCCGCGTGTCCGTGCTCACTCTCGGCACCGGCCTCGCCGACTCCCCTGGCCTGGCTGGCACGCTCCCGGCCTCGCTCGCCAGCCTCACCGCGCTCACGGACCTCGTCCTCTACCCGGGCCGCGTCGCTGGGGCCATCACGCCGGACATTGGGTCGTGCCTCCGGCGCCTCCGCCTCCTGTCGCTGTCCGGCAACCAGCTGACCGGGCCGGTACCCGAGTCCCTCGCCGGGTTGCCGGATCTGCACACGCTCGACCTCGGCAATAACCGCCTCGAGGGCACCATCCCCTGCGGCTTGCTGCTGCCGTCTTCGCCGAGCCTCAAGGTGCTAATCCTGGCGAACAATGGCGGCCTCTCCGGGCAGCTTCCCTCCCAATTTTCCAGCTCGGAGCTGTTCCACGTCGACCTGAGCCGGAACGCCATCACCGGCATGCTTCCGCCGCTGCCGCCGACAATCCGGTACTTCTCCGCCGCTGCAAACTCAATGCAAGGGAGCCTCGACGGAGCCTTCGGCAACGGTTCGGCTCCGGCTGACTTGGCCTTCCTCGACCTGTCGATGAACAACTTCTCGGGTTCGATCCCGCCGGAGGTATTCGTGCTCCCGAGCGCGTCGTCGCTGCTCCTGTCCCGCAACAAGTTCACGGGGCCACTCACCGTGCCGGCGTCCTTGTCCGAGCCTACCACGACGCCCCCGTGGTCCGTGGTGGACATTAGCCACAACGGCATCTCGGGCGAGGTCCCGGAGGCCCTGGCGGCGGCGGGAAGCCTGTACGTGAACAACAATAGGATCTCCGGCGAGGTGCCGGAGGCGGTGGCCCACAGTGTGTTCACCGGACGCATGACGACCTTCTACGCGCAGCACAACTTCCTCACGGGCTTCCCGGTGCCGCCGCTGCCGCTGCCGGACTCCGCGGCGCTGTGCCTCTCCTACAACTGCATGGCGCTGCCGTCCCCCTCTGCCGCCGACGGGTGCCCCACCATCGGCGGGCCCCTGGAGTCCAGGCCCGCCGACCAGTGCCGTAGCAGCACGTCAGCCGACGCCGGCAGCAGTGGTGGGGACGGCTGACCCGCCAACATTCCATGGCTGACAGGTGGTGGAGCTCCGTTTGTTTCCGGGTTCATCTCGGCACGGGCGGGTGATTTCAGCTGTGGTTTTCCATGTGATTGCGTTTGAATTCGTTGGGGCTTGTCGTCGGGCGGGCAACGTTCACAGGGGAAGGTCTCTGGCGCGTCCGTGTCCGTGTGCGTGTGCGCTATTATTACTCAATAGTTTGTACGTTGTGTCTACAAAAAGGATCTCTCAGCGTTGCTGTATATAATGAACAGACGGCATTACTCTTTCTGCCACGTTCATTCAAAATGAGTGGTTTATTTATCTTAGCTGGGTTGGCCATAGGCTCAGCTGTGGTGTGTAAATTTTAAGAGAAAAAGGACAAACTATATGTATCTTCCGTGTTATTTGTTCCTTGTATAATTTCGGTTGCCTCACTTTTAGGCTCCGTTTGGTATCAGTTTGCGGCGCCGCTACACGTACGATGACGCACGTACGATAGTGTTACGGTGAAGCAAGTGGACGGTGGATGCCCTTTCCTCTCGCGCGAGCAGTCATGATCCATGCTTCGTCGTACATGCATCGTAGGGTGAAGATCGTATGTGAAGCAATTCGAGTTTGCCATATTGTAGTGTAGCTCTTCCTTCTTAGGAAGGACTACTGCCGTGTGCTCCCACCTCGGCCACCAAGGATACACAACCTCACGAAGGCCCGACCTGCCAAAGACTCGAGTGAAGAAGGCCCATGAGGATCCCCAAGAACCAACCGTGAGGCCCCAGCGACCCGGACGACGAAGGAGGCCGAACAAGGGGAAAAAAAAATATTCAGTGGGGAGGGCCCCGCCTCGGGAGTAGGGATGAAAACGGATCGGATATTTTTCGTTCAATTTGGACGAAAACGGATTCGGATAGTCTCGTATCGAATTTTTCTCGGATAATTTTCGGATCAGAAACGGATTCGGATTTTTTTTGTCGGAAACGGAAACGAATATGGTAATAGTACTATCCGGCGGATAAGAATACAGATAATCTGGATAATACTACATCTGGATATCCAAAAATTCGGCCCACTGGCAAATTTCACACCTCATCGGCGATGGCCACTAGGCCCACTACCCAAGGACGGCAATTTCCCACCGACACGGCCACAGCCTGCCATTAGCGCCCCACCGGCGACGCCGCCACCCGCCGCCACCGCCACCTCCAACCGATGGCGCTGGCTCCCCTCCTGTCACTCACCTCCCAGCCTGGCTCCTCCTCCGCCGGCCAACTCCACCCATTGGCCGGCGCTGCGTTGGCTCCCCTCCTAGCACCGGGAGCAGGCGGGCGGCCGGCGGCCACCGGGCCAGGCCGCGCCGGATCGAGGCGGCGGAGGAGGTGGCCGAGCGCGGCAGCGCATGCGGCGCGCCGGGCCTTCCGGCCGCGCTGAAGGAAAGCGGCGAGAGAATTGGGAGGGGAGCGGGCGTTGGGCCGAGCAATGAGGCGCTAGTGGCAGAGCGCGGTAAGAGCCGAGCGGGAGCCGATCGACCGAGCCGGAGGGAGGCGACGCCAGGAGGAGGCAGCGCCTGGGAGATAAGGGCTAGAGGGAGAGAGGGGCGGAGAGGAGAGAAGAAAAGGGGGAGATAAAGAGTGTCGGCCGGGGGTAGAGTTAGTTAAGGGGTGATCAGGTGATTTGGTGATTAGGTAGTAGGTGATTAGGTGATTAAGGAATTGAGAAAGTAAGGGTAGCAAATGCAAGTATAGGAAAATTTAGGAAAAACTGTATTAATCTTGTTAATTTAATTAATTAGAGCAACCCCATTTGTATGTAAGGAAATATTAATAGTATGCACGTGGGGTAAATTTATGCAGGCGTAGCAGATTGTAAGTGAGTAGTAGTGTATGTCGGAGGATAGAACGCGAGTTCGGCAATCACGGCTATAGAGCGAGCAAACCGTGGAGCGATTTTAGTGGAAGGGTGCTAATTGGGTCGGGATCCGAAAAATATTATTAAATTAAAATTGGCTAACAGAAAGAGTTGCATTAACAGTTTATACGCCTACTATCACACAAAATCCACTAAGTATTTATTTATGTATTATTCGTACTGCCGCATTGCTACAGAGGACGAGCCCCAGCAGACCAGTGTAGCTGATCAGTGACTCGTCGACGCTGACTTTTTCTACATCTACGAAGGCAAGCTATTCTCTTGAACATAAATATAGTTATCTTAAATGTAAAACGTATATTGCTTTATCATATATGTATTGCATCAAAACTATTATCATAAAGCAATGGGTGGAGACTTAATCACGTAACCTGGAAAACATTCTGTATTCTGAACTCGAAGTCGCATCAAAGGAAATGCGATGGACCCAGTTCACAGAGAGTCCAGAATAGCTATGGGCAAAGTGGCTGCTGAAAATATGAACAATTCATGAATGTTCAAATCAAACAAAATAGTTATATATTTTTGTTAATTCATACCCTGCAATTAAGGGGCTTTCATATTCCAAAAAAATATCAGTGACCGTATTCGTTTCGATTTGTATTCGCTCCGTATTCGTATTCGATATTATTCGTCCGTATTCGTGTCCGGTATCTGTATTCGTATCCGCATCTGGGGAAAAATATGAAAACAAATATAGTAGAGCAATTATTCGTCCGTATTCGATCCGTTTTCACCCCTACTCAGGAGGCCCTACGCATCAGCGTCCAAGATGAAATGGCTGTGGAGAGGGGCATCAAGGTGAGAACCCATTAGCAAATTTGCTTCCCCGAACAAGACATAAACCATTTTAGCTATGTGGCCACTGCTACTGTAGCTAAAAGTGAGGGGTCATCGCGATCCTTCTACCGAGTAAGGGTGTGTTTGCTTCGTTGAATGGAGTGGTCCTGAGCCATCCCGTACAGGAAATGAGCTCGTTCAGGTGTTTAGTTGGTTGAATAGAATCAAACCATTCGGGATGAGATGGTTCATGAAAAAGGAATATTCCATGTTTATGTTGTATAATGTCATTCGGGAAAAAAATCCCAAACCACACCGTTCACTCGAATTTCAAGGCGTTTGGTGACGTGGTGACTTGATTTACGTGTTTTAAATGATCATATTTTCTAAACCGAGTATCCGATTTACGATCTGATTGAACCGTTGTGTTCCTTATCATTTAATTAACAAAACAAGACCACTCTTGCCATATTTTAGTGCAAAAAATATCATGGAGACTGATGAGGACATCGACCCTAAGGATACAACCACTGCTTCAACCTGCTGCACTGCATCCTCTACTTCCTTTACTTCACCAACATCTTCTCCAATTGGACTTTCGGCTAATGCAATGCCATATTACCCAATTAGATCGAGCTACGTCTACATGACATGGTGCTACGTCTACATACCATGGTACTATGTGTACATGCCATGGTGCTACTACATGTGCCAAGCAGGAGTTCAAGCTGGATACATTTTGGTTAGATCAGTTCGGAATCAGCCTGACAGCACCAACTTAAAACAGATATAACTTTTGCAAACGGAGTCCGATTCGGGTGTTCTTGGGCTTGTTGGAAAGATAACGACGATATCTTTCCAACGGATCCAGCTTCACCTCCAAATTCCTTCTGTAGACTTCGAAATGGTCAAAAGAAGGTGCTATACCACTAATTTGGGCCGATTTGGGCCTTGTAATCGCACCGGAATTGGCCTATATGCCGCCGGCCCACCTGGGGGCGTGATTACTGTTCATGTGAACAGTAATTCGTACCTTTAGTCCCACCCCTCTATTTCTTTTAGATTTATGGCTCCTCATCCCCTATTTAAGGAGGACGCACCCCATCTAGTTTCCTTGGATTTTGTTTAGTTAAAAGTTAGCCTTGTTGCAACTTCGTGTATTGGCTTGTGTCGACTAGACCAACCATAATACCGCTTTTCGAAATCCCAATTTTAATATTTCAATCTTTATTTGCAATTTCAGATTGCTTTATCTTGTTCTTGCGTGCTTCTTGATTGTATCGAATCGACCTTCGTGGTCAGGTCAACCGGGTATTCGTGCATGGTTGATAACGACTTGTCGATCAGTTCAGCGATTGCGTGGTTTCGAGCCTTGCGTGTTCATAGCCAGGATCGTCAGAGTTGAGCGACGCCTACCGGACTTATCGTTCTCATCGAAAGATCGGGCCAACAAATCAAACCTTAGGGTTCATCAAGTGGTATCAGAGCTACGGTTAATCGGTGAGAGTTTCCAATTTTTTAGTAGTAGATTTGTTTTTCATACCTAGAGTCCAGAAAATTACCAAAAGAAAATAATTCGCATCTATCATCCATACCGAGCCCTTTGAGCCTTTGCAATTTTTTCTTTTTTAGTTTGCTTGTTGAATATTTGGTTGCACTGTCGTGTCTAGTTGCTGATCTTTAGTTCTAGTTATTGTCTAGTTGGTCGTTGTCCAGATTGCTTCTCGTGTTTTTCCTTTACGTCGCTTAATCGTTCTTTTAGGGTTCCTAGTTTTTGCATCTAAAACAGAAAATTCGTGGGTTAGAACTCCTCTAATCTGCACCAAAAAAAAGAGAGAACACTTTGCTGTATTCGTGACTTGTGGAAAACAATAGAGCCGGCAAAAAAAAGAAGGAGAAAGAGGCCGCCACACAAAACAAAAGCCGTGGTAGAAAAAAAAAAAAAAAAAAAAGCAAGCTTACACCAAAATCAGTGAAAACTGGTGGAGCCCTTCTACATATAGCCACAAGTTTGCATAAAAAATTTCTGCAAGATTAGCCCACGGAATCAAAAGATATAGCAATTTAAAGATTGAAACCGAGTCGGTTTCATCCGAAATCGATTCCGTTTCAGAGACCTTCATAAAACGGGCATAACTTTTGCATATGGTGTCCGATTTGGACGTTCTTGGACTCGTTGGAAAGCTAACAATGGGGCGCATACTTTCCACTTAATGCACTTGTCTCCCACCAGGGAACCCAAAATCGGTCATTTTCGGCTCCGAATTCGCGTCACAAGTTTTTTGTTTCGGTTTTTGCCGTTTCTTTTAGTCTTCCCATCAGAATTTGGGGTTCGTCTCAACTGCAAAGTTGTAGATCTCATCGAAACCTTTCAAACGAGTATATATAAGCCATATAAAACTTTGCTTTTTCATCTCTTGAGACTAACTATTGTTTTCTGCTTAAACTAAAGGGCTGTTTACGCTGCACGTTATTCCGTTTTTGTGCTCTATATCGTGTGAACCATCTTGTGCCCTACAAAGAAGTTTGAGTAGTTGGTTAGCGTCTCTCCTAGCACTTGTTGTAAGGTTTTCCATTGCTTACATCAAGTCACATTTATCTTTGCGTGTGCGTACATACACATCTCTTAGTGGGGCTTTGATTAGCTAAACTTTGATTAGACTAGGATCGACTTGTGACTAGTACTTTGAACCTTTTCAACTTTGCATGCTGAATTGAATAATTGCTATTCCTTTGCTACATACTAGCCTTCCGAGCTCCACTTCCTACTAACTCAAGGCGGTGCGTTCCTCACAATTGTTGGGTGATCACAAGTGAGAGTATCACGAATCGACCACCGGTTGTACCACTTCCTTCTTTGCATTGGTAGGCTGGTAGAACGGGTATAAGCTTGAGTGTGGCGACTTGTGAAACTCCGAATCTAGTAGTTCATAGGGACATATACACCGTGATTGGTTCTTTGTTTTCTACTAACAATGACAGATCACATGGATCTACACATGGTGTAGACAATAACGACCACTCTTTGGGGCATCTTGGTGAGGATCTTTCACACCTCGCGAGAGAGAGCTCGTGCGGCACATTGAGCACTCGCTCGGTGAGAGTGTTCGCGATGCCTTGGATAAGATCAATGACAATCTCGTGGCGCTCCACACACGCGTTGCGCTCCTCGAGCGTCAGCCACTTGCTGACAACAGGACCCATGATCATGAGCCAAGAGTGGAGGACCCTCCTGCTCGCCGCGCACCACCTCCTGCTCGCCGCACACCACCTCCTACGTGCCGCACACCACCTGCGGTCCGCTCTTGGGCAGATGAGGTGGAAGAAGATGTGAACAATTACACTGCTGATACGGAAACAGATGGAGCCAATATGCACAATGATCGTAACTATCGCCGACCGTCATAATCGTCAAGGTATGGGACAAAATCAGCGTGAGGTGCGTGACCATAATAATGCATTTGGTAAAATTAAATTCACTATGCCTTCTTTTCTTTGGAAAATATGATCCTGATGCTTATCTCACATGGGAGCTTACCGTAGAACAAAAATTTGCTTGTCATGAATTCCCTGAAGATAAGAAAGTTAGAGTTGCTACTAGTGAGTTTTCTGATTTTGCATCTATTTGGTGGAGTGAATATGGTCGTACTCATTAGGACATACCTAGAACATGGAATGCTTTGAAAAGAGCAATGAGACATAGATTTGTACCTTCATATTATTCTCGTGATTTGCTGAATAAATTACAACGTTTAAGACAAGGTAGTAGTTCTGTAGAGGATTATTATCAAGAATTGCAAACTGATTTATTACGTTGTGGTTTAGATGAAACTGAAGATGCTAAGATGGCTAGATTTTTAGAAGGTTTAAACCGAGAAATTCAGGACATACTTGATTATAAAGAATACAATTCTATCACTCGTTTGTTCCATTTTGCTTGCAAAGCTGAAAGAGAAGTGCAGGGTCGACAGTCTCGTCCTAGGGCAAATTTTGGAGGATCTTTTGCAGGTCGGCCAAGTCAGCAACAACACGTGGCACCCTTCTCAAGTCGTGTGCCCCCTTCTATCCCTTCCACTCCTGTGCATGTCCCTAATGCATGCAAATCAACAGAGGTACAAGTCCCTACAAAAAGTGTTTTGTCTGTTGCTTCGACAGGGCGATCTAGAGATGTACAATGTCACCGTTGCAAAGGATTTGGGCACTTGATGCGTGATTGCCCAAGTCAGCGAGCTTTACTTATTAAGGACAATGGTGAGTACACTTCATCTAGCGATATTGAGGAAGAACAAGTTTTAGTTGCAACTAACAATGCGGATGATGGCGAGGAAGAACATATAAGCCATGAGGCCTCTGACATGTACCAAAGCTTAGTTGTCCAGCGTGTGCTAAGTGCCCAAATGGAGCTTGCTGAACAAAATCAACGTCATATTTTGTTTCAATCCAAGTTCGTCATCAAGGAACGTTCATGTCGAGTCATCATTGATGGCGGAAGTTGCAACAACCTTGCTAGCATAGACATGGTCGAGAAGCTTGGCTTGACCACAACACCACACCCTCATCCTTACTACATTCAATGGCTGAATTCTTATGGTAAGTTGAAGGTGACTAAACTTGTGCGCGTACATTTTTCTATTGGATCATATCATGACTATGTTGATTGTGATGTCGTACCTATGCAAGCATGCTCATTATTATTAGGTAGACCTTGGCATTATGATAGATATACTGAACATCATGGTAGATCTAATCATTATACTTTCACATATAAAGAAAGAAAAAATCACTTTACTTCCAATGTCTCCTGCTGCCATATTACAGGATGAATTAGAAAGATACGAGAGAACAAGTACGGAGAACACAAAAGATGATTATAAGATTATAGCTCCAAGTGAAATTAAATTGAAAGCTCCTGTTATGTTAGCTACAAAATCTAATTGCATTGATATGGAAAAACATGAATCTGAATGTCATACTATGATTTGCAAAGAATCTCAGTGTCCATTAGAAGAAGTGCATGTTTCTTTGCCTCCTGTTGCTACTAATCTTTTGCAGGAGAGTGATGACTTGGGAAAACGAATGAGTCGAGGACGACTCAAATTCAAGAAAGGGAGGATGATGAGGACATCGACCCTAAGGATACAACCACTGCTTCAACCTGCTGCACTGCATCCTCTACTTCCTTTACTTCACCAACATCTTCTCCAATTGGACTTTCGGCTAATGCAATGCCATATTACCCAATTAGATCGAGCTACGTCTACATGCCATGGTGCTACGTCTACATACCATGGTACTATGTGTACATGCCATGGTGCTACTACATGTGCCAAGCAGGAGTTCAAGCTGGATACATTTTGGTCAGATCAGTTCGGAATCAGCCTGACAACACCAACTTAAAACAGATATAACTTTTGCAAACAGAGTCCGATTCGGGTGTTCTTGGGCTTGTTGGAAAGCTAACGACGATATCTTTCCAACGGATCCAGCCTCACCTCCAAATTCCTTCTGTAGACTTTGGAATCGTCAAAAGAAGGTGCTATATCACTAATTTGGGCCTTGTAATCGTACCGGAATTGGCCCATATGCCGCCGGCCCACCTGGGGGTGTGATTACTGTTCATGTGAACAGTAATTAGTGCCTTTAGTCCCACCCCTCTATTTCTTTTAGATTTGTGGCTCCTCATCCCCTATTTAAGGAGGACGCACCCCCTCTAGTTTCTTTGGATTTTGTTTAGTTAAAAGTTAGCCTTGTTGCAACTTCGTGTATTGGCTTGTGTCGACTAGACCAACCATAATACCGCTTTTCGAAATCCAAATTTTAATATTTCAATCTTTATTTGCAATTTCAGATTGCTTTATCTTGTTCTTGCGTGCTTCTTCGGTGTATGCAGGAATCGACCTTCGTGGTCAGGTCAACCGGGTATTCGTGCATGGTTGATAACGACTTGTCGATCAGTTCAGCGATTGCGTGGTTTCGAGCCTTGCGTGTTCATAGCCAGGATCGTCAGAGTTGAGCGACGCCTACCGGACTTATCGTTCTCATCGAAAGATCGGGCCAACAAATCAAACCTTAGGGTTCATCAGGGATCATCCTATCCCACCAACTAAACACCATGTTAAACCATCCACGACCATACTATTCCACCAACAAAATAAAATCATGTATCATCATATCCCACCAACCAAACACTATACTTGTAGCATCTCATCCAGGACTATCCCATCCTACCTGTACTATTCTACCCCATTCAATCTCATCCCACCAACCAAAGCACCCTAATATTCTTTGCTACGATAAGGACTTATCTACTACCAAAAACTCATACTTGCATTCAATTATGAAAATTTACAACGTGAACATCGTTGAATGAAAGAGATGGACTAGAATGATGGTAGCTAGCATGGCCCTTGATAAATCACACACAATTAGATGAGAACTTTGTAAAAAGTAATCAATAAAATGAGAAAATTTGCCAGAAGAGTTAATTAGATGAAAAAAAGACAAATCAGGGTGCGAATAAACTAAAGCAAAATTACGAAAGCCCATTGGGAGTGCTCCTCAGCAAACATTTTTTATGCTGTGACAAATTTGTCCTGTTGCGTAGTTTGGCGATGTTGTCTTCCAGGCGAAGTAGTTGAAACTAAACCATTTAATGAGATTAGTTTTTGTAAGCGAGGAAAGTAACACAATCTTTGATTGTTTTAAATCAGAGTATATAAGTTACACATATATAAACTACAGCTATCATGTGAACACATGATTACTCGAAAGAGAATGCGTCATGCATGTAAGAAGCCGATGCACCATCTTGTCTAACACGCCCCCGCAGTCAGAACGTCGCCAATGCGGACATTCAGACTGAACCTAAATTCGGTGAAGACGGAAGTCTCGTGGACGACAGTCCGGCGATGATGATCCGACGTGATAACGACGGTAGACGGGGCGCTCGAAAAGCCGTGGAGGGAGGGCCTTGTCGACAAGTGCGTCGTGTCACGCCACGATGTCATCGAAAGAGAGGAGTCACCGGAAAGGTCGAAGCCGAGGCGGTGAAGTCCGGAGCCGAGGAACGTCGACGGGTCAGCAGGACGACGCAAACCGATCTATGATTGAAAAAAATAGAGAAAACTCAATTTGAAGATGACCGGGGAAAACTCTAATTGGTAGTCGATCGGATGATCGGTGACACGCTTTAAACTATGAATTGCGCAGCCCCTGGGAGAGATCATGGAGATGAGATCATCTCCCAGGGGCAGCGCGGCGGAAGCTGTGGAGGAGGCGGCTCAGGGGCGGCATCACTCTGATACCATGTAAGCGAAGGAAGTAACGCTATCTTTGATTGTTTTAAATCAGAGTACATGAGTTACACATATATAGAGTACAACTATCATATGAACACAAGATCCCTTGAAAGAGGAGGTGTGATATATATAAAAAGCCGATGCACCATCCTGTTTAACAAATTTAACTGGATTGAATCGGTTCAGTCTCCATCTCTAATCTGACTAGTACGGCGCTAAGAAGAAGGAAGCGACACAGAGGAGGCAAACCCTGGTTCGGCGGTGGCGGCCTAGGGAGGCGCATCTCTAGGTAGATCGGCCTCGATCGTCTTGGCTGTCTCTTGCTACCGTGCTACCGTGTGTCGCTTCGGGTTTATCACATAGTACATCGGGAAGAGAAACGATTTTTGTTTATCTCCTCCTGTGTCGTGCCTAACGTAAAGATGATATAGCCTAACTAATAATAGTTGACGTGTGTGTCTGGTCCGATATCTTTCACGGTATAACACCACTAGCAACTATCCTTGATTCGGCCGAACAACAGTATACTAGTCGGTCGCTTCCTGCTGTCTTGTGCACGCCATCTCCCATGCACCAGCGGCTGCATGCCTTCACACGCGCACACTTGCACGCCTCTAACAGAATTAGGGGTTTCCATCTCTTCTCTTTTCCTTGGCGCAATGCGGTACCATGTACCAGGGGTGGAGCCAGTGTCGGCTCAGTATATTTTGGCCTAAATTGATATTACAGTTAACTATTTTATATTTATATTTTGATTTTTACCTGATATTTTTTTGCTGGACCTTGAGTGCCCAGGAGGCTCCAAGCCCAACTCCGCCTCTGCATGTACCTTGTCTCCTATCCTCTACGATTAGATAATTCAGATAGGTGACTTGGAA
This sequence comes from Hsuehochloa calcarea, assembly GCA_036346395.1. Taxonomy (NCBI): domain Eukaryota; kingdom Viridiplantae; phylum Streptophyta; class Magnoliopsida; order Poales; family Poaceae; genus Hsuehochloa; species Hsuehochloa calcarea. Next base: position 12,873,892 of record CM070603.1, read on the forward strand.
TATTGGAGGGAAACTGAGCCACAATTAGAAGACCACCTTCAGGATAGGTTATTTGGCAACATAACTCCAATTAAAAAGTAATTCAGCGCTAACCCTCTGTAAGATCGAGGAGGCCGACTAGAGGGGGGTTGAATAGGCAATTTTAAAATTCTCTTGGCTAAAACCAATTTCTAATGCGAAAGATAATAACAATTTAGTTTTGCACAATTAAAACCTAAATCAACTAGGCTTGACTAAGTGCACCAACAATATAAGACAATAGAAAGCTAGCAATCATGCAAAGATATATGAGGAATTTAATACAAGGAATGTAAATTGCACAAAGTAAACCAAATCACAATAGACACAATGATGTTTTACCGTGGTGTTCAGAGACTTGCCGGTCTCCCCTAGTCCACGTTGAGGTAAGCACAAATGAATTGGACCGGCTCTACTAATTAAGCCAAACACCTCAATTCCACTAGTGGTAGCTCTTTTCCGCTCCGGGTAGGTGAGCTCCAACCTTCACAACACGCTGGGTCTTCTCACAAGCTTCTTAAGAAGATCACCGGTCCACGACGCCTCTACGCCGTCTAGGTGTCGGCAAACACCAAGAGTAATAAGTCAAGCCCCTTGCTTGACTCTCACCTCGTGCAACGAATGCACAAACTCAAGTGGATACAAAATCCACCTCTAGATGCAACACATGCAACTAGAGACCTCTCTCTTTGCTCACAAGGTGCAACACATGCACAATTAAGTGGAGAAGCTCACACTAGCTCAAGTGAGTGAAATATGATGCCAAAAATTGTCTCTCAACCGGCCAAGATGGGTATTTATAGCCCACAGACAAAAACTAGCCGTTGTGAGCAGAAATCCCCAAAAATCAGGATTTGCGGTAGTTCCGCCATACAAACTCCCCAGAACTACCGTTTTCTACTGTTCATGGGCCGTACGGGTGCATAACGGCTCAAAAACTAGCCGTTAAAATTTTTGGTGCGGTAGTTCCGCAGTACAAATGGCGGTTCCTCTATTCTCGGGCTGTAGTTCCGCAGCCCAATTTCAGCACAGACGACACTCGGTAAAAATGTCATAACTTTTAACTCCGATGTCGGAATTGAGTGATCTTGGACTCTATGGAAAGCTTATTCAGAGGGCTACACAACCCACCTATTTGATTGATCTATAACACATTTTATCAAATAAAAAATCACAACTCCAAAGAGCCACTATCATGGTCTAAGTCTAAAGAAATGGCAATACACAATCTTAGACCATGCTAAGGGAAAATGCATGGATCCCAACAATTTGCTAAACACATTTGCAATCTTAGATCATGCCACAAGGTGTAGGTACATGGACTTCAACTATTTACAAAATACATTCGTAAAAGTATAGTCACATACTACAAGGATTAAATGCATAAGCCTCAACTATTTGCAAAACACATTTGCAAATAATAACATTATGCCATGTAGATCTAGAGCAAGCAAGATTGAGCTATCAACACATGATGAGACTCAAGCTACTAGACAAGACCCCTCTTAATAGTACGATAACCTATACTAGCAATCTGATCTTCCAACCAAACACCAAGACCGGTAAAAGACTAGAAACACATCCTTAGCCCTACCTAGTCATACCTTTGCCATGAGCATATTCTTGAAGCTTGATGACGCACATCTTCACTTCAAGTCCGGGTCATCGTCTTGACATGCATCAACCCATGATGCATCCTTTATTTGACCTCCATCAACACATGATGGGTCTTCTCTTGACTTGACGATCAACTCATGATCATCTCCTTCTTTGAGATCTTGTTATGCATCAATACATGATACATCCTCTTCTTGAAACTTGACTTGATGACGATCAACTCATGATGCCATCCAAAGTCTTCATTACCATGGAACATAACCTATTCATCCAACTCATGGAAAATGTTAGTCCCACAATGAATAACAATAATTATCAAGATATACATGCAACAAATACTTCTAAACAAGTTGTTGTAGAAAGGTGCGTTACTATCGCCAACTATCATGCGGTAGTTCCGATGATCGGTAGTTCCGCACACCACTTGTGGTACTATCATTTTTGGTGAAGCACAAAAACACCCTTTCTGAAAAAAAATATTCTACGCGAAAATCAGAACTTCCGCACTGCGGAAGTTCCGCTCCTATCATGGCGGTACTACCGCACTTCAAGAAAATCGGCTAAGTCCAGAAAAGGATGCTCCCTGGAAAAAATGTTCCGCATATTTTTCGGAAGTTCCGCCCAGCGGTGTAAGATCGAGGTGGCCGACTAGAGAGGGGTGAATAGGAGGTTTTAAAAATCTTTCAGCACTAAACCAATATATAATGCGGAAGCTAATAACGAATTAGTTTTGCACAGATAAAACCTAAATCAACTAGGCTCAACTAAGTACACCAACAATGCAATAGAGCAATTATACAATGATATGTAAGCAATTAAAGTAAGTAATATAAATTGCTCAAAGTAAAGCATAAGTAAAAACAAGGTGACACAATTATATTTTACCGTGGTGTTCGGAGACTTGCCGGTCTCCCCTAATCCACGTTGAGGTAAGCCTAACCACGTTGGATCGGCTCCACTAATTAAACCAACACCTCCGAGGTAAGTCCAACCACTTGGACTGGTTCCAAACCGAACCAACACATCGCTCCACTAGGGTTGCTCTTCCTCTACTCCGGAGATGGCGAGCACCAAACCACTCACAAACACCGGGCCTTCTCACAAGCTTCTTTGAGAAGATCACCGGGCACGACGCCTCCACGCCGTCTAGGTGTCGGCAAACTCCAAGAGTAACAAATCCAAACTTTCACTTGAACTAATCAAGGGTCAACGCTCACATGGATACACAACCCACTACCTAAGACAACACATGCACTTAGGGTTTGCTCTCTAATCTCACCAAGTGCAACACATGCACAAGATAGAATGAGAGGCTTGCTCTTAGCTCAAAAGGATCAATAGAGGTTCACAATAGCACCAGTAACCTCTCCCAACTGGTCAAGGTGGATATATATAGCACACACACAAAAACTAGCCGTTGGGAGAAGATTCCCTCAAATCAGCACAGGGCCGGTCTGACCGCCAACCAATGGCCGGTCGGACCGCCCATGCCTCCAACGGTTATAATTCTAGCCGTTGGGCCTTCGGCCGGTCGGACCGCTGCCAAATCGGTCAGAACGCCCATGCTGGCCGGTCCGACCGCCCGATGGAAATTTGGTCAAGTCCCAAAATGGGCGCTCTTAGGAATAAACGTTCCGCACCAACCCCGGAACTTCCTCACATCGGAAGTTCTATTTTCACAACGGCGGAACTTCCGGACAAGGAATCAGTACAGAGGGAAATCGGTCCGACCGCCAACATATGGCCAGTTCGACCGATTGGCCACCGGTCAGACCGGTGACCCCTGGCGGTCAGACCGCCAGGCTCTAGAGACCAAACACATTGGCTCAACTCAATTGGCTAAACACATTCGCCCAACTTGAGTGCAACTTCAACAAGATTCCAAGATGATATTCTCTGCTAGTTACAAAACACATTTGCCAATATTTTAGAATACTCATCACAAGGTATAAGGTACATGGACTTACACCATTTGCAAAACACATTTGCAAACTTAAGTCACATGCTACAAGGGTTATGCATGAGCCTCGACTATTTGCAAAACCCATTCGCAAATAAATAGCATCATGCCTAGATGAGCTAGAGCAACCATATTGAGCTATCAACACATGACTAACTCAAACTACTAGTTAAGACCCCTCTTAATAGTACGTCAATGCTATACTAGCAATCCGGTCTTCCAACCAAAGACCAAGACCGGTAAAATACTAGGAACACATCCTTAGCCCTAGCTAGTCATACCTTTACCTTGTATCTTCTTGAAGCTTGATGACGCACATCATCACTTCAAGTCCGGGTCATTAACTTGATAATCATCAACGCATGATGATCCTTTACTCCAAGCTCTTGACTTGATGATCAACTCATGATCATCCCAAGTCTTCATCATCCTGGAACATAACCTATTCATCCAACTCATGGAAAATGTTAGTTCCACAATATGATTATCATTAATTACCACACCATACCATTAACTCATAATGGTGGGACAAGATACTCAATCTTTCCCTTTTTGGTAATTGATGATAACCACTTCAATCACATAAATTTGATTTAGATAAAGGTAACACAACGTGAGTATATATGAACTACACAAGTTACATATACTCACGACATGAGTATGTAAGAACTACACAAGTTCTATATACTCAAAACATAATTATACAAAAATTACACAAGTTCTATATACTCAAACGGATATGTTTCAAAGTAAAGATCCCAAATATATGTGGAAGATGGAATATGGATCAATACTAATAAAATCATAAAATATAGAATGAGCTCCCCCTAAACGTGTGCATACACATATGTGTAAAGAAAACATACGCATATATTCAAGATATACTTATGGTGGAGTTCTTCCTATATTTTGGATCCGAGGAATACAACATTATGTAAGAGTATGAGTCAAATGCATACCTCGTTGAATTTTACCTTTATATACAAATGAGACTACACAAGATAATACTTGACAAGAGAGTTAGTCTCACAATTAGATTTGTCATTAATCACCAAAACACTCCATTAACTCATAATGGCGGGTCTAGATCTTTCAATCTCCCCCTTTTTGGTGATTGATGACAAATCCTTTATCAATAATAACATTTGGATATAAATAGACATAACATATGAAATTAAGCTAGTGAACTATGTCTATTCATGTCAAGATGTGAAATTTAAAGCATTAATCAATATGCAAAAAGAATATACTTGCAAAAACAATGCATTCTCCCATAAAAGAATTCTCTCCCTTTATGGTATAAATCAAATAACAGAGGAGAATATATAAATCATCCAAATAAGGAGAATGTATTGATCATCCAATATTGATAGCATAGATATTCTTCCCTTTTTGGCATAAAACAAACATCCAAATGTGGGGATATACATTGATAACATAAAAATTCTCCCCCTTTTGGCATTAAACAACAAAAAGACCAAAACAAATTTAATGCCAAGCAATAAGATTTGCAAAACAAAGAACTTGGCAATTGAATTTTTTTCTTCTTTGAAACCTCTTGAAATGTTCTCTTCTTTTGATACCATTTGATCTTGTAAAATTGTCAAAAATAACGTATGTTCAAAAGAGAGATCTTTTCAATTTTGAGCTTGGTCACAAAGAATATGAAGTTTATACTCATGACCAATGGAAATTTTGTCAATAAACAATTTTCACAAAGCATATTGAGATGATCCTTGAAATTCATGCTTCTGTTTTTTTTAAAAAAATTGACAGAATTTCCTTTGTAAACAATGGATCCAAGGAGCATGATAATTGATAAATAAGATATGATCGAGCAAACATTATCAATGACCATTCAATCAAATCATATCTCATTCATAAACCACACAAAGATAAATCATAGCATAATAGATCCACATTATCACAAAGATAACAAATTAACATAGCCAAATTCATCATGAGTCATACAACCATGCATAAAAAATATTACAATTGTCTTCATACAAGGTCTAATGACCTAAATACAGCAAAGAGCTACTAGTCGGCAGGAGGATCCTGTGATGAGGAAGGCTGATGCTGATCTCCTCGCTGAAAAAAGGAGGGTAGGTGCGGTCCATGTCCAGATCGCTGATAATATAGAGGCACCTGCTGCTGCTGCTGGAAATCAGTGAAGTCCGCTCGCAAATCTATCATCTGAGCAGTCAGCGCATCAAACCTGGAGAAGGTGGCTTCCTGAAACGCATCCAGTCGAGAGTATGTAGCCGCCTGAATCTCATCCATTCTCAGCTGGAGATGCAGAATCACATTCTAGGGCGTAGTCTTGTGCCATTCTCAGGACCACGAGAAGAGGAGCCAGGTCTTGTGCCCGAGGACCCCGAGGAGGAGTCCTCGAGGGAGGTGGAGGCCTTTGGAGCGGGAGGAGCATCCACGGGTCTATACTCTTTGTGCTCAATGTCACAGGAGCTGTCAAAGTCGATTCTACTCTTTATCAACTTCATAATAAAGGGAGCATAATATATACTTTTTGACTTGTATCCCTTGGAGGTAGCAATCTCCCTGATAATCAGATCTATGACATCAAATTGAGTGTCCTCCATGATATACTTGATCACATTCCATGCCCTCCCATGGATTTCATCATTGTTCCCACTTCTAGGGAAGAACGATGCTCTCATAATCCTGTTAATAATACTTGGGAGGGGAAAGAGTCCGATTACCTTGCCACATGAATGATGATGATTTATATCATAATAATCATCCACCAAGGTAAGCGCAAGGGGTTCCTGAAGATGTACCTTGATACCCTGGACTCTCTCAGATTTAGGGCCTACACAAAATCTTCCTTAGAGGCTTCTAGTCTCTGTTGCCCGCTCATCCAAATAAGGTGGTCGTGATCAGGAGACACGAACAACGTTGCATAGAACTGCCTGATGGCCTTGGCATGGAAGTTACATCGCAGTGAGACCAAAGAATCCAACCTACATTTTTGAAGAGATGGTAGAGCCCGTTGTAGATCTGATTTTGGGCAAGATAGCTCCATTTGACAAAGCGGTGATTGGCAAAATATTTCTTTGCATAAATGATTTAAACAATCTTGCTGGAACTTTGTGTGAAAAATATTCATGGAAGGTGATCTTGCAAACTGAAACTGATTGATGTGCCTCAAGATTGTATAATGTTCACTTTTGATTCTTGACACATCAAGCCCGATGAATTCACTTTCATCAGGAGCTCCTTCATCCTCATCCTCCTCCTCATCATTATCAGGTTCCTCATTATCAGAAGCCTCAAGATTTTCATCATTTTCACTTGACTCCTCTACCTCTTCCATACGCTCATCTTCAGGTTCATCTTCGATTGGATTCTCCCCTTGTGAAGAGGAGGGAGGAGCCCTCGAGCGTTTTGCCAAACGCTTGTTCGGCATGACTACTGGGAATATCGTTCAAGGATTAATGAAGGAAAATTAAGAACAAACTCATGAATATACAAGAAATTTCCATTTGCCATGCTCTCTGGTCACTGGCGCTCAGACCGCTGAACCTGGCCGGTCGGACCAATTTTCCACCGGTCAGACCGCCGTTCTGAAATCAGTCAGACCGCTGGTGACCAGCATAGAACAGACTGACAATTTGACATTTCAGATTTTCTCAAACATTGCACATATCATTCAATGGCATAGAGTATATTCAATGGTTTATTCCCACAAACTGCTTGCATATCAATTTTGCCACAAATATTGATAAAACTAGATTTTACAACAAACCCTATAATTTGGGCAAATTTCAATGAAAGAACAAAGCAAGTAGATGATGATGGCTTACCGGCTCTAAAGGAGAGGAGAATCACTAGTGATGACTCCTTGGAAAGAATTGAGAGCTACAAAGCTGAATAATGCAAGTTCCTCCCTCACTTAGGGTTTCAAATGTGGGTGAGATTTGGCAACCATTCCACAAACCAATTGGTGGGAATGGAAGAGGAGATGGAGGGGAACAAAATGGTACCTTGGAGCTCCAAATTGGTCGGCCGGAGGAGGAGATTCGGAGGGGAGGAGGGGCGGCCGGAGGGAAGAACAGCACAGGGGGCTCGGGCATTGGAGAGAATGGGAGAGAAAGGAGAGCTCTCGGGTGAAGAGTTATATTACACTTCACGCAAAATCGGTCAGACCGCTGGGCCAACAGCGGTCGAACAGATTTGCTGCCGGTCAGACCGCCGAGGGTGGCCGGTCTGACCAGTTATGTCTGAATCTGACAAACAGATTCAACGAAGAGAGAGAGAAGAGAGTGATTTGTTGTATAGGCTCGAAATTTTTTATACACTCAATCAAGCAAACATATTTGGAGCATTTCCAACTAGTATAGACCATAAAATCAAATCTTAAATAGTTTTTATAAATTAAACTTTTCGTTTTCGTAAATGAAATTGTATTTTCATGAAATTTCATCAAAAGATGCAAAATGAGCAAATGATTGAATTTAAAGCATTCAATTGCATGTGTGAGTCATGAATACCATTATGAACATATTCATATGAATAATTTTGGTTCATATAGCAAAACTCACTTAAGTGCTAGAAAGTGACCACTTAGGTAAAGCAGTATTTTGGACGAATTTGAAAATCAAATATCTTTTTCTAGGTTGGTCTTTTGGAAATATTTTGAATACAAAAAATGTTTAGAATAACCAACTCTAGGATTTTCCTATTGATAAGATTTTCAAATTCCTTTTAGAATAGATTTTACACAAAAATCTAGTTTTGGTCAAAAACAAGATACTATAATGTATGATTTTGGCTAGAAACTCATTTTCACTCAAAATATTCTAAAGGCAAAACCTTTGGTAAACCTTTGAAAAGTATTTGTATACCTTTTGCAACTAGTTTTTCAAAGAATTACTAATAATTACGAAATTTTTGACTTTTAGCTAAAATGCTCAATTTTAAAAAATAATACTAGCACTTAATTTATTTGGGCACACTTAGGGATGTGATATACATGATAATGATTTAGCACTCCCCCTTAATGTGACACTTCCAACTTGCTCAGGATATTAATGACTATATGAATCATAGAGCAAGAATACCCCTTTTAATATGATTTTCATGAAATGCAACCTACACAAGGCATAAGGGGATAGATACTTCAATGTAAATACTTGTTACCGAGATGGCATTGGTTCTTGATGTGAAATGATTATCTTCAAACTTGGCTCCAATTTGATACATGATGAAATCCATCTTTATATGAATAATCCAAGCCTTCAATGTCTCTCCAAGTACCTATTAAACATTAAAGTGCAATTTGGTACCCAAAACTTGGTTGGGTCCACGAATTTTAGTCACAATAGATTTGGGCACCCAAATGGCCCTAGCATTAGTTTTATGTGAACTAACTATTCTAGCAAACACATTGTTATTTTTATCTTTCCTAAGCAAATAATGATCATTATAAATAAATGGCATAGGAGAGATACCCTTAGGACAATCCTTACTAAGATGTCCCTTTTTTCTGCAATTGTAGCAAGTTCGATATTTATATTCATCTTTTGCCTTCTTTACTTGCTCCTTGCCGGTTTGCCTCTTCTTTGATGATCGTGGCTTGTCATCCACTTGATTTGGGCACACCGAGGCAAAGTGGCACTTTCTATTGCATCTATGGCACTTGACATTCTTCGTGTGTCTTGCGTTGTTCCTTGTCTTGCTATTCTCCTTCTTCTTAGGAGTGAAGCCAATTCTACTCTTATCTTGCAATCGTTTTTGCTTGCTCAATATTTCGTCAAGAGTGGCCTTCCCTTTATAGCTTCTTGTCAAGTTATTTTTCAATTTTATGACTTGGGCCTTGAGCTCTTTGTTTTCCTCTACAATGTTAGTATTGCAAGATATGGAGGAAATAGGAGCATCTACTTTAGAGCAACAATGCATATCAATTAAATCATCACATAAAGTGGATACGCTAAACTTAGATGAAATGCAAGGGTTAGCAACTACGCATGGCATATCATTTAATAAATTACATTCAATGTCTATATCCACCTTAGAGCTATTTAGATTCACTACTACAAAAGAGGCTATAGCAGACGGCCCATCACAGACGGTTCTTTTGGAACCGTCTGTGTTGGGTCCGTTACGACCGAATAGCCGATGGGAGCCTATCACGAGCGGTTCTTATTTAGAACCGTGCGTGATATGATCTATCACGAGCGGTTTACTAATAGAACCGTGCAGCGAATTATCACGAGCGGTTCTATTAGTAAACCGTGCGTGATATGTCATCCATTCACGAGCGGGTTCTAATTAAGAACCATATGTAATAGTATACAGACGGTTCTTAATTAGAACCGTCTGTGATTTACCATGGCTTGGATTTTTACCATGGCTTGAAATTTTTCTCTCTCTAATTTTACCATGGCAACCAATGCTCCGCGGTAGGGTTTGGCGGGCAATGCTCGCCGCGGCGATGGATTGGTCGCCATGGTCGGTTTGGCGAGCAATGCTCGCGCGCGGCGATGGATTGGGCTGCCGTGGTAGGGTTTGGGCGAGCAATGCTCGCCATGGTAGGGTTAAGCGAGCAATGCTCTGCCGTGGTAGGGTTTGGCGAGCAATGCTCTGCCGCGGCGATGGATTGGGCTGCCGTGGTAGGGTTTGGCGAGCAATGCTCGCCGCGGCGATGGATTGGCTGCCGTGGTAGGGTTTAGGCAGCGACCAATGCTCGGCGCGGCGATGGATTGGTCGCCCAAACGCTACCGCGGCAGATGATTATGTGCCGCGCGATGATTGGCTACCAAACCCTACCACGGCGAGCATTGCCCGCCAAACCCTACCGCGGCGAGCATTGGTTGCCATGGTAAAATCGAGTAAGAAAAATTTCATGCCATGGTAAACCCTAAAATCACGAGCGGTTCTTAAGCGAGAATCGTCTATGATGTGATGCTAATCACGCAGGCGGTTCGTGATAATGAACCGTGCGTGATGATTATCCTTATCACGCAGCGGTTCTTCTTAAGAACCGCTCGTGATATATCATCACTGAGCGGTTTTTGTATAAAACCGTCAGTGATTCGCAGCTGTGAGGAGTTCGAAAATTTTGAGCAGCGTGCGGGGAAGCAAAATAAGTTACCGTCCTTATAAATAATAGCCGAGTCGAGGCTGAATGTGCTGGGGAGGGTGTCGAACCTGTGGGACACCGAGGTGCTGCTGGACTTCGTCTTCGTCGACGTGCTTCGGTCCAAGTTCACCGCCACATGCCTCAACTGGACCTCCACCCACGGCCGCAAACAATCGGACCTCCGTTCCTCAAAGAGCAGGTCATGCGTTTTCATGTACATTACATCTTTGTATCATCTGCATGGGCTTTTGGCTGATGAGATCAGAGGAACCGATGGTGTTTTTGCGTGCATGGATGCGCGCTTTCTCGGGTTGAAGAGGTGCGGCAAGAGCTGCGGTGAGTACACCAACTACTTGAGGTTGAACCTCAAGCACGTGAACTTCACGCAGGAGGAGGAGCTCATCGTCACCCTCCACGCTATGCTGGGAAGAAGGTATGTATGTATCTTCCTCTCTGTCCCGCCATTTCATTTTTTACTGCGAGCAATGTTGCATATCAAGACTATCACTGTTGCGAACATTCAAAATCTGATTTTTTTTGCGATAGAAAAAACTATCACAGACGGTTACGAACAAAACCGTGCGTGATAGTCTATTATCCTGAGCGGTTTTTGTTGAGCCGTCAATGCGTGAAATAGACTATCACGACGGTTTTTGTTCGTAACCGCTGTGATAGTCTATTAACACGAGCGGTTTTTGTTGAGCAAATGCGTGATAATAACTATCACAACGGTTTTAAAACCGTCTGTGATGATCGTCTATTATCACAGACACATAAATACAGACGGTTCAAAAACCGTCTGTAATGACGGTGTAGAACCGTCTGTGATGAGGTTTTGTGTAGTAGTGATTATTTAGGAGGAGAGCTTCATGTTCATCTTTCAAAGCATCATAATTGTTTTGAAGTGAGACAAACTCTTTCTTCAAAACTTTGAATTTTGATTTCTCCTTTCCTAAATATTCATTAAGCTCTTCTAGCATATCCATCAACTCATCATAAGTAGGCTCATCGTCTTTTACCTCTTCATTACCTTGAGCCATGAAGCATTGAGTTGATGTGGAGAGAGTTGTGGACTCATCATTGTCGGAGCAAGAAGATGAGCATTCTTCTTCCGACGTCCACTCTTGTGTGCAATCTTCGCTTATAGTGGTGGACACTTCATACTTGTCTTGAATTTTTGTCCACATCTCATGAGCGCTCTTGAGATTGCACACTTCATCAAACAACTCTACACTCAAACCACTAAATAAACCGTTAATTGCTTGAGCGTTGAGATGAAAGCATTTCTCTTCCTCAATTGTTGGAGCAAGATGATCCAATGGAGGAGAAAAGCCAACATCTACAATCCGCCATATTTTTGGACTCATGGCCCTAAAATGACATGACATGCAGATTTTCCAATGTGCATAATTTGTGCTATCAAATTGAGGTGCTTCACCTAGGTGTACTATTTATTTAGTCGCCATCTTTTACTCTCTAGACGGTTAAGTCTAATAAATTGTGAGATCAAGCTCTGATATCACTTGTAAGATCGAGGTGGCCGACTAGAGGGGGGTGAATAGGCGGTTTAAAAAATCTTTCGGCTCTAAACCAATATATAATGCGGAAGCTAATAACGAATTGGTTTTGCACAAATAAAACCTAAATTAACCAGGCTCAACTAAGTGCACCAACAATACAAGGGAGCAATCATATAATGATATGTAAGCAATTAAAGCAAGTAATGTAAATTGCTCAAAGTAAAGCACAAGTAAAAACAAGGTGACACAATTATGTTTTACCGTGGTGTTCGGAGACTTGCCGGTCTCCCCTAATCCATGTTGAGGTAAGCCCAACCACGTTGGACCGGCTCCACTAATTAAGCCAGCACCTCCGAGGTAAGTCCAACCACTTGGACCGGTTCCTAACCGAACCAACATCTCGCTCCACTAGGGTTGCTCTTCCTCCACTACAGAGATGGCGAGCACCAAACCACTCACAAACATCGGGCATTCTCACAAGCTTCTTTGAGAAGATCACCGGGCACGACGCCTCCACGCCGTCTAGGTGTCGGCAAACTCCAAGAGTAACAAATCCAAACTTTCACTTGAACTAATCAAGGGTCAACGCTCACATGGATATACAATCCACTACCTAAGACAACACATGCACTTAGGGTTTGCTCTCTAATCTCACCAAGTGCAACACATGCACAAGATAGAATGAGAGGCTTACTCTTAGCTCAAGAGGATCAATAGAGATTCACAATAGCACCAACAACCTCTCCCAACCGACCAAGGTGGATATATATAGCTCACACACAAAAACTAGCCGTTGAGAGAAGATTCTCTCAAATCAGCACAGGGCCGGTCTGATCGCCAACCAATGGCCGGTCGGACAGCCCGTGCCTCCAACGACTATAAATCTAGCCGTTGGGCCTTCGGCCGATCGGACCGCCGCCAAATCGGTCAGACCGCCCATGCTGGCCGGTCCGACCACCCGATGGAAATTTGGCTAAGTCCCAAAACGGACGCTCTCTGGAATAAACGTTCCGCACCAACCCCGGAACTTTCTTACATCGAAAGTTCTGTTTTCACAATGGCGGAACTTCCGGACAAGGAATCAGTACAGAGGGAAATCGGTCCGATCGCCAACATATGGCCGGTTCGACCGATTGGCCACCGGTCAGACCGGTGACCCCTGGCGGTCAGACCGCCAGGCTCCAGAGACCAAACACATTGGCTCAACTCAATTGGCAAAACACATTCGCCCAACTTGAGTGCAACTTCAACAAGGTTCCAAGATGATATTTCAGCTAGTTGCAAAACACATTTGTCAACATTTTAGAATACTCATCACAAGGTATAAGGTACATGGACTTACACCATTTGCAAAACACATTTGCAAACTTAAGTCACATGCTACAAGGGTTATGCATGAGCCTCGACTATTTGCAAAACACATTCGCAAATAAATAGCATCATGCCTAGATGAGCTAGAGCAACCATATTGAGCTATCAACACATGACTAACTCAAACTACTAGTTAAGACCCCTCTTAATAGTACAGCAATCCTATACTAGCAATCCGGTCTTCCAACCAAAGACCAAGACCGGTAAAATACTAGGAACACATCCTTAGCCCTAGCTAGTCATACCTTTACCTTGTATCTTCTTGAAGCTTGATGACGCACATCATCACTTCAAGTCCGGGTCATTAACTTGATAATCATCAACGCATGATGATCCTTTACTCCAAGCTCTTGACTTGATGATCAACTCATGATCATCCCAAGTCTTCATCATCCTGGAACATAACCTATTCATCCAACTCATGAAAAATGTTAGTTCCACAATATGATTATCATTAATTACCACACCATACCATTAACTCATAATGGTGGGACAAGATACTCAATCTTTCCCTCTTTGGTAATTGATGATAACCACTTCAATCACATAAATTTGATTTAGATAAAGGTAACACAACGTGAGTATATATGAACTACACAAGTTACATATACTCACGACATGAGTATGTAAGAACTACACAAGTTCTATATACTCAAAACATAATTATACAAAAATTACACAAGTTCTATACACTCAAACGGATATGTTTCAAAGTAAAGATCCCAAATATATGTGGAAGATGGAATATGGATCAATACTAATGAAATCATAAAATATAGAATGAGCCCCCCCTAAACGTGTGCATACACATATATGTAAAGAAAACATACGCATATATTCAAGATATACTTATGGTGGAGTTCTTCCTATATTTTGGATCCGAGGAATACAACATTATGTAAGAGTATGAGTCAAATGCATACCTCGTTGAATTTTACCTTTATATACAAATGAGACTACACAAGATAATACTTGACAAGAGAGTTAGTCTCACAATTAGATTTGTCATTAATCACCAAAACACTCCATTAACTCATAATGGCGGGTCTAGATCTTTCAAGCGGTAGTTCCGTAGTTATAACGCCGTAACTACCGATTGTGCACTGAAAATTTGATTTGAATTTAAAACCAGAATGTAACACAATCATGAGTATATATGAACTACACAAGTTTTATATACTCAAAGGATTTGTTTCAAAGTAAAGACCCTCAGTATACGTGGAGAATGGAATATGGATCAATACTTATGAAACCAGAAAATATAGAGTGAACTCCCCCTAAATGCGTGCATACACAAATGTGTAATAAGAATCATATGCACATATTCAAGTTATACTTATGATGGAGTTCAACCTATATTTTGGATTCAAGGAATGCAACAATATATAAGATTAAGATGTCGATTGCATACCTCGTTGAATTCCACCTTTATATCCAAATGAGACTACACAAAATAATAGTAGACAAGAGATTAGTCTCATATTTAGATTTGTCATTAATCACCAAAATATTCTATTAACTCATAATGACGGGTCTAGATCCTTCACCCTCCTAGATAATTCAGATAGGTGATTTGGAACATTGGAGGGAAATTGAGCCGCAATTAGAAGACCACCTTGATACACATAAAAAATCGTATGAAAACGGGAAGGGAGAAGTTTCGAACTCTAGCGAGGAAGAAGTGCCACAAAAATAGTTGCAGGGGAAATCAAACCGTGACGTAATTTGAGGTGGTTTTTGCAATTTTTGTAACTGCACCCTATTTGCAAAGTGTGTCACACAATTTTCATATTGCATCGTCGAACGAGGTTATTTTCGATATTGCACTGCCGAAGGAGGCTATTAATAATATTGCATCGACGAACGGGGCTATTTTCGACATTATGCTGCCGAAGGAGACTATTTATAATATTGCGTCGTTGAATGTGGCTATTTTCGATATTGTGCCACCGAAGGGGGCTACTTTTTCTATTGCGCCGCCTAAAACACATTCCAAATATATTTGATCACATTGAAACTCATAATTTTTTCTCTACCTTATATTTCCTTATCTTTTAAAAAATTATGAATAGTGTGGATAATTATAGATATACCAAAATTATAAATTTACTTTAATTGCCCAAAAAGGATCTTGTTGCCGAATGGCGTAGGAGCCTATCGCCAGTTCAAATGACGATATGTTCTCTTTTCACTATTTGCAGTGGCGATAATGACGCGACAATCGGTGTCCTGATCTTTTGATGAGAAAAATAATTCGATTTGGGGGGAGACGACTCTCATGATTTGGTTACCAATCATACAAGACCAATATACCCAGCAATCGTTGAACCAATTCCGAGATTGTTATCGACCTTACTAGAAGCACGATCGACTTGGCCGCGAAAGTTTATTACTGTATGCAATCATAGAACAAGCAAAAACAAGATAATAAGCAATCTGAAATTGTGAATAGGATTTAAAATTGCATTAATAAGTGGGGTTCCGAAGAATAATATCGTTGTTGTACTCGTCAGACAAGAGGACAATGTATAAAGTAGCAAAGCTAAACTTCAATCTAACAAAACTTGAATTCTAAAGTGTCGTACACATGAGAATATATGATGGTGATGGTCAGGGGGTGATGGCCAGGGGGGGACGCACGTCTCTAGGGTTACAAAGTCCATGGGACCAAGTGGACATGGTGCAGCATCCTTCTGTCTTGGACTCAGAAACAACGTCGTACTGTTTTGGCGATTGCGGCGCTCTCAAAAGGAATTTGAAGGTGCGGCCAGATCCGTTGGAAAGAGAATAGGATAAGCTTTCCATCAAGTACTCGTGAACATCAAACGGAGTCCGTATGCGAACTCTATAACCGTTTGAAACGGTGTTGTCTCCAGAGACCAAATTGGATTACAGAACCTGTCCAACTTGAACTCTCGCTTCGCTTAGACAAAAAGTGACGTGGGAACCTTTCTTGTACCATGACGTGGAGTAGCAGTCGTATCCGGAGGGTTGATGTCCTCATCAGATAGGTTAACCCATATCGTTTAGGTCATTTCAATTTTTAATTTAGCTAAAAAGCAAATGTTACGCTGAAATAAAGGTACGGCGATGATTTTGATCTTTGTGTGACCCCAAATTGCCAAATTAATATCCACCTAGACAATTGATATAAGTTTAACACGTCTATTCAACTGACGTGTCACCAGTTTTAGTAAATAAAAAACTATATACCTTCAAATTGCCTTATTCAATAATCCATATTAATTCTGCCCCTTAGATTTATTAGCACCACAGCATTTGTTTGAGAGTAGACTGGGTAATATCACTACTCCCATGTATGTCCTTGAATGGAGTGTTCACAACAATGTTTTTGCTGAATGAAGGGGAAATAGCCTAGCTACTATACACCGGCAACGTGGATCGTCGTGGGTGTAATCTATGCCTCTCTGTAGCGACTAAAGATCCTCCGAAGTCCAGGCGTCCACCTCCTTTTATAGCTCCGGTCTGGCGGCGATTGTCCTTGCCGTGTAGTGGCTACTTGCTCTTCGTGTCTCCCGTGGACGTGGTCATGCTTCTTGGATCAGTGCAAGGTGCGCGGTTGTTGCAGTCACGCGGGGATAACTTCCTCCTGCATTTTTTTAAATAATTATTTTTTATTTTAAAAATATAGTAATATACCTTATTTTTTAATTTTACAAAAATAATCTTCTGTCGCTCCATTGTCGGGCGACTCGGCTCTAGTCGTCCAACGGTGAGGCGACACGTGGAGTAGTCACTTGGTGATTGAGCGACTTGTGATAATTGCTTAACGGTTGGGCGACTACTTCGCATGTCGTTCCACCGTTGGATGATTTAAAATATTATTATTATTATTTTAATAATTCGATGGAAATAATTATGGAGAAATAAATGATAATTTTTGTAGGTAATACATTTAGCAAATCTTGTTTATAGTTTGTGTGGATTTCATGGGGATATGTTCCAGATCTTAGGATGATGTGACAATTGGCAATGGTGTTTACGGTTTATCGTTTCACGTGTTTTCGACAAAGCTACAGAGCTTCGATGGGCGGTCGGACCGGCCGGTCCTTGCACGCGGTCCGATCGGTCCCATATCGGTCGGACCCGCCATGTGGGGCGATCGGACCGCGGTGACCAAATTGGTCAAAACGAATGGGCCAAAAATAGGTGTTGTAGGCAAGTGAGGGATCCCAATGCACTTGGTCTCATGATTTTGGAGTCTCGATAAAAGTTCTATTGGTTTAAAGTTTCCGTGGGTTTGGATTTTGAGGGTTGAAATTGGCTAAGTCCCAAGGCGGTCCGACCGCTCACGAGGAGCGGTCCGACCGGCCAGAGGGCGATCCGACCGACTCACGAGGCGGTCGGACCGGATTGACTTGAACGTCGGCCAACCGTGGCGATGTTGATTGGTTAGGTCAAAGTCATTGGTATCATGGCATATGGTTTTCATGATGCATGTTTTGACTAACATGGGTCAAGTTGTGAAGAACTTGTTCCCGAATTCGTGTTTGCTTGTCCGTGGTTGTGCGAGTTGCTTGGTGGTCAACGACGGTCAGCGGCGAGGAGGATCGGGACTAGACTTGGAGAGTTGAGGTCGAGCGATCGACGATGCCGGGTGAGGTCAACGACTCAAGCGTGACACAAGATGGACAAGGGTGACCTATTGGCGAATCCATGGCGCATGGTGAAGCGGTTTAGGTCAAAGGTTAAAGACGGCGCTTTGCGAAGCGTGCGTGTGTGACCCGTTTGTTAGTGGGCCTTAACGGGAGCCCAATGGAGTCAAACCCTAGGAGTCTAGGCCTCCACTATAAATAGGGGGAGGTGGTGGCTGCACCATCTAGCTCTTTTCTCTCTCGCCTTTTATGTTTCAAAACCCTAATTGTCTTTAGGGGAGTTGAGGTGGAGGCTAGGGCTCTTGATGGTTTCTGGTGAATTTCGTGATCTTTGATTGTCCACTGATCCATGATGGTGTGGAGGTAATCCAGCATCAATCACGAAATCAATCTATGCAAGGTTTGCTTGAGATAAGTCTCTTTTCGTTCTTGCTTTCAATTTCGTGTTTTTAGAGCTTTCTTTGATCCGCGAGTTTGTGATTGATTCTTTCACGTGAATTAGCTTGCTGTGATATGTGTGAATCTATCTAGCATCATCTTGATCATCAATCTCTCACGAACAAGCTTTAGGATCAAGTTTTCGTTCTTGCCCGGTTTTAGACCTTCTGTTAATCAATTGGCAATTGCTCAAGATCGTTCCAAGAATTATCATAATATTCGATTGGAATAGGTCCTCAATAGCATATAGAAGGTGTGTGCAAAGTTTCATAAAGATTGGAGTTGAGAATCAAAAGTTTCACCTAATTGCATCTTCGTCATCGGGCTGATTTTACTGTTTCAGATCGGTTCTGTAGACTGCCGGTCCGACCGCCCGTCACCACCGGTCCGACCGATTTCGGAGCGGTCCGACCGCCAGCACAACGCCGGTCAGACCGCCCGGCAATCGGTCCGACCGGTTCAGTACAGAGGTCAGACCGCCAGTACTTGTGTTGCTTTGATTCTTGCTGATTATTGTCGCTTTGCTTAGGGGTTTAATTGGATTCAATACTAGTCTTCCGCTGTACTGGTATATTGATCTTCATAGCTTTCTAATAGCTACTGGAGTGAAATTGTATTGAGTTCATAATTTGTGAAAAAGTGAGCGTGCTCCTATTCACCCCCCCTCTAGTCGCCTTTACGGTCCAACAAGTGGTATCAGAGTCCGGTTAGTTCAATCTTGATCTTAACCGGTCACTGAACTTTGGCAATGGATAGATTCTCTACAAAACCGCATATGTTCAATGGACAAGACTATGCCTATTGGAAGAATCGTATACGAGTATTTCTTGAGAGCGAGGGACAAGCTATATGGGACGTTGTTCGATCCCCGCTCATTATTCCTGAGGTTGAAACTCCTGCTTCTGTGGTTCTTTTGGCTAACAACAACAAGGCCAAGAATCTTTTATATGGTGCGCTTGGTAGACAAGAATATGATAGGATTTGTAATTTTGCGACTGCACACGAGATTTGGAACACTCTCGAAATATATCATGAGGGTTCGTCCCAAATTAAGAAAGTGCGTCAAACAATCTATAAGCGTGATTATAACAAATTTGAGATGCGTCCTGGAGAGAGCATCGATGACATTTTCAGTCGTTTTAATAAAGTGATTAATCAAATGAAAGCTGTTGATATTGAATATTCTCAATCTGAAAATGCCACCCACCTCTTGGCTGCAATCAACACCAAGGAGTGGGAGATGAAGGCTACTGCTATAGAAGAGAATGTTGATCTTTCGAGTCTTACTTTAGAATTGTTTTATAGTAAACTCAAGACTCATGAAATTAAAAGAGTTGATCATCCCAAGAAAGATAATTTAGCTTTGGTAGCAGATCCTCACAAAAAGGCTTTTGATGACTCTTTTGAATCTTCTTACGGATTTTCATTTGCTTGCTTATCTGCGATTTACGAGGAGGAGCTTGAAAATATTCCCGAGACAGAGTTAGCCCTTTTAGCTAAAAAATTCACACGGGCTTACAACAATGTGAGAAATAAAAGAGAGGTGGTCCTGTTACTTGCTATGAGTGTGGAGAGCTTTACCACATCCGGGCCAATTGCCCCAAGCAAAAGGTAAGGGTAAGCACAGGGAGGAGAAGACAGCTTGGAAGAAGCCTCATGAGAACAACTCTGAATATGATGCTGTCAAACTCATAAAGGCCGCTCACCGGGTTCTTGCCGCTTTTGGAGAGCAATCCATTAGTGATGTGGACTCCGGGAGCGAAGAGGAAAAGAAAGGGAAGGCCAAGGACTTTACTAGCATGTGCTTCATGGCTGACACCGACGACATTGATAATGATGAGGTATCTTTTTCTTATGATGAGCTTTCTGCTAAATATAATTCTATAGTTGAGCAAGTGCTTAGTCAAGATGAAGCGTTAGAATTTGTCATGACTAAAAATAAGAAACTAGAGTCAAAAATTGGTAAACTAAAACTAGAACTTGCAAATGTTAAGACTCTTGAACCTGATGAATGTTTATCTTGTCATGATATGCACTCAGAATTGGCTAAACTGCAATCTGCTCACAATATTGCTTTACAACAACTTGAAAATGCTAGAACTGAGCTAATTGAAATTAAATCTGCTCCTTGTGAAAAATGCTTAGAGTCTAGCAAGTTGATTGCTTCTGATGTGATTGATTCTAGCCCTTGCACTTCATGCTTAGAAAAAGAACGTGAAATCAAAGATATCTTAGAAGCTGCTAGAGTCAAATATGCTAAGCTTAAGGACAATATTGAAAATACTACTTGTGCTTCTTGTTCCACTCTTAAGCTTGAAATTGCTTTATATAAGGAGAAATCTATGGATAAAACTTGTGATGCTTGTGTTAATTTGAGAAAAGAAAATGCTTACCTTCATGATACATTAGAGAAATTTTCTAAAGGTAAGAAACAATTAAACATGATTCTTGACAAGTCTAAAACTCCTTATAAGAAGCAAGGTTTAGGATTCAATTCTTTTCAAGACAATTCAAAGCCAAAAGTCATTCAAGTCTTGGAAAAAGGTTTAATTGAATTCAAAACCCAACCTGCAAAAACA
The DNA here is from genome assembly GCA_036346395.1 of Hsuehochloa calcarea. NCBI lineage: Eukaryota > Viridiplantae > Streptophyta > Magnoliopsida > Poales > Poaceae > Hsuehochloa > Hsuehochloa calcarea. The sequence goes on from CM070603.1 coordinate 12,895,113, forward strand.
TCTTTTAAATCTGCAGGTTTTGCCCAACCTTGTATTAATTCAAATGGTGCTTCTTCTAGTGGTACCAAGTACCATTGCACTTATTGCAAGAAAGGTGGGTATTTGATTGAATTCTGTTGGCGTAGGTTGAAAAATGATAGGAAAAATCTTGATAGAATCTCATTCAGGCAACCTAGAGCTTTTATGAGACATGGTAACACTGAAAGGAATAAACCTGGATTAGGATTTTTCTCACATGCTAATCATCATGCTTCTACATATCCTAATTCTCATGTTCTTGAGTTGCGGTCCGATCATTGGTGGTCACCGGTCGACCGATTTAGTCACCGGTCGACCGCCAAAGACAACGCCGATCGACCGCCTGGACGCTTTAATTCCCATGTTAACTTAAACATTGCTCATAACGAATTTTAGATGAAATCAAGGATAACACTTCGCTTTGCATACTACTCGCAGACGTGTGTCTCGATCTTGGGTTCCCAAGTCTTGTTTAACTAACTTGATGTCGAGACACATCGTTCTTCCGTGCCTTGATTTTCGGGATTGCCACGGAAGAGGAAGGGCACGTGCTTTGTCGACTCATTGTTCACATCATATTGCCGGAGACTCAAGATGGTTCACCTCCTTCACGCGGATCGACGGGTTTCAAGCATCTCCGAGAACTTCCCATCGCCAGCCGTTAAGCTCTTATTCAGTACTTACACTCTACTATCTTTGTATGGTATTTGATATTCTGTTCTTTATCCTTGTCCATTCGGGGTTTTTCTTATCCTAATTGTGCGGGCTGTCGGCTAGATAGGAAGAGTACCTCAGGCGCTTGTCACCCACTAGATTCTTCTCTTGTATCTTGTTTTTATCCTCACCAAATCTTTAGACCCAACTAGGTTTGCCACCTTGAGAAGCGAGTTAGGGTTATTTATCCTTATGGGTTGGTTTGAGGGGAGTTCGATCTTTTCGATCTTTCCTTGTTCTTTTGATCTTTTATTGTTCTTTTCTGGACTTAGTGATCTTTTGAACTTTTTAGGTTTTAGGCTTTTAATTGCATCTCATTGTGTCATATTGCATTCATATGAAAAATCCAACAAGTGGTATAACAACAAGTGGTAACAACAAGTGGTTACAACAAGTGGTATGAAAAATCCAAAAAATGCATTATAATATAAGTTTTTCTTGCTTATCTTTTAAAATTGATGGAGCTTTGCCTATTACCCTTTGGAGCTTTTGTATTTCAATTCTTGCTCAATGTCATGTCTAGTTCTTTGACTTGCTAGAATTATCATGCTTTTACATGTGTAGCTAAGTCTTTGCTATATGAGCTAGAACCTTTTAAACAACTCAAACTAAGAAATTGCAATTTGTGGATGTTTTAGCGAGTTGCGCAATTAGTGATCCTCTTGTGACATTGGCCTGTGAAATTGCTTTGTTAGCTCTTTGATCTAAAATTGACCATTACTTGAGCTTTTGTGTTCTTGAGATTCTAAAGCGCTCATGTGAAAAATGAAAATCAAGATTGTCTTATGTTAAATTGTGCCAAACTATTCTTACGAGGCCTTGTCAAATGACATGAATTTGGAGATAGTTTGATGAACCAGACGATCTCATGGGGACTGCTTGTCAGAAATGACATGAACCTCAAGATTTGTCGCCCCGGTAGAAGCTTAGAAAGAGTTTGTGGATGGCTCCTAGTCCAGGATCTTCTTTACTAAGATATACCTTTAATCAACTTTTGGTCAAGCTTAGGATGAGTTTGTGGATGGCTCTAGTCCAGGATCTTGTCACTAAGTTAGATCATTAGTCAACTTCAATATTCAATGCAAATGAGAAAAATGTTGACAAATGGGCGTTTACAAAATATTGAGCAAAATGATTCAATACGGGACTTGATTGACTCTTAATGTGGTCTTTGTTAGATTTTTGATCTCACTTTGACATTTTGACATGACCAATTTCACTTTAGGATCCCTCTTGATGAACTTCTTTGAATTTGAAGCGTTGCTTAAATTGATCAAATCTCTTCGCTTTACTTTTGAGCCTTTGTGCTTAGCTTTGATATATATGTCTTACCATGATCTTGCTAGCGCTGTCAGGCTTGATATGCTGTTTGTGCAATATTAGAGATACTAGATTGTTCTTTTGGGTAATCTCCAAAGCTTCTTGTAATCAAAAATTAAAAAATACAAAAATGAAGCCACTCCATTGCACTTCATGCATACTCCTATTTATGCTTCTTTTATTTCTGCTTCTTTCTTTATCATCTATTGGTTATCTCTGGATGAGAGGAAGGCGTGATTCCTTGATGAATCCATTGTCAAAGGGGGAGAAGATGTGTTAATTAATGAGAAGATATTTCTTTGGGAGAAGATGTGTTATATTTCTTTGCTAGTTTTATTTGGAGAAGATGTGTTAATGAGAAGATATTTCTTTGTTGGGGGAGAAGATTAAACAAAGCGGAGAAATTTTGAGATATATATATATATTTGTTTTACAAAGGGGGAGTAACTGAAAAGTTGAAAGTTTTTGAAAATCGAGGATCATAGTGAGGGGGAGTTCTTGAGTTGCATTCTTATTGTTTTATTGAATATTCTGAACTTGAATTGCATTCTTTTATCCTCACAATGATCATAGGTCAATTGAACAATTGTTCTTTCATATGGACCTCATGTGAGAATTTTGACCCTTTTAAAATCAAAGTTTTATACTTACTTTTGCCTTGTCTCACATGCCTATACTATTACGATGCCGGCTTGGTCATTTTCATTGCTTTTTCTTGCTTATGGACCAAGTTGTGCCTTTGTCTGCCGCGAGTAAACTCGTTTTCAAACCTCTTACTTACATTTTTCGGATAATTGCCAATGTGTTCATCAAGGGGAGATTGTGGATTTCATGGGGATATGTTCCGGATCTTAGGATGATGTGACAATTGGCAATGGTGTTTACGGTTTGTCGTTTCACGTGTTTTCGACAAAGCTACTGAGCTTCTTGGGACGAGGCGGTCCGACCGGTCCTTACACGCAATGGTCCGATCGGTCCCAAATCGGTCGGACCGGCCATGTGGGGCGATCGGACGGCGGTGACCAAATTGGTCAAAACGAGTGGGCCAAAAATAGGTGTTGTAGGCAAGTGAGGGATCCCAATGCACTTGGTCTCATGATTTTGGAGTCTCGGAAAAAGTTCTATTGGTTTAAAGTTTCCAGTAGGTTTGGATTTTCGGGGTTGAAATTGGCTAAGTCCCAAAGGCGGTCCGACCGCTCACGAGGAGCGGTCCGGCCGCCGGAAGGCGTCCGGCCGGCTCACGAGGAGCGGTCGAACCGGTATTGACTTGAGCGTCGGCCAACCGTGGCGATGTTGATTGGTTAGGTCAAAGTCATTGGTATCATGGCATATGGTTTTCATGATGCATGTTTTGACTAACATGGGTCAAGTTGTGAAGAACTTGTTCCCGAATTCGTGTTTGCTTGTCTGTTGTTGTGCAGGTTGCTTGGTGGTCAACGACGGTCAACGGCGAGGAGGATCGGGACTAGACTTGGAGAGTTGAGGTCGAGCGATCGACGATGCGGGTGAGGTCAACGACTCAAGCGTGACACAAGATGGACAAGGGTAACCTATTGGCGAATCCATGGCGCATGGTGAAGCGGTTTAGGTCAAAGGTTAAAGACGGCGCTTTGCGAAGCGTGCGTGTGTGACCCGTTTGTTAGTGGGCCTTAACGGGAGCCCAATGGAGTCAAACCCTAGGAGTCTAGGCCTCCACTATAAATAGGGGGAGGTGGTGGCTGCACCATCTAGCTCTTTTCTCTCTCGCCTTTTATGTTTCAAAACCCTAATTGTCTTTAGGGGAGTTGAGGTGGAGGCTAGGGCTCTTGATGGTTTGTAGTGAATTTCGTGATCTTTGATTGTCCACTGATCCATGATGGTGTGGAGGTAATCCAGCATCAGTCATGAAATCAATCTATGCAAGGTTTGCTTGAGATAAGTCTCTTTTCGTTCTTGCTTTCAATTTCGTGTTTTTAGGGCTTTCTTTGATCCGCGAGTTTGTGATTGATTCTTTAACGTGAATTAGCTTGCTGTGATATGTGTGAATCTATCTAGCATCATCTTGATCGTCATTCTCTCACGAACAAGCTTTAGGATCAAGTTTTTGTTCTTGCCCGGTTTTAGACCTTCTGTTAATCAATTGGCAATTGCTCAAGATCGTTCCAAGAATTATCATAATATTTGATTGGAATAGGTCCTCAATAGCATATAGAAGGTGTGTGCAAAGTTTCATAAAGATTGGAGTTGAGAATCAAAAGTTTCACCTAATTGCATCTTCGTCATCGGTGATTTTCTTGTTTTGGATCGGTTCGTAGATGCCGGTCCGATCCGCCATTCACCACCGGTCCGACCGATTTGGAGCGGTCCGACCGCCAAGACAACGCCGGTCGACCGCCCGTGTCGGTCCGACCGGTTCGATCTGAGGTCGACCGCCATGCTTGTGTTGCTTTGATTCTTCTTGATTATTGTCGCTTTGCTTAGGGTTTAATTGGATTCAATACTAGTCTTCATTTGATCTTGGTATATTGATCTTCATAGCTTTCTAATAGCTCTTTGGAGTGAAATTGTATTGAGTTCATAATTTGTGAAAAAGTGAGCGTGCTCCTATTCACCCCCCCTCTAGTCGCCTTTACGGTCCAACAGTTTGTTAATTTTTCTGGAAATAAAAGGGTGGTGATAATGTTGGTTGATCCGTTTGTGTTTTTCGTAGATTCTCAAGGGTACGAAATCTGTTAAATTCGCAATAACACTTTGTGATCGTCGTATGTTGTTGTAGTGCAGTAAATTTTTAAAGAATTTTGTGAGAACGAGTGAGGTTGCAATGAGTCGTAAGTAGGAAGGTAAATGATTCTTGCGATGTGCTTTGGAGAAATGACATAACGATAACAACACGATAGTTGATCCGATAAGGGGGTTACATGACACGCAGGCTAACGAGCCAAGGAAAGTACTAACTGGAGTACAAATTACAACATGGTAGCATTTATAATCTTAGTACCACTAAATATAACAACAAGAAGTGGTGATGCATGTCACGTCGGTGTTCCTACACGTCGGCATACGCCTTGCAACTTTTCGCAGTGTGGCCTTCCTGGCCGCAGTGGACGCAACGTCTACCCATCGCTCCAGCTTCCCCTTAATTCATATCGTTCCTGATGCGACGACTATGCCGACGACCCTTTCCACCCTTCAACAGGTCAAGATCCGGAATCCAAGTCCTCTGTGCCAAATCCAACACAGCGAAGTTTCCAACAACCCTGAAACCTCTTAGCTCGCCGCACCGCGCTTGCAGCACCCTCTCCTTCATGAAGTACCCTGACATGAAGTTCGATAGGTCCTTGTTGATAGCCCCGCATGTGGCGAGGACATGAGAGCATGGCTTGTGAAGAAACTTTAACTTGTTGCATGTGTAGCTAGGTTCATTGACATGATCTCCAAGGCACATCTCATGAGTAACAAGAGAGCGAGCCGTTCTAAATTTGGCTCTGTTCCGAAGAAGCACGTCGAAACAATGCTCCGTAATGCCCATCACAAAGACCGTGTGTTGCTGACCCTTCTTGGTCTTGGCCTGCATGTACGTTGTAATCTTCGAACAGTACGGTGTATGTGGGTTGGCTGCATGAAGTACCACATTTGCATGTCTCTCCCTGCAAAATCCAATTGTACCGTGCAGAACGCCTTCCACGATGGCGGCGAGGAGGGAGGAAGCCCTAAGGACCCACTTGTACATCTCTGCAAGGTTAGTAGTCATTATGCTGTACCTTGCACCGTCCGTGTCGTGCAGCAATGACCACTTCTCTAATGGCTCGGCCTCAATCCAATCGAAGAAGCACTTGATGTCCCTCGAGGTCTTCCGCGTCACACAGGGAGAGTCAAGCTTCGGCAGTGGTGTGAGGCGTTTGGGTTGTACCGCCCCAGGAATGGGCGGACACTTGTTCCTCTCGACGACATGCTTCTTGGCGTGCACCAGCTATATTACTGTATTTCAGGATAAAAAAATAATTATTTTAAAACCCATGTAACATCCTAGCTTTTCAGCTTTGAAAAATCTTATTCTGTACAATAGGTCTCTGAAAAATTGGTCTTCAACTCGAACACAAATGTAGACGATACAAGCTTGTCCCTCTTGTGGCTGTATGGGCCAAAGGCCGAACACAATTGGTCGCCCCGTGCAGTTCAAACGGGCTAGAATAGGATTGGGTTGTCCCAGTTTGTGGGTTGGACTAGGGTGAATTGCGAAATACTCTAGTGGGTTTGGATAAGATTGGGCTGTGTGCTTGAATGTTTGGGCTAGGTTAGGGTTAGGGCTGGGCTTTAGCCCATTGCCAGGCCTGCATAGCGCTCTGCTGCTTCTTTACCCCGCGGTCGGTTGGTGTACCGTGAATCCGTGATCTGGTTCGATAAAAAAAAAAAAGCCTACAGCTGCTGTGACCGTCGGGCGGGGCGGACGGTGTCCCGGTCGCGTATACCGCCGTACGCAGGTATGAGTGTGTTTTGGATCGGATCAGAGGCCGGATGATGTACCTCTGGGCCTGGTCATGATGGGTTGACATGTAGGTCAAGTAATTACGCTCCATTTTTATGGCGGATTTGCATCTTTGCCGTTTGTACAGTACGTCATGCAGTTTTTTAGTGCCGTAGGCTGCTACCGATCGGTATAGCTGGAAATGCGCATTGCTCGACCGTACGCTGTGGAGCTTGCATCAGCGTTTCTACAGTGGTGCATTGATACGATTTTGACATTTGGGCGCCGTTAGTGTTCAGCAGAATGCATGCAATGTCTTGTTGAATATCTCATTAAAGTTGCAGTAATGTGTAATAAAATCTGTCCCCTCGCAGAGCAGAAAAGAAAACGTAACTATACACATGCCATGGATTTGCTATAGGCAAATGAATCTTCAAATGGGGTTTCAACAACTGAACTTGAAAGAACCTATATAGAAGTGAATCATTCAAAAGAAAATTCAAGCAAAAATTTAATGCCATTTTGGTTCTCACGAACTCCCACCCGAAAGAAGAACATTTCCATTCCAAACGTCCCTAGTAAACTAAAAGGGAACACATGAATTTAAGAAGAAACAGTGTAGTTCTCTTAGAAATCAGAAAAAAGTTCTACGACAGTTAATGTAACATCTCAGTTCAGCACTGAGCTTGGAATGCCACCACACTACCCTTAACATCTAATAATCATCAACACACTAGAAAATTTCAGCAAACAAAATAATAATAGAACCCGTCCACGGGTCTCAACAAAACATGAGTAAAGACTGATCAAGTATGAACAACTAGGCAAGGGAAATATAACTAGGTAAGCAATCCAAAACAGCACCAAACTAATGAATTTGAAGCATTGAAACAAAATAGACTACTCCAAAACATTGACATAAATTTTATTCAATTTAACAAGTCCTAGAGTAATTCAGCAAAAATGAATAAAAAGTTCTCATAGCAATTAATCATGTGTCTGAAGTAGGAAACTATCCCACATGTTCTATTCGCTCTCAAACATGACGCCATCGAAGATCACCTAAAGACAACATAAGAGCAAGGGTGAGTCCACGACTCAGTACATACATCAATATACAACGAACAATAATGAATCAACAGTACTCAATAACTTCATTATCATCTCAGGTAGTTCGATAAATATTCTTATATTGTTCTCTTCTCTTTGTTTCACACCCATTCATCTCATATATCAATGCAACTCTACTCTACATGTCCACATGCACTTCTTTCCCGTATATCGGTATAGCATGAGCGAATGCTCGCGACAATATTCACTCTCAAGCCCGTTTGATGCGGGGTGCCCGATCTTCTCGATGTAGAATTTCTTGATAACATGTGTATTCTGACGAACCACTAGCTGATCCCCCATGCCAATGCACGGACTTGCAAGTCTATGGAAAATTCGCCCAAACACACACTTGATTGAATCCTCGCTGACCACAAGCGAAGATCGTTGAACCCTCAATTTCCAGCGAAAATGTAAGAACGACCCCTTATTCTCAACACCCAATTCCCTCTATTTTGGCTATAAGCACAACAGGAGAATCAAGCAAAAGCTTTGAAAATATGTTTGTAGGACCGTAAAGGCGACTAGGGGGAGGGGTGAATAGGCGCTTTCTAAACTTTCTCGCCTAAATCAAATTCAACACGAACTTTACTCTTTTAGCTATGGAAGCTAAGAAGATCAGTAAGCGCACAGTGGAAGCCTTGTGCTGAATTCGATAACCCCGCTCAACCACACGACACACAAGTGGAGAAATGAACTCACTGTTCTGGACTGGACACCGGCGGTTTGACCGGCTACCAAGGGCGGTCTGACCGACGGTCAACGAGCGGTCGGACCGGCAACTAACTGGCGGTCGGACCGGTGGATATCGGTTCGAACCGGCAGTACTGAGCGGTCTAAAACGTGGGCAGTCGGACCGCCGTTATAAAGCCGGTCAGACCGGTTCAGTCCAGTACTGAAAAATCAAGCACAAATCCAAAACGAAATTTGATCCAACTTTTGATTCAACCAATGAAACTTGACCAAATTTCGAGCACACCTTCCTAATGCTATTAGAGACCTATTTCTAGCAACGATCCTTCAGATCCACTTCGCAGAATCGATCTCTCAAGGTTTTACAAAAGAAGTGCACAAACCCTAGAAATATGAAAATCTTGATTCAAGACTTGCTTGTGGGGATTGAAGATCTAGATGACTCTAAGAGTATTCCCACACATCAAAGCAAGATAAAGTAGGTTAAGGGACCAAGCATAAACCCTTGAATCAAGGAAGCACCAAAATCACCTAAAAGAGAGAAGAACACAAAGGGGACAAATGATCTTTCAATTAAGCATCACAAGATTGATTGAACACACTAGATGCTTACAAAGCCTCTCCAACAAGGAGGACAAGAGCTCACACAAGAGCACACTCACAATCTCTCCAAACCCTAGCTTCTCCTCTCCTCTCCTCCAAACCCTAGAAAAAGCAAGAAGGAGATAAATGAATGCTTCAAGAGGGTTTTACATCTCCCCCTTTCTATTTATACTAGAGGCCTAGGGTTTCACTTTTGGGACCCACTCACACATGGGACCCACACACACATAACTATTGAAGCAATCGCCTGCTTCACCACGTGTAGGTTGATCAGCGGTTCCCATCACGTCGCCAAGCCTCTCTTGTCCGAATCCCATCGGAACCTCCCAGACTCGCACCGACTTCGCACCGCTGATCCAACCAAATTGCATCGAACTACCGTTCGATCCATCTTGCCCATTCTGCACCATGCTTAAGTCACACGACCTCACCCGGCATCCATGATCGTTCTGGACCTCAGCTCTCCAAGCGTAGTCCCGATCCACCTTGCCGTTGACGTCGTAGACCTGCAAGCCACCTGCACAGCAATAGACAAACAAACCGTTTCCGGGAACAAGTTCTTCACAACTTGACCCACGTTAGTTCCGCAATGCAATATACAACAATAAAGCATTGAACTCCATACATAAAACACATTCAAAACAACTCAATGCCAACTTGGCTAACCTCCAAGTCATCGGCGGTCTGACTGCCCCACAAGGCCGGTCCGACAGATTCCAGGCCGGTCGGACCGATCCCACAACGGCGGTCGGACCGCCCGAAAAGACTTAGCCAAATTTTCAGCGTGAAAATCCGAAACCTTCCGGAAATTTCAAGCTGAATAGAACTTTTGACCGGAGCTCCAAAATGATGTGACCACATCCAGAGACTCCCTCACTTGCCTACACATCCTATTTTTGGCTCAGCTCAAAAACCACTTTTCAATTTACGGTCGGACCGCCACCATGGCCGGTCGGACCTCTCCACTGCCATCGTCCGACCGCTGACACAACCTGGCGGACCGCTGTGGTCCGACGAATTTGGAGCAAACCCGAAAACACGAGATTTTGCAAACCAACAACGCCATTGCCAATTGACTCATCATCCTGAGATCGTGCACATATCCTCACGATATCCACAATCTCCCCCTTGATGAACACATTGGCAATTTCCAAGAAAATGTGGTTTTTCGAAATGAAAAGTAAAAACTTCGCCGTTTTCGCATAAAGGCACAACTTGGTCCATAAGCAAGAAAAAGCCTAGGAACCACCAAGTGGCTTGAAATAGTATAAGCAACTGAGATAAAGCAATGAAAGCACAAAAGGATTCAATTTCCAGAAAGTAGCCAAAAATCTCACTTAGGTCCATATGAAAGACAATTGTTCTTTTTGACCTTTGATCATTGTGAGTCTTCTTCAATTGCAAATGAAATCAGGAAAAAAGCAATAGAACCAAGAGACTTAACTCACTATGATCACAAATTTTCAAAAGGTTCAATTTTTTATTTTATGAAGTTCTTTTATATTAAACCTTAAGAATGAAACCAAAAGCTCCAAACATTTTCTTCACAATCTTTCTCCCCCTTTGACAATGAATTCATCAAGATGCATGGGAAAAGAAGGAGCATGAAGGAATGACTTTATTTTTGAACTTTAGCAAAAAGAGCCATGACCATTATATATGTAGATAGTACAAGTATTATACCAAGCCATATAAAGAGTAGACGCTATATTCAATCATGGCAAAACATGTACTGCAAAGCTGTAACCAAAATAGCAGTTATCTGAGATTAACAGAATTAATACCATGAAAAGTTGCTCAATATCATAGTTTCACTAACAGCAACCAAAAATGAGTCAAGCCATGTCTATAAGTAAAAAGAGACTCAAAACAAGAACTGAGGCATTTTGAGCATTAAAAGTACATTTTTGAAGCAAAACTCAAGCACTTAGCCTTTTTGAGCATTTTCCTAAAAAGGATTTTTTCATTGTGCTAGATCTCAAGCCTTGCCGTGACCATCTGAAGTGATAAGCTTAAAAGAATGATCTAGGTCATCCAAAACTCCCCCTGAGTTCATGCCTAGTGCAATGGCAAGCCGTCTCATAAGAAAGGATTGGTGAGATCAGTTTTTTCGCACAGAAAATCTCATTTTTCATTTGCTTGACTTAAGAAGATAAAAAGCTCATTTTTCATCTCAAAATAAGTTCAAGACTCAATTCAACATATATGACATGGCAAGAATCATAAGAGGATTACTAGAGTAAAACTAGTCACAAGATCCAACAAGACATGATTTGATTCAATTTTCTCACAGATATAAAGCTAGCAAGGCAAAAGCTAAGCCAAACACGAAGAGCCATAAAAGAAGTCTAGCAGACTATCACTTGATATGACAAGGTATAGAATATGAAATCAAGTCATACAAGGATAATGATCAAAGCTCCACAACTTTTATTATACAATGCAAGACAATTGAATAGAAACATGCATTATGATACAATGAATGCAAAAAGAGCAGATTCCCCCTCAAAAGCATTGATGGGACTAATAACTCCTAACTCTCCCATAAGCGAAGAAACCGAGAAGAATCAAGAGCTTTATTGAAAATATCAGCAAGCTGTTGCTCAGACTCTACAAAGTGAAGCACAACATCACCTTTCTCAACATGGTCTCTAAGAAAATGAAATCGAATATCAATGTGTTTAGTCCTGGAATGTTGCACTGGGTTTTTGGCAATATTAATTGCAGAAGTGTTGTCACAGAAAAGAGGAACACTTCTCAAGGATAACCCATAATCTCGCAGCGTGGATAAAATCCAGAGAACACGAGAGCAACCATCGCGTGACTACATACTCGGCCTCTCTGTGGATGCAGCAGCAACCAAGACTTTTCTAGAAGACCACGAAACAAGAGATGTGCCCAAGAAATGACATGTGCCAGAAGTACTCTTCCTATCCACTCTACACCCCGCAAAGTCGGCATCGATCGAAAATGCTCGAATTGAGAGAGCGAAAGAAGAAGAATACGAGTCCAAAGTCAAGCGTATCTTGAAGGTACACGAAGATGCGCGTCTCGCTTGACGATGAGAAGCACGAGGAAGCTCGAAAGCGGCGCACGCACATACGGTGAATTGTATGTCCGGCCTCGTATTTGTAAGATAGAGGAGGAGCCAATCATCTCATGGTACTCCTTCCGTCCACGGACTCTCCATCCTCATCGTGGTCCAAACGGTGGTCGTAGCAATGGGAGTAGACATTGGCCTACTGCTTTCCATATTGAAGCGCCGAAGAAGGTCCTTTGTATACTTACTCTGATGAACGAAGGTGCCTTCTTTCAGTTGCTTGATTTGTAAACCAAGGAAGAATGTCAACTCTCCCATCATGCTCATCTCGAACTCACTGCTCATAGAATCTGAAAATCTGGACACCAAAGTATGAGAAGAACCACCGAATATAATATCATCCACATAAATCTGAACCAGCAAAAAATCACTGCCATGCCTGAGAGTGAACAAGGTTTTATCAACCAATCCCATTTTGAAATCATTTTCAAGCAAGAAACTCTTAAGCCTGTCATGCCAAGCTCTAGGAGCTTGTTTCAATCCATACAGGGCTTTAGAGAGTTTAAAAACATGGTTTGGGAATTTTTGATTTTCAAAACCAGGAGGTTGCTTGACAAAGACCTCTTCTTCTATGAAACCATTCAAGAAAGCACTTTTAACATCCATTTGAAAAAGCTTGAAAGCCTTGGATGTTGCAAATGCTAAAAGAATGCGAATAGCCTCCAATCTAGCTACTGGAGCAAAGGTCTCTTCAAAGTCTAAGCCCTCTACCTGGGAATAACCTTGAGCTACGAGTCTAGCCTTATTGCGAACAACCAACCCATCCTCACTTTGCTTATTTTTAAAAACCCATTTTGTTCCAATAACATGAGAATCAGAAGGCCGCTCAACTAAAGTCTAGACTTTGTTTCGTTCAAAATTCTCAAGCTCTTCATGCATGGCATTGATCCAAGAGGCATCAGATAAAGCATGGGTGATATCTCGGGGTTCAAAAGAAGCGACAAAAGCGAGAATATGCATGAGAATCGGAGAAATAAACACAGGCGAGTGACTCGCTCTTGAAGATCCCCAATCATCCGCTCGGTGGATGTTGTCGCCGAATGCGAAGAGGTGCTCTGGTGCGTGGGCCTCTACCTCATGAGTTGTCGAGGTAGGAGCAGAGCCACTCGGATCGTCGGTGGGGATAGGAGGAGGTTTGCTCACCAAATGGCAAGTAGTAGTAGCGGCTCTCCACCCCTCTCGTGAGGTGGTGGAGGATGGTTCGGTTCCTCATCCTCGAGTCATCATCGACGAAGATGCTTCCTTGAATTTCGGGAACTCATGTGTGCACAAGCATCGGGTCTAGTACCAGGACTAGCCTCATCAAAAGTGACTTCAAGTCTCAACAATTTTGTTAGTGTCAACATTAAAAACACGATAGCCACGAGAATGAGCGGGATATCCAGAAATATGCCATCAAAGCATCTAGACTCAAATTTATCAAGGTTGCCATGTTTAAGAATGAAGCACTTGCAACAAAAATCTTGAAATGAGAGACTTTGGGAGAATGACCAAATCTAAGCCATAAGAGGTCTTCCCAACCACAGATCTCAAGAAAACCCTATTGGAGATATAACAAGCAGTAGAGCTCGCCTCAGCCCAAAATCTCCTAGGAGTAGAATGCTCATCTAACATGGTCCGAGTCATCTCTACAAGGGTTCTGTTCTTCCTTTCTACAACACCATTCTCACTTGGGAACTCTAGGAGAAGAAAAGCGATGCTCAATTCCCTATCGGTCTGAAGGTAGAAAAGAAGAATTCTTGAATTACATCCCATTGTCACTCCTAATGGCTTTCAAAGCTCCAGGTATATCAACTGCAATTCTAAGGACCAAATCTCTAAAGAATCCAAATGCTTCGTCCTTAGAAGCGAGAAAATAAACCCTTGAATACCTAGAGTAATCATCCACAACCACCAGCACATACCATTTCCCACCAGCTGACTGAACTCTAGAAGGACCAATCAGATCTAAGTGAAGAAGGCATCACAGTCCATCAGTCATTACCAAGGTAAGAGGTGGGTGGGAAGCGGACACCATCTTACCATGTCTACAGGGCGAGCACACAAGATCTCTAACAGCCTTCAGCCTAGGCAAACCTCTAATCAAGTCCTTGCAACTGACTCTAGACAGATGATCAAAACCTACATGCCCAAGTCTACGATGCCACAAAACAAGATCATGAGAATCAGAGGCTACAGGACACCTAGGACTGGAAACTGAAGAAATACTGAAATTAGCCCAAAAGATCTTCTCAAATCTGGAGATCTCAAAAAACAAGCTCACCCGAGGAATCTAGAACTCTACACTCTCCACTTTTAAACCTCACTTCTAGACCCTCATCAAGCAGCTGAGAAACAGATAGAAGATTATACCTTAGCTTACTTACCAAAGCAACGTCTTTAAGCATGAACTTGTCGTTGACGCGCACAGTGCCCTTTGCAGTCACGGTCCCGGTAGAAGCATCCCCAAAGGTAATCAATTCGTTGCCAGATGCACGTGTGAGGGAGGAGAACCATCGAGAATCTCCGGTCATATGTCGAGAATACCCGGAGTCAACAAGCCATATGTCCTCCTTCCTCGCACGACGGACCTAAAAAGCACAATCAGAAAACATCCGTGCCTCAGTACTGGGGTTAGTGATAAATGATCTAGGAATCCGATCTTGAGAGCACGATGTCCGGGAGCAGTAAAGCAATGAAACATGATCAGGAATAAAATCATAAGGATGCACATGAGAACCACCTAGACCTCTCCGAAACGATCTACCAAAAGATCGATACTCCCCCTGTCTAGGTGCTACCCGTGGTCTCTCCTCACGATGTCCTAATCCAACATGCTGCCTAGACCCACCAAAAGAGTCTACAAAGTTCTCTACAAATCTAGGCCTATAGGTTGTATGATAAACGGGCTGCCTAGCTCTAGAGACGATAGCTGGAGAAGGGACTCCTCTAATGGATCTCAAAGCGCTCATCCTCTCTTTTCTCTCAAGTTTTGCTCTCCGGAAGCAGAACTCAACAGTATGACCTTCTTTCATGAAGAAGGTGCAATGGTACTGGACCTTTTGAGGGGTCTGTACTGAAGGAGTAAAAGCACCTTTCTTGCCAGAAAGAGTTTGAGCAAAACCAGCGGATTTGAAAACAACCCTGGATGACTCAGGAGGTTCTAGCTCAAACAAACCATTCTTCACAACTCTAGCAATCCTAGGTGGGGTTTTTCTTGGAATGCTCTAGGGGATTGAAACCTAGACCACTATTTTTCACGCTCACCTTGGATTGATCAAGAATCATCTTGAGTTTTTTTTTCCCGCTCAAAAACTTCTCAAGAGTCACCTTGAGGTAATCATTCTCTTTAATTAGACCCTCACATCTAGTGCACTTGCTAGACTTGATTACCTCATTACGTTTACTCTTAAGAAGGGCCACTTCCACCCTGAAGGCCTCACAAGACACACAATAGGATTCCTTAATCCTATTCAACTGCTCCTTAAATTTGACTCTAAATGCCTCTTGAATCTGACTAATCATAGTTTCAACTTCAGCATTCAAAACACAAGAGTTAGAATCAATGACTTTCTTGGAAGCAGTAAAAGACATTGATCTTTCAATTTTAGCCTTTTCTTCAAGAGTCTTGTTTAAGGCTTCAATCTCAATTGTAAGCTTGAGACAATTTTCACAAGATGCAGCTCTAGAATAAATCACCATTTCTGTCATCTCTTGCATCTTAATCCTATTATTCTTACAATGAGAGCATGTGTGACTAGCATCAAATTTTTGCAATTCTTTTAAAGTGCTATCCAGTTTTAATTCTAGCAAAGAACAATTTGAACAAGTTAAAGGAATAGCTTCCATGGCAGTCACATCAAGTAAAATGGCATCTAAGCAAACAGAACTAGACTTGAGAGTTTCTAGTTCATCGAGAGCATCTTTTAGTTGATTAGCAACAGATTTCAAGCTTGTCAAGTCATTAAGCAAGCTAGTGCAGGATTCACAAATATCATCAGGATTAATAGATTTAAGCCTAACAACTTTTAGGTTCAAATTATCAGTCATAATATCCTGCTTCCTAATCATTTTAACTTGCTTATGCAATTTCTGTTCAGCAAGCACCAAGGCCCTTTTCATGTCAGCAATCGAAGGGCATACCTCATCAGGATCACTAAAAGGATCCTCATCATTGGAGGAGTAGCTGTCGTGGCTGTTCTTGGCCATGAAGCACATGCCAGTGAAGTCATGAGCCTTCTTCTTGCCACGGGAGTCACTCTCGTCGTCCTCCGTTTCCGAGTCCACATCGCTCATATTTACATTCTCTAGAGCGGCAGGACCCTACCGACAAACTTCGATAGTTTGTCTTCTTGGGTTTGCATCCTCTCACAGGGATGTCTTCGTGTCTCCTTCTCCTCCTTGCCCTTTAGCTTGGGGCACCTGGAGCGAATGTGGTTTGGCTCACCACATTCAAAGCACGTGATAGGTCCACTCCTCCTCCTATTCCTCACCTTGTTGTATGCTCGTGAATTTGGTGGATAGGAGGCTAAGTCATCCTCGGGTAGTTTCTCAAGTTGCTCATCGCTTAAAGAATGCAAAGCAGATAATGAAAAACCAGATGAGCTACAATCAAGAGAATCAGAAGAACAACCCTTGGATTTGTCGACCACTAATGCCATCGACTCTGTCTTGGGGAGACGCGAGATAAAATCAATCTCATGCGTCTTCAACCTCGAGTAAAGCTTATCCATGGTAAGCTCACTCATGACAGTGTTGTCATTGATGGAAGTGATCTTCATTCCCCAGACCTTCATATCAAGAGCACCCAACAGCTGGCATGCATTTTCAGACTCAGAAAACACTAAGTCAACAGCGCGGAGATCATGAAGAATCTTAGAAAATCTTCCCCACAGCTCATCCAATGATTCACCAGGCCTTTGCTCGATCTTAGAGTATACTTTCTTGAGCTGGTTCTGTCTCACTTCCTTGATCGCAGTGGACCCTTCGTGATAGTCACAAAGAGTTCGCCAGATCTCATGAGCAAACCGCAAGTGAGCAACACGCTCAAACTCTGATCGACTAAGGCCTTGGATCAAATAATTCCGATCCTTGCTGTTGGCCTCCACATCTGGAGTGATCATATCGTCATCGGCTGGCACGACATAAGGGTTTTTTTACCTTAAGCCAAATAGCGTGCCCTTGAGCCTCGATATATGCTTGCATACGAGCCTTCCAGTATGCAAAGTCAACTCCATCAAAAATATGTAGCTTGGTTGAGTACTTGTCAGTCGCCATGGCTCCAAAGACCGGTTAAGATCTATGAGAAGACCTAACCGACTCTGATACACTTGTAGGACCGTAAAGGCGACTAGGGGGGGGGGTGAATAGGCGCTTTCTAAACTTTCTCGCCTAAATCAAATTCAACACGAACTTTACTCCTTTAGCTATGGAAGCTAAGAAGATCGATAGCGCCGCGATGGAAGCCTTGTGTTTGAATTCGATAACCCGCTCAACCACACGACACACAAGTGGAGAAATGAACTCACTGTTCTGGACTGGACATCGGCGGTTTGACCGGCTACCAAGGGCAGTCTGACCGACGGTCAACGAGCGGTCGGACCGGCAACTAGCTGGCGGTCGGACCGGTGGATATCGGTTCGACCCGGCAGTACTGAGCGGTCTAAAACGCGGGCGGTCGGATCGCCGTTATAAAGCCGGTCAGACCGGTTCGGTCCAGTACTGAAAAATCAAGCACAAATCCAAAACGAAATTTGATCCAACTTTTGATTCAACCAATGAAACTTGACCAAATTTCGAGCACACCTTCCTAATGCTATTAGAGACCTATTTCTAGCAACGATCCTTGGATCCACTTGAGAATCGATCTCTCAAGGTTTTACAAAAGAAGTGCACAAACCCTAGAAATATGAAAATCTTGATTCAAGACTTGCTTGTGGGGATTGAAGATCTAGATGACTCTAAGAGTATTCCCACACATCAAAGCAAGATAAAGTAGGTCAAGAGACCAAGCATAAACCCTTGAATCAAGGAAGCACCAAAATCACCCAAAAGAGAGAAGAACACAAAGGGGACAAATGATCTTTCAATTAAGCATCACAAGATTGATTGAACACACTAGATGCTTACAAAGCCTCTCCAACAAGGAGGACAAGAGCTCACACAAGAGCACACTCACAATCTCTCCAAACCCTAGCTTCTCCTCTCCTCTCCTCCAAACCCTAGAAAAAGCAAGAAGGGGACAAATGAATGCTTCAAGAGGGTTTTACATCTCCCCCTTTCTATTTATACTAGAGGCCTAGGGTTTCACTTTTGGGACCCACTCACACATGGGACCCACACACACATAACTATTGAAGCAATCGCCTGCTTCACCACGTGTAGGTTGATCAGCGGTTCCCATCACGTCGCCAAGCCTCTCTTGTCCGAATCCCATCGAACCTCCCGACTCGCACCGACTTCGCACCGCTTTGATCCAACCAATATGCCGAACTACCCGCTCGATCCATCTTGCCCATTCGCACCATGCTTGAGTCACACGACCACCCGGCATCCATGATCGTTACGGACCTCGGCTCTCCAGCGTAGTCGATCCACCTTGCCGTTGACGTCGTAGACCTGCAAGCCACCTGCACAGCAATAGACAAACAAACCGTTTCCGGGAACAAGTTCTTCACAACTTGACCCACGTTAGTTCCGCAATGCAATATACAACAATAAAGCATTGAACTCCATACATAAAACACATTCAAAACAACTCAATGCCAACTTGGCTAACCTCCAAGTCATCGGCGGTCTGACCGCCCCAAAAGGCCGGTCCGACAGATTCCAGGCCGGTCGGACCGATCCCACAACGGCGGTCGGACCGCCCGAAAAGACTTAGCCAAATTTTCAGCGTGAAAATCCGAAACCTTCTGGAAATTTCAACTGAATAGAACTTTTGACCGGGAGCTCCAAAAATGATGTGACCACATCCAGGAGACTCCCCTCACTTGCCTACATATCCTATTTTTGGCTCAGCTCCAAAAACCACTTTTCAATTTACCGGTCGGACCGGCCACCATGGCCGGTCGGACCTCTCCACGGGCGGTCTGACCGCCCGACACAACCGATCGAGACCGCACGTGGTCAGACGACCTTGAGCAAACCGAAAACACGAGATTTTGCAAACCAACAACGCCATTGCCAATTGACTCATCATCCTGAGATCGTGCACATATCCTCACGATATCCACAATGTTAAACGTGGTCTGCCTTACAATAGGGGTCCAACCCTTAATATATAGCCTTGGCCTAAGGGCTATTCATGTTTAATGCCCAAGGTGGTATTATTCACATGTGCACTATTCATCCCTTGGGCTTCATGCGGTTTTGGGCCTTGTTTATGTAGGTGGGCTTTGCTCCTTGCACCGTTCCATGATCCAACTCCTTGGTTGACTTCATCTTGGGCTTGATAGTCTTTTCCTTGGCCGTATGGGCCATGGTCCAACTTCTGGACCGCTTGGACCATGAGCTACTCATTTGATGGCCTTTCTTCAAAAACAGCCTCATATCCTTCATCTCCATTCATTATTGAATCTTCCAATCTGAGCACAAGCCAAACACTAGTTTTAGTTAGTATGAAATTCTCATTGATAACATTATGTGATTCAGCTAGAAACAAATTTAACTGTTCTTTTAATAATTTAGCCTGTGCTCTTGTAATAGGTCCAGATGGCAGATCTGGTGCTTCAACACTTATAGCTTGATCTATAGTAGCAGAAGATGGCAAAGAGCTAGGGATGTTCTAATCATCCTCCCCCTCTTGAAAAGGCATCGACCTCGACGCTGGATCGTCACCACCAAAGAAAGGTGATAAATCAGCTACATTGAACGTAGAACTCATGCCATAGTCATCTCCGGGCAGCTCAATCTTGTATGAATTATCATTAATCTTCGCAAGCACCTTAAAAGGTCCATCCGCTCTTGGCAGCAACTTTGACTTGCGGCGTTCTGGAAAGCGATCTTTGCGATAGTGTACCCATACTAAATCGCCTGGTTGAAACAACACCTTCTTTCTTCTCTTGTTCGCCTTCTCAGCGTAATACTTCGTCTTCTTCTCAATTTCAGCCTTCGTTTTCAGATGCAATTGCTTCACAAAATAAGCTCGTTTGGAAGCCTCCATATTAGCACGATCGGAAAATGGCAGTGGTAACAAATCCAGTGGCGTAATTGGCTTAAATCCATATACCACCTCAAACGAACACAGCTGCGTAGTGGAGTGCACAACCCGGTTGTAAGCGAATTCCACGTGCGGCAAACAATCCTCCCACTCACGCAGGTTCTTCTTTATCATGGCCCGTAGCAGCATAGAAAGTGTTCGGTTGACCACCTCCGTTTGACCATCAGTTTGGGGATGACAAGTGGTGCTGAATAACAACTTCGTCCCCAATTTGCCCCACAACGTCTTCCAGAAGTAGCTCATTAACTTCACATCACGATCTGAGACAATGGTCCTTGGAACACTATGAAGTCGCACGATCTCCCTGAAAAACAAGTCAGCAACATGCGACGCATCGTCGCTCTTATGGCATGGAATGAAATGTGCCATCTTAGAAAAATGATCCACAACCACAAATATAGAATCCCTTCCCTTCTTAGTTCTTGGTAACCCCAAAACAAAATCCATGCTAATATCTTCCCAATGGACATTAGGAACAGGTAAGGGAGTGTACAAACCGTGTGGATTCAACTTCGATTTAGCCTTATGACTAGTAATACAGCGTTGGACAAACCTGTCCATATCTCGCCTCATCTTAGGCCAATAGAAGTGATCGCTCAACATCAACAGAGTCTTTTCGCGTCCAAAATGGCCCATCAAACGACCTGCATGCGCTTCTTGCAACAAAAAAAAACGAATGGACGATTCTGGAACACATAAATTATTAGCCTAAAAAAGGAATCCATCATGTTGGACCGTAAAGGCGACTAGAGGGGGGGGGGTGAATAGGAGCACGCTCACTTTTTCACAAAATATGAATTCAACACAATTTCACTCCAATAGCTATGATGAAGCTATGAAGATCAATATATCGATCTGTTGGAAGACTAGTATTGAATCCAATTAAACCCCTAAGCAATGCGACAAAAACAGCGAAGAATCAAATCTTAACAGAGGTGGCGGTCGACCATTTATACGCAAGGGCCGACCGGCACCAAAATCGGTCTGACCTCTGGTGTGGGGCGGTCGGACCGGCAGCAAAATCGGTCTGACCTCTGATGTGGAGCGGTCCGACCGGCAGGCTCCAGAACAGTAAAAACAGCCCGATGACGAAGTTGCAATTAGGTCTAACTTTTGATTCTCAACTCCAAACTTCACGAAACTTTGCACACACCTTCTCTATGATATTAAGGACCTATTCAATCAACAATTATGATAATTCTTGGACGAACAAATATCTTTTACGATCTGATTGAAGAAGGGTGCAAAACCGGGCAAAAGTGAAAACTAGATCCAATCGCTTGCTTGTGGGTGATTGATGATCAAATTGATCCTAGATGGGTTCCCACACATCACAGCAAGCTAATCCACGTGAAGGAATCAATCAAAAACTCGTGGATCAAAGAAAGCCCTAAAATCACGAAATTGAAAGCAAGAACGAAAAGAGACTTATCTCAAGCAAACATTGCATTGATTAAGAACGTGATCGTCGCTGGATTACACCCACGCCATCATGGATCAGTGGTCAATCCAAGATCACGAAATTCTCCTCAAACCATAAAGAGCCCTAGCCTCCACCTCAACTCCCCTAAGCCAATTAGGGTTTTGCAACAAAAGAGGCGAGAGAAAAGAGAGTGGATGGTGCGACCACCACCTCCCCTATTTATAGTGGAGGCCTAGACTCCTAGGGTTTGACTCCATTGGGCTCCGTTAAGGCCCACTAACAAACGGGTCACACACGCACGCTTCGCAAAGCGCCGTCTTTAACCTTTTGACCTAAACCGCTTCACCATGCGCCATGGATTCGCCAATAGGTCACCCTTGTCCATCTTGTGTCACGCTTGAGTCGTTGACCTCACCCGGCATCGTCGATCGTTCTGGACCTCAACTCTTCAAGTCTAGTCCGATTCTCCTCGCCGTTGACCGTCGTTGACCACCAAGCTACCTGCACAACCACAGACAAGAAAACACGAATTCGGGAACAAGTTCTTCACAACTTGACCCATGTTAGTCAAAACATGCATCATGCAAATCATATGCCATGAAACCAATGACTTTGACCTAACAAAACAACATCGCCACGAAGTTGGCTGACGTTCAAGTAGTTACCGGTCCGACCGCTCCGGTGAGCGGTCGGACCACCCATGGCGGTCGGACCGCTCCTCGTGAGCGGCCGGACCGCCTTATAGACTTAGCCGAAATTCAAGCTCCCAAAATCCAAACCTTCCGGAAACTTTAAACCAATAGAACTTTTCACCGAGGCTCCAAAATCATGAGACCAAGTGCATTGGGATCCCTTACTTGTCTACAACACCTATTTTTGGCCCACTCGATTTGAACACTTTTGGTCATCGCCGGTCCGACCGCCCGATGGCGGTCCGACCGATATGGGACCGGTCGGACCGCCGTCTGCAAGGACCGGTCGGACCGCCGAAGCGATAAGCACAGAACTTTGTCAAAACGCGTGAAACGACAAACCGTAAACGCCATTGCCAATTGTCACATCATCCTAAGATCTGGAGCATATCCCCATGAAATCCACACATCATGTATGTGAAACTTATCCCAAGCTTTCCTATCTGTGCATTTGGAGTAAGGAATTGAAAAATCATGATCAGCTGCATACAAATCACGCAAACTTTCTAATCCAGAAACTTGGACACCTACTTGAGTCAACATCATCCTTTTCCTAGATAAAGCAGCAGCAACCACGTTGTCCTTCCCCTTTTTATATTTCACAATGTATGGGAAAGATTCGATGAACTCTACCCATTTGGCATGTCTACGGTTCAGGTTTGCTTGTCCCTTTAAATACTTCAATGCCTCATGATCAGAATGAATAATAAACTCTTTAGGCCATAAATAGTGCTGCCAAGTTTCTAAAGCACGCACTAACGCATAAAGTTCCTTATCATAAACCGGATAATTCAATTGAGCACCATTCAGTTTTTTGCTAAAATAAGCTACCGGTCTACCTTCTTGCATTAAAACACCGCCAATCCCAAGTCCACTAGCATCACATTCAATTTCGAAATTCTTAGTGAAATCAAGTAAAACAAGCAAATGTGCTTCAGTCAAGCGTTTCTTAAGTTCAGCAAAAGCATTTTCTTGCGCTACCCCCACACAAATTCAGCACCCTTTTTATTAAGTTCATTCAATGGAGCAGTGATAGTGCTAAAATCCTTCACAAAGCGTCGGTAAAAACCAGCAAGACCATGAAAGCTCCTAATCTGACTTACATTCACAGGAGTTGGCCAATTTTTAATTGCTTCAATTTTCGATTCGTCTACTTCAACTCCTTGCACAGAAACAACATATCCCAAAAAGATTACACGATCTTTGCAGAATGTGCACTTTGCCAAGTTACCAAACAGTTTAGCAAAGTGTAAAAATTGTAGAACTTGTCTAATATGACCAATGTGTTCAGATTTAGTGCGACTATAAATCAGGATATCATCAAAGTATACAACCACGAATTTACCAATCAAATGCTGTAAACATGATTCATTAAACGCATGAATGTACTAGGTGCATTAGTTAAACCAAATAGCATTACCAACCACTCATACAAATCAAATTTTGTCTTAAAGGCTGTTTTCCACTCATCCCCTTTGTGCATCCTAATTTGATGATAACCACTACACAAATCTATTTTAGAGAAAATAACAGCACCACTCAATTCGTCTAGCATATCATCTAAGCGAGGAATAGGATGACGATATCGAATAGTGATATTATTAATCGCTCGACAATCTACACACATACGCCATGAACCATCTTTCTTAGGAACTAAAATAACAGGAACAGCGCAAGGGCTTAGGCTTTCACGAACGTACCCTTTGGATAGAAGCTCTTGTACTTGTTTCTGAATTTCCTTTGTTTCCTCTGAGTTGGTGCGGTATGGTGGCCGATTGGACAGCGACGCTCCTGGAATCAAGTCGATCTTATGTTCGATCCCACAAATTGGTGGCAGCCCAGCGGGTACCTCCTCGGGAAACACGTTGCTGGATTCCTGCAAAACATGAGCAACACCACTAGGAAAGGAAGTTAAGTCATTAGCAGCAAGCAATGCATCCTTGTACACAAGTACAAAGTTCATCAAAGTGGGATTCTCACTCAGCTCTCTTATTTCTGATTTGGAGGCTATCATCACTAACTTGTTCTCTCCCTCACTTTTCTTTTTACAACTCAGATTTGGTTTGTGGCGCTCACTCACCGAAGGTGAAATATCTCTATTTTTCCCTTTTTCACTCACACTATCTAGTTTTACATTCGTCTTTTGCATGGAATCATTCACAATTTCAGCAGGAGTAGCGGTTTTAACAACACATCCTTGTTGTTCCACTTGAAGTTGTAGTAATTGCTGCGCCCATCATGTATGGTAGCACGATCATATTGCCATAGTCTACCCAGTAGTAGATGACAAACAGTCATAGGGACAACACATCACAATCAACGGCATCACGGTAAGTGCCAATCTGAAAGTGTATACGTACCATGTAGGTCACCTTTACCTCTCCATTCTCACTTAACCACTGAACATGGTAAGGATGATGATGTGGAATAAATTTCAGTCCCAGCTTGGTGCATAATTCTTTGCTTGCCAAATTGTGACAACTACCACCGTCGATTATCACTTTGCATGCTTTCCCCTTTCCCACTTGTGTGCGAGTCTGAAACAGGTTGCATCGCTGTTCCATAGATGGTGCGGGCAGCACACTTAACACCTTTTGCATGCAAATCACCGTTGGCAGATTGACGACGCTGCATACGAGTTGCCCATCTCCATCCTCGTCCACATCATCAAAGCGTTCAAATTCAGCAAACGGATCATCTTCATCTTCGCTAGTTGATGCATACTCGTTCGCTTCAGTGTACAACATGGTCTTGTTATTTGGGCAATCCTTCTACATATGCCCACGTCCCAAGCACTTGAAGCATTGTATATCACAAATTCTTGCTGTAGAACCCAGCGAAGAAGTGCCACTTGCAGCTGGTTGGGCATTTCGCCTTGCAAGGGATGGAGGCTCCTCTCTCTTGCCACTTGGTGCACTCCGGAAAGTTGAACTACTAACTGGAGATGTGCTCTTGCTCGAAAAATGCTTAGGCACAAATTTTCCGCGACTCGAAGGACCATGAGCAGAAAACCATGCATCTTCCTCCAATTGTTGTTCAGCTTTCGTTGCTTGATGCACCAGCTCACATGTGTTGTTATATGGTTGAAAATTAACAATACGCCTGATATTGTGATTCAGACCAGAAAAATATCGTGCCATGGTTTGCTCTTCATTTTTATGTACTTTGGCATGAATCATTGCTTGCTCCATCTCTTTATAATACTCCTCTGCAGATTTAGCTCCTTGTTTTTGTTGGACCGTAAAGCGACTAGAGGGGGTGAATAGGAGCACGCTCACTTTTCACAAATTATGAACTCAATACAATTTAACTCCAAGAGCTATTAGAAAGCTATGAAGATCAATATACCAATCTGATGGAAGACTAGTATTGAATCCAATTAAACCCTAAGCAATATAACAAAATCAACTAAGATTACCAAGACTCACAAAGACAAAGATGTCGGACCGTTATACTCAACCGGTCGGACCGATTGCCGGCGATCGACCGGCGTTATCTTGGCGGTCGGACCGCTCCAAAATCGGTCGGACCGGTGATGACGGGCGATCGGACCGGCCGACTCGAACCGATCCGCAATGATAAATCACCCGATGACGGTTGCAATTAGGTGAAACTTTTGATTCTCAACTCTAATCTCTATGAAACTTTGCACACACCTTCTATATGCTATTGAGGACCTATTCCAATCGAATATTATGATAATTCTTGGAGCGATCTTGAGCAATTGCCAATTGATTAACGAAGGTCTAAAACGGGCAGAACGAAAACTTGATCCTAAAGCTTGTTCGTGAGGATTGATGATCAAGATGATGCTAGATAGATTCACACATATCACAGCAAGCTAATTCACGTGAAAGAATCAATCACAAACTCGTGGATCAAAGAAAGCCCTAAAAACACGAAATTGAAAGCAAGAACGAAAATAGACTTATCTCAAGCAAACCTTGCATAGATTGATTTCGTGATTGGTCTTGGATTACATCCACACCATCATGGATCGATGACAATCAAGGATCACGAAATTCTCCTCAAACCATGAAGAGCCCTAGCCTCCACCTCAACTCCCTAAAGACAATTAGGGTTTTGAAACATAAAAAGGCGAGAGAGAGAGGTGCAGCCACCATCTCCTCCTATTTATAGTGGAGGCCTAAAACTCTTAGGGTTTGACTTAATTGGGCTCCCATTAAGGCCCACTAACAAACGGGTCACACACGCACGCTTCGCGAAGCGCCGTCTTTAACTTTTGACCTAAACCGCTTCACCATGTGCCATGGATTCGCCAATAGGTCACCCTTGTCCATCTTGTGTCACGCTTGAGTCGTTGACCTCACCCGCATCGTCGATCGTTCGGACCTCAACTCTTCAAGTCTAGTCCGATTCTCCTCGCCGTTGACCGTCGTTGACCACCAAGCTACCGCACAACCACGCACAAGAAAACACGTATTCGGGAACAAGTTCTTCACAACTTGACCCATGTTAGTCAAAACATGCATCATGCAAATCATATGCCATGAAACCAATGACTTTGACCTAACAAAACAACATCGCCACGAAGTTGGCCGACGTTCAAGTAGTTCTGGCCCGACCTCTCCAGTGAGCGGTCGGATCGCCCCCCATGGCGGTCGGACCGCTCCACAATGAGCGATCGGACCGCCCCTTGGGACTTAGCCGAAATTCAAGCTCCCAAAATCCGAAACCTTCTGGAAACTTTAAACCAATAGAACTTTTCACTGGAGACTCCAAAAATCATGAGACCAAGTGCATTGGGATCCCCTTACTTGTCTACAACACCTATTTTTGGCCCAGCTCGATTTGAACACTTTTGGTCATCGCCGGTCCGACCGCCTCAGATGGCCGGTCCGACCGATATGGGACCGGTCGGACCGCCGTCTGAGGACCGGTCGGACCGCCTCGAGCGATAAGCTTGTAACTTTGTCGAAAACGCGTGAAGCGACAAACCGTAAACGCCATTGCCAATTGTCACATCATCCTAAGATCCGGAGCATATCCCCATGAAATCCACAATCTCCCTTGATGAACACATTGGCAATTATCCGAAAAATGTAAGTAAGAGGTTTGAAAACGAGTTTACTCGCGGTTTTAGCACAAAGGCACAACTTGGTCCATAAGCAAGAAAAAGCAATGTAAATGACCAAGTGGCATCGAAATAGTATAGGCATGTGAGACAAGGCAAAAGTAAGCATTAAAACTTTGATTTCCAGAAAAGGGTCAAAATTCTCACATGAGGTCCATATGAAAGAACAATTGTTCAATTGACCTATGATCATTGTGAGGATAAAAGAATGCAATTCAAGTTCAGAATATTCAATAAGACAATAAGAATGCAACTCAAGAACTCCCCTCACTATGATCATCAAATTTCAAATTTTCATTTCTCCCTTTGTATAAACTTCTCCCCCAATCTTCTCATTAACACATCTTCTCCAAATAAGAGTAGCAAAGAAATATTACACATCATCTCCCAAAGAAATATCTTTTCATTTAACACATCTTCTCCCCCTTTGACAATGGATTCATCAAGGAATCACGCCTTCCTCTCATCCAGGATAACAAATAGAGAATAAAGAAAGAAGCGAAACAAAAGAAGCATAAAGAAGAATATGCATGAAGTGCAATGGGTGGCTTCAATTTTTGTATTTTCAATTTTTGATTACAAGAAGCTTTGGAGATTACCCAAAAGAACAAGCTAGTATCTCTAATAATGCACAAACAACATATCAAGCTTTGACACAACGCTAGCAAGATCATGGTAAGACATATATATCAAAGCTAAGCACAAAGGCTCAAAAGTAAAGCGATAGATTTGATCAATTTAAGCAACGCTTCAAATTTAACAAGTTCATCAACAGGATCCTAAAGTGAAATTGGCCATGTCAAAATGTCAAAGTGAGATCAAAAATCTAACAAAGACCACATTAAGAGTCAATCAAGTCCGTATTGAATCATTTTGCTCAATATTTTATAAACGCCCATTTGTCAACATTTTCTCATTTGCATTGAATATTGAAGTTGACTAATGATCTAACTTAGTGACAAGATCTGGACTAGGAGCCATCCACAAACTCATCCTAAGCTTCACCAAAAGTTGATTAAAGGTATATCTTAGTAAAGAAGATCCCGGACTAGGAGCCATCCACAAACTCTTTCTAAGCTTCTACCGGGGCGACAAATCTTGAGGTTCATGTCATTTCTGACAAGCAGTCCCCATGAGATCGTCTGGTTCATCAAACTATCTCCAAGTTCATGTCATTTGACAAGCAGTCTCGTAAGAATAGTTTGGCACAATTTAAGCATAAGACAATCTTGATTTTCATTTTTCACAAGAGCGTTTTTAGAATCTCAAGAACACAAAAGCTCAAGTAATGGTCAATTTTAGATCAAAGAGCTAACAAAGCAATTCTGACAGGGCCAATGTCACAAGAGGAGCACTAATTACGCAACTCGCTAAAACATCCACAAATTGCAATTTCTTAGTTTGAGTTGTTTAAAAGGTTCTAGCTCATATAGCAAAGACTTAGCTACACATGTAAAAGCATGATAATTCTAGCAAGTCAAAGAACTAGACATGACATTGAGCAAGAATTGAAATACAAAAGCTCTAAAGGGTAATAGGCAAAGCTTCATCAATTTTAAAAGATAAGCAGAAAATCTTATATTACAATGCATCTTTTTGGATTTTTCATACCACTTGCTGTAACCACTTGTTGTTACCACTTGTTGGATTTTTCATATGAATGCAATATGACACAATGAGATGCAATTAAAAAGCCTAAAAACTTAAAAAGTTCAAAAGATCACTAAGTTCAGAAAAAGAACAATAAAAGATCAAAAGAACAAGGAAAGATAAGAAAAGATCAAACTCCCCCTCAAACCAACCCATAAGGATAAATTACCCTAACTCGCTTCTTAAGGAGGAAAATCGGTTTGATCTAAAGGCTTGGTAAGAATATCGCCAATTGAGCTTGGACTCTACTGAAGTGCATCACAATATCACCTTTTCAACATGATCTTTAAGGAAGTGAAAGCGAATGTCTATGTGCTTAGTCCTAGAATGTTGCAATTGGGTTTTTAGCAATATTAATAGCGAAGTGTTATCACGAGAAAAGAGGAACACTAGCAAAGTTTAACCCATAATCTTTCAAAGTGGGCGTCATCCACAAAATCAGCTCTGACAACTAGCGGCAGACTACATACTCCGCTTCAAGAAGTGGATTGTGCAATGCTGACTTCTTCCTAGAAGACCAAGATACAAGAGAAGTGCCTAGGAAGTGACAGTGTGCACAGGTACTCTTCCTATCTAACCGACGACCCAAAAATCGAATCAAAAACCTCTAATGGACAAAGTGAAGAGCAGAATACCAAATGCCATATAAGAGGGTAGAGTGTAAATACCGAATATGCGCTTAACGGCTTGGCGATGGGAAGTTCTCGAGACGCTGAAATCTTGCACAAAGGCATACAGTGAAGTGAATGTCCGGTCTCGAGGCCGTCAAATATCTAAGGAGCCGATCATCTTTGCGGTACTCGCGTTGATCCACGACTTCTCCTTCCTCATCTGGATCCAAAGCGATCGAAGTTGCCATGGGAGTGGAAATTGGCTTGCAATCACCCATGTTGAAGCGTTTGAGTAGATCTTTAGTGTACTTCGTCGATGGATGAAAGTTCCTTCCTTGCATTGCTTGATTTGAAGTCCCAAAAGTAATTAAGCTCTCCCATCATACTCATCTCAAATTCCACGGACATAGTGTCGAAAAAGTGGAAACAAGAGCATTAGAGGAACCACCAAAAATAATATCATCCACGTAAATTTGAGCAAGCGAGAAGTCATTGTCACGTCTAAGAATAAATAGAGTTTTATCCACTTTACCCATCTCAAAATTATTTTTAAGCAAGAAGGTCTTAAGTCTATCATACCGGGCTCTAGGGGCTTGTTTAAGACCATACAATGCTTTAGATAGCTTGAAAACACGATTTGGATATTTAGGATCCTCAAAACCGGGGTTGCTTAACATACACTTCCTCATCTATGAAACCATTTAAAAGGCACTTTTAACATCCATCGATATAATTTAAAACCTTTTGATGCAGCAAATGCAAGTAGAATGCGAATGGCTTCTAGTCTAGCAACAGAGCAAATGTCTCATCAAAATCTAACCCCTCAACTTGGTGAAACCACAGCTACCAATCGGCTTTATTTCTAACCACGTAACCATCCTCACCTTGTTTATTCTTAAACACCCAATGGGTTCCTATAACATTATGACCACTAGGAGGTTCTACTAGGTTCCAAACTTTGTTTCTTTCAAAATTCTCTAACTCCTCATGCATGGCATTTACCCACTAGAATCGGATAAAGCATGTGATATATCGCGGGGTTCAAAAGAAGCAACAAAAGCTGAATGAGAGTAGAGATTTGGATCATTATACCGGAGCGAGTGACTCGCTCATGTAGATTACCTATTATACATTCGGAGGATCTTTGTCTCTGAATCACGAAGTGGGCGCCGGGTGAGATACTGTTTCTTCGACCTCCGCAGTCTTCTTGATGATGAAGGTGAAGTAGGCGTAGCGAGGTTCTTGTATCGAATGGGCGCCAAGAGCGCAGATGAAGGAATGATATTAGCTTCGTCCTCATCTTCCTCCACAAAATGCTCTCTCACACTGTAAATCATCTCGTAGCAATAGATCTAGCTCGGGGCTAGTCTCATCAAAAGTGACATTACAAGTCTCTGAATAATGTTAGTCTCGAGATTAAAAACCGAAAACCCCTCGAATGAGCGGGATAACCCGAAATAACCCATCAAAAGTTCTTGATTCAAATTTATCTAAGTTGTCTGTCTTAAGAATAAAACATTTTGATCCAAAAACTCGAAAATGCGAAGCAGAGGGTTTTCTACCAAAGCGAAGCTCATAAGGAGTCTTGCCTAAAGAAGGTCTCAAAAGACACGATTTGCAATATGGCAGCGATAGCAATAGCTTCGCCCAAAATCTCCTCGGTGTGTTATACTCATCTAGCATCGTCCTAGCCATTTCGACCAAGGTCCTATTCTTCCTTTCCACCACGCCATTTTGTTGAGGGCGTGTGGAGAGGAGAAGCGATGCTCAATACCACGCTCGGCACAAAAAGAAGCAAAAGAAGCATTTTTGAACTCCGTGCCATTATCACTGCGAATCGCTCTCAAAGCACCGAGAAGCTCGAAGCCAAGCGAAGAACAAGATCATGAAAATAACCAAAAGCTTCATCTTTTGAAGTAAGAAAGAACACCCAAGTATATCTAGAAAGATCATCAACTATGACAAGAATATACCATTTTCCACCGATCGATCGACTCTAGCGGGACCAACGGTATCCATATGAAGCAACTGTCACGGTCCGTCGGTCCATAACCATAGTCACTGAAGGGTGTGGCGGCAACTTGTTTGCCATGCCTACAAGGCGCACATCTGACATCTTTGATGACTTTGAGCTTAGGCAAACCTCTCATGAGATCAAGGTTGCTAACTCGTGTCGATGATCAAAACCAATGTGCCCCAAACGTCGATGCCAAAGCCGAAATCGAAGAAGATGTAAGCAAACATTTAAGAGATCCAAGAGATTACGAAAAATCGGCTCCAAAAATTCTACCAACTCTAGAGATTCCAAACACAAGCTCACTAGTAGAATCAAGCACACGACAAGCATTTTTCTTAAAAATAGTCTCATAACCATCATCAAGAAGTCGAGAAGCAGAAGGAGATTATACCTAAGCTTGTCCACAAGAGCGACATCCTTTAGAATGAATTTGTTGTTTACCCTAATTGATCCTGTTCCTTCAATTCGCCCTTGTGTATCATCTCCAAAAGTGATGAAGTCATCACTGTTGCTCGCGTGAAAGAGGTGAACCATTTTGAGTTCCGGTCATGTGGCGTGAACATCCGAGTCAACAAACCACGTGTTCTTCCCTTTCGCGGTAATCCTAAAAATCAAGGAGCAAAGAACGATGTGTCTCAATCTTGGGATTAGATAAACAAGATTTAGGAATCGATCTTGAGACACACGTCTGCAAGGAGTATACAAACCGTAAGTACTATCCTTGATTTCATTTAACATTCGGTTATGAGCAATGTTTAAATTAAAATGAGACTTGAATCTGTCCATGGGCGGTCGACCGGCTTTGTCTCTTGTGGTCGGACCGGTGACCAAACAGGTCGAGCCGGTGACCACCAATGATCGGACCGCCATCGATACACATTAGAATTAGGATGTCTAGAAACATAATGATTTGCATGAGATAAAATCCTAATCCGTGTTTATTCTTTTCGGTGTTACCATGTCTCATAGAAGCTCTAGGTTGCATGAATGAAATTCTATCAAAATTTTTCCTATCATTTTTCAACCTCATACGCCAACATTC
Source organism: Hsuehochloa calcarea (assembly GCA_036346395.1). NCBI lineage: Eukaryota > Viridiplantae > Streptophyta > Magnoliopsida > Poales > Poaceae > Hsuehochloa > Hsuehochloa calcarea. Next base: position 12,927,845 of record CM070603.1, read on the forward strand.
AATCAAATGTCCACCTTTTTGCAATAAGTGCAATGGTACTTGGTACCACTAGAAGAAGCACCATTTGAATTAATACAAGGTTGGGCAAAACCTGCAGATTTAAAAGATGTTTTTGCGAGGTTGGGTTTTGAATTCAATTAAACCTTTTCCAAGACTTGAATGACTTTTGGGTTTGAATTGTCTTGAAAAGAATTGAATCCTAAACCTTGCTTCTTATAAGGAGTTTTAGACTTGTCAAGAATCATGTTTAATTGTTTCTTACCTTTAGAAAATTTCTCTAATGTATCATGAAGGTAAGCATTTTCTTTTCTCAAGTTAACACAAGAATCACAAGTTTTATTCATAAATTTTTCCTTATACAAAGCAATTTCAAGCTTAAGAGTGGAACATGAAGCACAAGTAGTATTTTCAATATTGTCCTTAAGCTTAGCATATTTGACTCTAGCAGCTTCTAAGATATCTTTGATTTCACGTTCTTTTTCTAAGCATGAAGTGCAAGGGCTAGAATCAAAAACATCAAAAGCAATCAATTTACTAGATTCTAAACATTTTTCACAAGGAGCACTTTTAATTTCATTTAGTTCAGATTTAGCATTCTCAAGTTGTTGTACACAAATATTATGAGCAGATTGTAACTTGGTAATTTCAGAATGCATAGCATGACAAGATAAACATTCATCAGGTTCAAGAGTCTTAGCAGTTTTAAGCTCTACTTTCAATTTGTTAATCTTTGACTCTAATTTCTTATTTTTTGTCATAACAAATTCTAGCGCTTCATCTTGACTAAGCAATTGCTCAACTATAGAATCATATTTAGCAGAAAGCTCATCATAAGAAAAAGATACCTCATCATCATCAATGTCGTCGGTGTCAGCCATGAAGCACATGCCAGTGAAGTCTTTGGCCTTCCCTTTCTTTTTGCCTTGAGGGATCTCCTCCTCCTTGTCCTCCTCACTCCCAGTATCCACATCGCTCAAGGATTGATCCTCAAAAGCGGCAAGGACACGGTGGCGCCTTCACAAGCTTATTAGCCTCATACCTTGATTTGTTGAAAGGAGGCTTCTTCCAAGTCGGCTTTCCTTCCTTATGATTTCTCTTACCTTTCACTTGGGGCAATTTGCGGATATGATTGAGCTCACCACATTCATAGCATGTCACCGGACCACCTCTCTTTTGTTTCTCACATTATTGTAGGCCGTGTGAATTTCTTAGCTAGAAGAGCTAACTCTGCTTTGAGAATACTTTCAAGCTCCTCTTCATGAATAGCAGATAAACAAGCAAATGAAAATCGGAAGAAGATTCACAAGAGTCATCAAAAGCCTTTTGAGAGGATGCGCTACCAAAGCTAAATTATCTTTCTTAGGATGATCAACTCTTTTAATTTCATGAGTCTTGAGTTTACTATAAAGCAATTCTAAAGTAAGACTTGAAAGATCAACATTTTCTTCTATAGCGGTAGCTTTCATCTCCCACTCCTTGGTGTTGATTGCGGCCAAGAGATGGGTGGCATTTTCAGATTGAGAATATTCAATATCAACGACTTTCATTTGATTAATTACTTTATTAAAGCGATCGAAAATGTCATCGATGCTCTCTCCAGACGCATCTCGAATTTATTGTACTCACGCTTGTAAACAGTTTGGCGCACCTTTTTGATTTGGGACGAACCCTCATGATATGTTTGAGAGTGTTCCAAATTTCATCTTGATTGAAAGATTGCAAATTCTATCATATTCTTGTCTACCAAGTGCACCATATAAAAGATTCTTAGCCTTATTGTTGTTAGCCAAAAGAATTGCGAAGCGGTGTAGCAATTTCGGGAATAACCAATGAGGCTCTAACAACATCCCAAATAGCTTGTCCTCGCTCTCAAGAAAGACGCGCATACGATTCTTCCAATAGGCATAGTCGTGCCCATCGAAGATATGCGGTTTAGTAGAAAACTTATCCATCGCCAAAGTTCGATGACCGGTTAAGATCAAGATTGAACTAGCAGGGCTCGATACCACTTGTTGGACCGTAAAAGCGACTAGAGGGGGTGAATAGGAACACGCTCACTTTTTCACAAATTATGAACTCAATACAATTTAACTCCGGTAGCTATTAGAAAGCTATGAAGATCAATATACCAATCTGTGGAAGACTAGTATTGAATCAATTAAACCCTAAGCAATATAACAAAATCAACTAAGATTACCAAGACTCACGGACGCGGCGGTCGACCGTTATACTCAACCGGTCGGACGATTGCGGGCGGTCGATCGGCGGCGTTGTCTTTGGCGGTCGGACCGCTCAAAATCGATCGGACCGGTGATGACGGGCGATCGGACGGCCGACTCGAACCGATCGCAACAGATAAATCACCCGATGGCGAAGTTGCAATTAGGTGAAACTTTTGATTCTCAACTCCAATCTTTATGAAACTTTGCACACACCTTCTATATGCTATTGAGGACCTATTCCAATCGAATATTATGATAATTCTTGGAGCGATCTTGAGCAATTGCCAATTGATTAACGAAGGTCTAAAACCGGGCAGAACGAAAACTTGATCCTAAAGCTTGTTCGTGAGGATTGATGATCAAGATGATGCTAGATAGATTCACACATATCACAACAAGCTAATTCACGTGAAAGAATCAATCACAAACTCGTGGATCAAAGAAAGCCCTAAAAACACGAAATTGAAAGCAAGAGCGAAAAGAGACTTATCTCAAGCAAACCTTGCATAGATTGATTTCGTGATTGATCTTTGGATTACATCCACACCATCATGGATCGATGAGACAATCAAGGATCACGAAATTCTCCTCAAACCATCAAGAGCCCTAGCCTCCACCTCAACTCCCTAAAGACAATTAGGGTTTTGAAACATAAAAGGCGAGAGAGAGAGGTGCACCACCATCTCCTCCTATTTATAGTGGAGGCCTAAAACTCTTAGGGTTTGACTTAATTGGGCTCCGTTAAGGCCCACTAACAAGCGGGTCACACACGCACGCGCAGGCGCCGTCTTTAACTTTTGACCTAAACCGCTTCACCATGTGCCATGGATTCGCCAATAGGTCACCCTTGTCCATCTTGTGTCACGCTTGAGTCGTTGACCTCACCCGCATCGTCGATCGTTACGGACCTCAACTCTTCAAGTCTAGTCCCGATTCTCCTCGCCGTTGACCGTCGTTGACCACCAAGCTACTGCACAACCACGGACAAGAAAACACGTGTTCGGGAACAAGTTCTTCACAACTTGACCCATGTTAGTCAAAACATGCATCATGCAAATCATATGCCATGAAACCAATGACTTTGACCTAACAAAACAACATCGCCACGAAGTTGGCCGGCGTTCAAGTAGTTCACGGTCGACCTCTCCAGTGAGCGGTCGGACCGCCATGGCGGTCGGACCGCTCCTCGTGAGCGGCGGACCGCCCCTGGGACTTAGCGAAATTCAAGCTCCCAAAACCAAACCTTCCGAAACTTTAAACCAATAGAACTTTTCACTGGAGACTCCAAAAATCATGAGACCAAGTGCATTGGGATCCCCTTACTTGTCTACAACACCTATTTTTGGCCCAGCTCGATTTGAACACTTTTGGTCATCGCCGGTCCGACCGCCCCAGATGGCCGGTCCGACCGATATTGGACCGGTCGGACCGCCGTGCAAGGACGGTCGGACCGCCTCGAGCAAGATAAGCTCAGTAACTTTGTCGAAAACGCGTGAAACGACAAACCGTAAACGCCATTGCCAATTGTCACATCATCCTAAGATCTGGAGCATATCCCCATGAAATCCACAATCTCCCCCTTGATGAACACATTGGCAATTATCCGAAAAATGTAAGTAAGAGGTTTGAAAACGAGTTTACTCGCGGTTTTTACGCACAAAGGCACAACTTGGTCCATAAGCAAGAAAAAGCAATGTAAATGACCAAGGCGGCATCGAATAGTATAGGCATGTGAGACAAGGCAAAAGTAAGCATAAACACTTTGATTTCGAAAAAAGGTCAAAATTCTCACATGAGGTCCATATGAAAGAACAATTGTTCAATTGACCTATGATCATTGTGAGGATAAAAGAATGCAATTCAAGTTCGAATATTCAATAAGACAATAAGAATGCAACTCAAGAACTCCCCTCACTATGATCATCAAATTTCAAATTTTCGTTTCTCCCCTTTGTATAAACTTCTCCCCCAATCTTCTCATTAACACATCTTCTCCAAATAAGGGTAGCAAAGAAATATTACACATCATCTCCCAAAGAAATATCTTTTCATTTAACACATCTTCTCCCCTTTGACAATGGATTCATCAAGGAATCACGCCTTCCTCTCATCCAGGATAACAAATAGAGAATAAAGAAAGAAGCGAAACAAAAGAAGCATAAAGAAGAATATGCATGAAGTGCAATGGGTGGCTTCAATTTTTGTATTTTCAATTTTTGATTACAAGAAGCTTTGGAGATTACCCAAAAGAACAAGCTAGTATCTCTAATAATGCACAAACGACATATCAAGCTGATAAATATTAGCAAGATCATGGTAAGACATATATATCAAAGCTAAGCACAAAGGCTCAAAAGTAAAGCGATAGATTTGATCAATTTAAGCAACGCTTCAAATTCAACAAGTTCATCAACGAGGATCCTAAAGTGAAATTGGCCATGTCAAATGTCAAAGTGAGATCAAAAATCTAACAAAGACCACATTAAGAGTCAATCAAGTCCGTATTGAATCATTTTGCTCAATATTTTGTAAACGCCCATTTGTCAACATTTTTCTCATTTGCATTGAATATTGAAGTTGACTAATGATCTAACTTAGTGACAAGATCCCGGACTAGGAGCCATCCACAAACTCATCCTAAGCTTCACCAAAAGTTGATTAAAGGTATATCTTAGTAAAGAAGATCCCGGACTAGGAGCCATCCACAAACTCTTTCTAAGCTTCTACAAGGCGACAAATCTTGAGGTTCATGTCATTTCGACAAGCGGTCCCATGAGATCGTCTGTTCATCAAACTATCTCCAAGTTCATGTCATTTGACAAGCAGTCTCGTAAGAATAGTTTGGCACAATTTAAGCATAAGACAATCTTGATTTTCATTTTTCACAAGAGCAGTTTTAGAATCTCAAGAACACAAAAGCTCAAGTAATGGTCAATTTTAGATCAAAGAGCTAACAAAGCAATTCTGACAGGGCCAATGTCACAAGAGGAGCACTAATTACGCAACTCGCTAAAACATCCACAAATTGCAATTTCTTAGTTTGAGTTGTTTAAAAGGTTCTAGCTCATATAGCAAAGACTTAGCTACACATGTAAAAGCATGATAATTCTAGCAAGTCAAAGAACTAGACATGACATTGAGCAAGAATTGAAATACAAAAGCTCTAAAGGGTAATAGGCAAAGCTTCATCAATTTTTAAAGATAAGCAGAAAATCTTATATTACAATGCATCTTTTTGGATTTTTCATACCACTTGCTGTAACCACTTGTTGTTACCACTTGTTGGATTTTTCATATGAATGCAATATGATACAATGAGATGCAAATAAAAAGCCTAAAAACTTAAAAAGTTCAAAAAGATCACTAAGTTCAGAAAAAGAACAATAAAAGATCAAAAGAACAAGGAAAGATAAGAAAAGATCAAACTCCCCCTCAAACCAACCCATAAGGATAAATTACCCCTAACTCGCTTCTTAAGGAGGAAAATCTGGTTTGATCTAAAGGCTTGGTAAGAATATCTGCCAATTGAGCTTGGACTCTCTGAAGTGCATCACAATATCACCTTTTCAACATGATCTTTAAGGAAGTGAAAGCGAATGTCTATGTGCTTAGTCCTAGAATGTTGCCTTTGGGTTTTTAGCAATATTAATAGCGAAGTGTTATCACAGAAAAGAGGAACACTAGCAAAGTTTAACCCATAATCTTTCAAAGTTGACGTCATCCACAAAATCAGCTCTGACAACTAGCGTGACTACATACTCCGCTCGTGATGGATTGTGCAATGTAAGACCGCTTCTAGAAGACCAAGATACAAGAGAAGTGCCTAGGAAGTGACAGGTGCCTGAGGTACTCTTCCTATCTAACCGACAGCCCGCAAAATCAGAATCTGAAAAACCTCTAATGGACAAAGCTGAAGAGCAGGAATACCAAATGCCATATAAGAGGGTAGAGTGTAAATACATGAATATGCGCTTAACGGCTTGGCGATGGGAAGTTCTCGGAGACGCCTGAAATCTTGCACAAAGGCATACCGTGAAGTGAATGTCGGTCTCGAGGCCGTCAAATCTGAAGGGAGCCGATCATCTTTGCGGTACTCGCGTTGATCCACGACTTCTCCTTCCTCATCTGGATCCAAAACAGTCGAAGTTGCCATGGGAGTGGAAATTGGCTTGCAGTCACCCATGTTGAAGCGTTTGAGTAGATCTTTAGTGTACTTCGTCTGATGGATGAAAGTTCCTTCCTTGCATTGCTTGATTTGAAGTCCCAAAAAGTAATTAAGCTCTCCCATCATACTCATCTCAAATTCCACGGACATAGTGTCGGAAAAGTTGGAAACAAGAGCATTAGAGGAACCACCAAAATAATATCATCCACGTAAATTTGAGCAAGCGAAGTCATTGTCACGTCTAAGAATAAATAGAGTTTTATCCACTTTACCCATCTCAAAATTATTTTTAAGCAAGAAGGTCTTAAGTCTATCATACCAGGCTCTAGGGGCTTGTTTAAGACCATACAATGCTTTAGATAGCTTGAAAACACGATTTGGATATTTAGGATCCTCAAAACCGGGGGTTGCTTAACATACACTTCCTCATCTATGAAACCATTTAAAAGGCACTTTTAACATCCATCGATATAATTTAAAACCTTTTGATGCAGCAAATGCAAGTAGAATGCGAATGGCTTCTAGTCTAGCAACAGAGCAAATGTCTCATCAAAATCTAACCCCTCAACTTGGAAACCACAGAGCTACCAATCGGCTTTATTTCTAACCACGAACCATCCTCACCTTGTTTATTCTTAAACACCCAGCGGGTTCCTATAACATTATGACCACTAGGAGGTTCTACTAGGTTCCAAACTTTGTTTCTTTCAAAATTCTCTAACTCCTCATGCATGGCATTTACCCGGCTAGAATCGGATAAAGCATGTGATATATCGCGGGGTTCAAAAGAAGCAACAAAAGCCGAATGAGAGTAGAGATTTGGATCATTATACAGAGCGAGTGACTCGCTCATGTAGATTACCTATTATCATTCGGAGGATCTTTGTCTCTGAATGCGAAGTGGGCGCCCGGGTGAGATACGTTTCTTGAACTCAGCAGTCACTGCGATGATGAAGGTGAAGTAGGCGTAGCGAGTTCTTGTATCAAATGGGCGCCGATGCGCGCGAGATGAAGGAATGATATTAGCCGTCCTCATCTTCCTCCACAAAAATGCTCTCTGTCACTGTAAATCATCTGTAGCAATAGATCTAGCTCGTGGCTAGTCTCATCAAAAGTGACATTACAAGTCTCTGAATAATGTTAGTCTCGATATTAAAAACCGAAAACCCTCGAATGAGCGGGATAACCCGAAATAACCCATCAAAAGTTCTTGATTCAAATTTATCTAAGTTGCTGTCTTAAGAATAAAACATTTTGATCCAAAAACTCGAAAATGCGAAGCAGAGGGTTTTCTACCAAAGCGAAGCTCATAAGGAGTCTTGCCTAAAGAAGGTCTCAAAAGACACGATTTGCAATATGGCAAGCGAGTAGCAATAGCTTCGCCCAAAATCTCCTCGGTGTGTTATACTCATCTAGCATCGTCCTAGCCATTTCGACCAAGGTCCTATTCTTCCTTTCCACCACGCCATTTTGTTGAGGGCGTGTGGAGAGGAGAAGCGATGCTCAATACCACGCTCGGCACAAAAGAAGCAAAGAAGCATTTTTGAACTCCGTGCCATTATCACTGCGAATCGCTCTCAAAGCACCGGGAAGCTCGAAGCCAAGCGAAGAACAAGATCATGAAAATAACCAAAAGCTTCATCTTTTGAAGTAAGAAAGAACACCCAAGTATATCTAGAAAGATCATCAACTATAACAAGAATATACCATTTTCCACCGTAATGGGACTCTAGCGGGACCAACAGTATCCATATGAAGCAACTGTCACAGTCGTCGGTCATAACCATAGTCCTGAGAAGGGTGTGGCGGCAACTTGTTTGCCATGCCTACAAAGCGCTTTATCTGACATCTTTGCGACTTTGAGCTTAGGCAAACCTCTCATGAGATCAAGGTTGCTAACTCGTGTCGATGATCAAAACCAATGTGCCCCAAAGGTCGATGCCAAAGCAAAATCGAAAGAAGATGTAAGCAAACATTTAAGAGATCCGGCAAGAGATTACGAAAAATCACCTCAAAAATTCTACCAACTCTAGAGATTCCAAACACAAGCTCACTAGTACAATCAAGCACACGACAAGCATTTTTCTTAAAAACAGTCTCATAACCATCATCAAGAAGCTGAGAAACAGAAAGGAGATTATACCTAAGCTTGTCCACAAGAGCGACATCCTTTAGAATGAATTTGTTGTTTACCCTAATTGATCCTGTTCCTTCAATCCGCCCTTGTGTATCATCTCCAAAAGTGATGAAATCATCACCTGTTGCTCGCGTGAAAGAGGTGAACCATTTTGAGTTCCCGGTCATGTGGCGTGAACATCCGGAGTCAACAAACCACGTGTTCTTCCCCTTTCCGCGGTAATCCTAAAAATCAAGGAGCAAAAGAACGATGTATCTCAATACTGGGATTAGATAAACAAGATTTAGGAATCCAGTACTAAGACACACGTCTGCAAGGAGTATACAAACCAGAAGTACTATCCTTGAATTCATTTAACATTCGGTTATGAGCAATGTTTAAATTAAAATGAGACTTGAATCGTCCATGGCGATCTGGCCGGCTTTGTCTTTGTGGTCGAGCCGGTGACCAAACCGGTCGACCGGTGACCACAATGATCGAGACCTTGATCGATACACATTAGAATTAGGATGTCTAGAAACATAATGATTTGCATGAGATAAAAATCCTAATCCGTGTTTATTCTTTTCAGTGTTACCATGTCTCATAGAAGCTCTATGTTGCATGAATGAACTTCTATCAAAATTTTTCCTATCATTTTTCAACCTACGCCAACAATATTCAATCAAATGTCCACCCTTTTTGCAATAAGTGCAATGGTACTTGGTACCACTAGAAGAAGCACCATTTGAATTAATACAAGGTTGGGCAAAACCTGCAGATTTAAAAGATGTTTTTGCGAGGTTGGGTTTTGAATTCAATTAAACCTTTTCCAAGACTTGAATGACTTTTGGGTTTGAATTGTCTTGAAAAGAATTGAATCCTAAACCTTGCTTCTTATAAGGAGTTTTAGACTTGTCAAGAATCATGTTTAATTGTTTCTTACCTTTAGAAAATTTCTCTAATGTATCATGAAGGTAAGCATTTTCTTTTCTCAAGTTAACACAAGAATCACAAGTTTTATCCATAGATTTTCCTTATACAAAGCAATTTCAAGCTTAAGAGTGGAACATGAAGCACAAGTAGTATTTTCAATATTGTCCTTAAGCTTAGCATATTTGACTCTAGCGCTTCTAAGATATCTTTGATTTCACGTTCTTTTCTAAGCATGAAGTGCAAGGGCTAGAATCAAAAACATCAAAAGCAATCAATTTACTAGATTCTAAACATTTTTCACAAGGAGCACTTTTAATTTCATTTAGTTCAGATTTAGCATTCTCAAGTTGTTGTACACAAATATTATGAGCGATTGTAACTTGGTAATTTAGAATGCATAGCATGACAAGATAAACATTCATCGAGTTCAAGAGTCTTAGCATTTTAAGCTCTACTTTCAATTTGTTAATCTTTGACTCTAATTTCTTATTTTTGTCATAACAAATTCTAGCGCTTCATCTTGACTAAGCAATTGCTCAACTATAGAATCATATTTAGCGAAAAGCTCATCATAAGAAAAGATACCTCATCATCATCAATGTCGTCGATGTCACCATGAAGCACATGCCGGTGAAGTCTTTGGCCTTCCCTTTCTTTTTGCCTTGAGGATCTCCTCCTCCTTGTCCTCCTCACTCCCGGTATCCACATCGCTCAAGGATTGATCCTCAAAGCGGCAAGGACCCGTGGCGACCTTCACAAGCTTATTAGCCTCATACCTTGATTTGTTGAAAGGAGGCTTCTTCCAAGTAGCTTTCCTTCCTTATGATTGCTCTTACCTTTCAACTTGGGGCAATTTGCGGATATGATTGAGCTCACCACATTCATAGCATGTCACCGACCACCTCTCTTTTGTTTCTCACATTATTGTAGGCCCGTGTGAATTTCTTAGCTAGAAGAGCTAACTCTGTTTGAGAATACTTTCAAGCTCCTCTTCATGAATAGCGGATAAACAAGCAAATGAAAATCCGTAAGAAGATTCACAAGAGTCATCAAAAGCCTTTTGAGAGGATCTGCTACCAAAGCTAAATTATCTTTCTTAGGATGATCAACTCTTTTAATTTCATGAGTCTTGAGTTTACTATAAAGCAATTCTAAAGTAAGACTTGAAAGATCAACATTTTCTTCTATAGCGGTAGCTTTCATCTCCCACTCCTTGGTGTTGATTGCGGCCAAGAGATGGGTGGCATTTTCAGATTGAGAATATTCAATATCAACGACTTTCATTTGATTAATTACTTTATTAAAGCGATTGAAAATGTCATCGATGCTCTCTCGGGGCGCATCTCGAATTTATTGTACTCACGCTTGTAAACAGTTTGGCGCACCTTTTTGATTTGGGACGAACCCTCATGATATGTTTCGAGAGTGTTCCAAATTTCATCTTGTGATTGAAAGATTGCAAATTCTATCATATTCTTGTCTACCAAGTGCACCATATAAAGATTCTTAGCCTTATTGTTGTTAGCCAAAAGAATTGCGAAGCGAGTGTAGCAATTTCAGAATAACCAGTGAGGCTCTAACAACATCCCAAATAGCTTGTCCTCGCTCTCAAGAAAAGGCGCATACGATTCTTCCAATAGGCATAGTCGTGCCCATCGAAGATATGCGGTTTAGTAGAAAACTTATCCATCGCCAAAGTTGGTGACCGTTAAGATCAAGATTGAACTAACAGGGCTCGATACCACTTGTTGGACCGTAAAGGCGACTAGAGGGGGTGAATAGGAGCACGCTCACTTTTTCACAAATTATGAACTCAATACAATTTAACTCCGGTAGCTATTAGAAAGCTATGAAGATCAATATACCGATCTGTGGAAGACTAGTATTGAATCCAATTAAACCCTAAGCAATATAACAAAATCAACTAAGATTACCAAGACTCACGGCCGCGGGCGGTCGACCGTTATACTCAACCGGTCGGACCGATTGCGGGCGATCGGACCGGCGTTGTCTTGGCGGTCGGACCGCTCAAAATCGATCGGACCGGTGATGACGGGCGATCGACCGGCCGACTCGAACCGATCCGCAGCGATAAAATCGGCCGATGGCGAAGTTGCAATTAGGTGAAACTTTTGATTCTCAACTCTAATCTCTATGAAACTTTGCACACACCTTCTATATGCTATTGAGGACCTATTCAATCGAATATTATGATAATTCTTGGAGCGATCTTGAGCAATTGCCAATTGATTAACGAAGGTCTAAAACAGGGCAAGAACGAAAACTTGATCCTAAAGCTTGTTCGTGAGGGATTGATGATCAAGATGATGCTAGATAGATTCACACATATCACAGCAAGCTAATTCACGTGAAAGAATCAATCACAAACTCGTGGATCAAAGAAAGCCCTAAAAACACGAAATTGAAAGCAAGAGCGAAAGAGACTTATCTCAAGCAAACCTTGCATAGATTGATTTCGTGATTGATGCTGGATTACATCCACACCATCATGGATCAGTAGACAATCAAGGATCACGAAATTCTCCTCAAACCATGAAGAGCCCTAGCCTCCACCTCAACTGCCCTAAAGACAATTAGGGTTTTGAAACATAAAAGGCGAGAGAGAGAGGTGCAGCCACCATCTCCTCCTATTTATAGTGGAGGCCTAAAACTCTTAGGGTTTGACTTAATTGGGCTCCCGTTAAGGCCCACTAACAAACGGGTCACACACGCACGCTTCGCGAAGCGCCGTCTTTAACTTTTGACCTAAACCGCTTCACCATGTGCCATGGATTCGCCAATAGGTCACCCTTGTCCATCTTGTGTCACGCTTGAGTCGTTGACCTCACCCGGCATCGTCGATCGTTCTGGACCTCAACTCTTCAAGTCTAGTCCCGATTCTCCTCGCCGTTGACCGTCGTTGACCACCAAGCTACCTGCACAACCACAGACAAGAAAACACGTATTCGGGAACAAGTTCTTCACAACTTGACCCATGTTAGTCAAAACATGCATCATGCAAATCATATGCCATGAAACCAATGACTTTGACCTAACAAAACAACATCGCCACGAAGTTGGCCGACGTTCAAGTAGTTCACCGTCCGACCTCTCCGGTGAGCGGTCGGACCACCATGGCGGTCGGACCGCTCCTGTGAGCCGTCGGACCGCCCATGGGACTTAGCGAAATTCAAGCTTCCAAAAACCAAACCTTCGAAACTTTAAACCAATAGAACTTTTCCTTTGGAGACTCCAAAAATCATGAGACCAAGTGCATTGGGATCCCTTACTTGTCTACAACACCTATTTTTGGCCCACTCGATTTGAACACTTTTGGTCATCGCCGGTCCGATCCGCCTTGAGATGGCGGTCCGACCGATATGGGACCGTCGGACCGCCCCGACGATAAGCTGTAACTTTGTCAGCGCGTGAAGCGACAAACCGTAAACGCCATTGCCAATTGTCACATCATCCTAAGATCTGGAGCATATCCCCATGAAATCCACAGTTTTAGACTCTGGAGCCTGTTGAAAAGAGAACGTGTATAATGCTTTGGCACAAAACGAGCACGCATCTTTGTCTTCATATCAGCCTAAGTGGCCACGGGTGGTTCTCCCCGTTCGGCTCGTTGGCGCTCCACTTGGTCCCACCACACAAGAGCATATCCATCAAATTCCACGGCTGACGCGCTTCAATTTTACTGTCTTGAGCAGTGGCATAAGCGAAATAATTTATCCACTTTCAACTCACATGTGAGGTACTCTTCAGGATCAGTTCCACCTTGAAATTTGGGAATGCTGAGCTTGACCTTTCCCAAATCATCATCTGCATGCTGTCGGTGACGATAATTATCATTGCGGTGCAACTGAAGGTCGTCATCCCAATCAACATCATATGCCGCAGCACCACCTCGACCAAAGCATTGAGCACGTCCACGGCCACGTCCAGGGCCAGGAGTATGCCTTGCGTTAGCAACTGCATGGTCACGGGTCATGCGCTCAGTACGTGCATCAAAGTTAACATGGGCCTCGTCGGCTTCTGGACCATCTACACTTCCAACATCTCCTCAGTTGCCCCCAAGCATCTCCTTGAGTTCAGCAATGCCTTGTCGTAAGGTATTGATCTCATTAGCAACTTGCAACTACCCACTCTGCATGTCCTCACCAATGACTGCAGCCACATCATCCAGATTCTTCCGGAACTCCCGTTGCAACCCAGCGCGCAATGCATCAAATCGGTACTGCGGGACTGATGCATTAGGATCCTCCACCTCCGCTTCAAATCCTGCCATGGTTAGTGAAGCACAGAACAAAGTATAGGTGTGTATATGTAGAGGTCACTCAACTCACAATCCTAACAAGGTGAAGTTTCTTTACCTTTCCGAAAGGAATTAAGATCAACAAGACTTACACTTCAGGGCAGCAGGAACCACAAGGTGATATGTGAGCGAATTTCAAGAGCAAAGCTATGCACGGCACATGAGTTTATTGGAGTTTGGTAGGGAAAGTGTATACCTACTCAATTATGCAATTCTAGGTTGTTAAGCTAAGTAATAATCCAAGCTAGAATACTTTGCCTAGGTGCTGATCCAGAAGGTTTAAGCGAAGTGTATGAATGCACAAGCAAAAATGAATGTGACTTAAAGCAAACAATGAAGGAACTAGTGAGAGGCAATCGGAATTTGAGATTGAACTAGTTCGTTTTGCACTAGGTACTAGGAGAGACGCTAGCCAATTGCACAAGTATTTTCGCTCTATCTTCTTGTTTCCTTTCCAACGGATCAAGAAACACCCCAATCGGAGGTCATATGCAAAAGTTAGGATTTTCTTTTTTTATACTCTTTTCTTTCATTTTTTTTCTTCTTTTTTGAATACCGAGGCTCTTTCTATATACAGCTGCCTTTTCCTTTCTTATCTCTTTAACAATGACCGAATAGGGTTAACCTCTATGTTGCGCAAACTTCACAAATAAGCAAAGTGCAAACAATCTTAAAGAGCAGCCCTGGTGCAATATCAACAGCTAGTCTCAAGATGAAAGGATATAAGTGATGTGCAAAGATCCAAAGTGGTTCGGCCGGCTACGGTTAAGTGGGCCGAACTCAATTTGTGGCAACTGGAATCGGATACGAACTCCCCCCAAGTGGAATTCGAAAAGGACTCTTGTGGATCAAATTTGGACAGCAACCAAGAGACCGAAACCAACTCCACAAACTTGGTAAGATATATTCGGCCAGCCCAACCCAGCAAGGATGGCGTGCTAGGGTTTGCAAGTGGCGGCTAGAACAAGATGGGATTTGACCGAACCAAGAGAGGCGGCTAGGGTTTGCACCCTTCGGCCGAAACAAGAACTGAAGATGATTTTTTTTGTGTCAATTTAGCGGATGCAAAGATAAAGCTATACAAAGGATCACACGAATCTGCACGTAAACAAAGTTTCCAATGGACGAAAACTTAACTAAACTCACATAAACTAACAGATTGAACTACGGTTAACCTAATTTTTTTTGCGGCTTTAGCTAAATAGGACAGAAAATAAGAACAACTAATTAAAAGGATAAAGATTCTACCGAGGACACCTGACGCTCTGATACCACCTGATGCGGGGTGCACGATCTTCTCGACGTAGAACCTCTTGATAACTTGTGTATCCTGACGAACCACCAGCTGATCCCCCGCGTCAATGCACGGACTTGCAACTCTATGGAAAATTCGCCCAAACACACACTTGATTGGATCCTCGTGACCTGGCGAAGATCATCGAACCCTTAATTCCAGTGAAATGCAAGAACGATCCCTTGTTCTCAACGCCCGATTCATACATTTTGGCTATAAGCACAACAGGAGAATCAAGCAAAAGCTTTGAAAATATATTAAACGTGGTCTGCCTTACAATGGGGGTCTAACCCTTAATATATAGCCTTGGCCTAAGGTGAAAGAATTATTCCATTTGGAGTTAGCAAGTGAAAGTTGTTGTAGTTAGCAAAACGCTGAACCACGTTGTTCAACCTTTTTTGTCGAATGGAATTGTACAGAATAAAAGTAGAATATTCCATCACATGGAACCATCCCATCCCGCACCGTTTGGTTCCATTCATCCAACCAAATGCGAGGATGACCTCATATCCTGAACGGAACCATCCCGTTCATCCTCATACCACGAACCAAACGCACCCTTAGTCTCTCGTGTGACTGTATGGGCCAAAGGCCGAACATAACGGGTAGCCCCGTGCAGTTCAAACGGGCTAGAATAGGATTGGGTTGTTCCCGGTTTGTGGGGTGAATCGCTAAATACTCTAGTGGGTTTGGATAGATTGGGCTGTGTGCTTGAATATTTGGGCTAGGTTAGGGTTAGGGCTGGGCTTTGGCTCATTACCAGGCCTCCCGATCGCGTATACCGCCGTATATTGGATCAGAGGCCGGACGATGTACCTCTGGGCTTGGTCTTGATGGGTTGACATGTGGGTAAAGTAATTACACGCTTCATTTTATGGCGGATTTGCATATTTTCTAAGTATGCCGTTTGTACAGTACGTCATGCAGTTTTTTAGTGCCGTAGGCTGCTATCGATTGGTATAGCTGGAAATGCGCATTGCTCAAACAAAAGAGTAGCGACTTAGGGTCGAAGCTTGCAACTAATGCTATTAACATTAATTATCATTTTTGAGTTACAACTAATGCTACAGAGGCATAGCTTAATGTTAATGGCTAGTTGCTCTTTGTGTACCGTGGACGTGGTCATGCTTCTGTTGGATCGGTGCAAGGTGCGCCGTTGTTGGAGTCCACGCGGGGGCAACTTCCTCCTGCATGCGTGGTAAAGGGTCCGCGTGGGGTGGCACGAATGTGAACCTATGAAACATCCTAATTTTTAAGCTTTCAAAAATCTTCTTGTGTGCAATAGGTCTTCAAAAAATTTCGCCAATTTTTCTTGAGTTAATAAAGTATAATTGGGAATATACGATATTAAAATAATTTAATATGAATAAATTAAGCTTTCATTAAATGCAAAACAATTTTGTTTGAGTTCCTTGCATTCCACGTTATTTTCTAAAATTTTCTTGGAATTTTCTAAGTTCAATTAGTATTTATTTTGACTCTTTAGAATTTCCAGTATTTTCTTAATTTCAATTGCTTTGTGGGTCGAATTGGATCGGCCCATATTTCCATCCCTTCTTCCGACAAGGCCAAGGTCCATTCCACTCCTCTTTGCCCGTGGGTCATGTCGGCCCATCTCCTCTTTGCCTCACCCCGGTCAGGGCACCACTTGCACCCCGCCACCCTTCCCTTCGCGCCTCGGCCCCTCGCTAATGCAGCCCAACTAATCTTGGTGGCCCAGCTCCCAAATACTAACCCTACCTTGAGGCCACACGCCACGGAACATCTTTGCCGCCATTAACCCCGGCGATGGCGGTATGCGTTGCCGCTTACGTGTGCACGGCGTGGGCCATTGCCGCCCTCGTTGTGCGCGGCAATGCCTCGGGCTATAAATAGCCTGGGTACCTTCGTTGTGTGCCCCTCGCATGCCCCGCCGTTGTCATATCCACCACCGCCCGAGCGTCGCGCTATGGTCAAGCTTCCTGCGTGTCCGGGCGCCGCCACCCCCAAAACCTCGTCATTGCGTTCCCCATCGCCTTGGTGAGTGCCGCTTGAATCCGCTCGCGTCATAATGCGTTCTACACCCCAATCTATATTTTCCCTCAATTAATTTGAAGTTTTCTCTGCCACGTGGAGAGATCAGTGTCGTCTTCCTCAACTTCGATCCACCGCCTTCACTGTCGAAATACTCCGCCTTCACAGTCGAAATCCTCCGCCACCGGTGAGCCATTGCCTCCATCTACCCTCCCATTCCTTCCTCATCACCTTGCCATGTAGGGCATGTGTCCACGCCGATGGAACACCATGACCTCGCTATTTTTGATGAGAGCAGACCCTCTCGCCGCCTCTCTCCGTCTCCCTCTGGAGGTGTTGTTCGCTGGTTGTCACGCCCATGTCACCAGGTTCCCCGCGTCGTCCTCTTTGTGATGCATACCACCACATGCACCACTGTGGTTGCCACCGCCGGTGACCATGGAGAACCAAGAACCTCCACCGCCACCAGCGCACATTGTCGCCCTGTCAATGCCACCTCCCTTCCACATCAGCACCATCCTCGCCTTGTCATTGCCCACGTGGCATGGCGGATCAAATCACCTCTCACCTATCGTAGGCCCTTCATGTTAGCCTCGGCATTGAATCCAAACCCCAGTTCATATTCCATGAGACATGGTCCATCACGAGACAAGGCATTGGCGTGTAGGCGCACATGTTAGGCCAACCTCGGTCAACCCTCTCTCCCTGAGCTTGGTCCATAGACTAGTGGTCCTACCCAACCTCCTCTTTGCCTTTTCTGAAATTCCCAAAATGCAAAGCTTCCAAAATATTCCCTCAGTTCCACCTGTCAATGACTCCTACTCTCACTCTCACTGCCTTTTCTTTTTCTTGAATTTCCCTCTCGGCCAAACTTCTGAGAGTCCAAACTTCGATTGACCTGATGATCATATCTAAATTCATATAAAATCAAGACCTACCTTCCAATACCTTTATTTCTCACTTTGGAGTTTATTTGATTTGTCTTTTTTTTTATTTTGTTTGTATTTGTATCTTCACTCGCATTAGATGTTGACATTCGGGAATCGTTCGGAGGAACTAGAATGTGAGAGCCCCCGGGGATTTAACTTGTAATGCTTAACTATCCCAACAGTCCTAGCATCACAAGAGAAATTCCTAACTCTCGGTGTATTATGTACCTCCCAGGAGCAGTACACATACACCTTCAAAAACAATCAAGCAATACATGAGTATTACAATACCGAAATCTGCACAATTTACAACATAATGGACATACAAAGTTCAGTTTCATACATAGGACTGACCGGCCAAATAGCATGATAAAATATCAAGTACGCAGCGAAAAATTATGGATAAACTGAAATAAAACCATGAATTAACCAACATTAGCGTCCTAATGGCTTGCCATAACCTGCAGGGCAACTAACTGGGGTTAAACCTTAGCAAATCGACATTTCTTGCAGATCTTTCCTTACTCGATTCGATCTCAGCACCTGCTATCCAGATTAGTAAATAAGAGAAAACAGTGAGTACATGAATATACTCATAAGACTTTACCAATCCTATACATAGCTACATACAAACTCTACTCAATGGAGAAGGCTATAGGGTTCATTTTCAGCACCAAGCAATCTTTCATTTGAAGTACAAGTAGTAGATTTAAATTGCAAGTGAGCAAACAATTTTTAATACTTCAAATAACAGCGATTAATTAGCATGAGACAACAACTAACATCAACAGGTGGTTGCCCATGTAGCACACAAACATAACATGAGAACCCACTCTCAATACCACCTGGTCCAGTTTTAAGTTTAAAATTACAAAATGTTGTGTCTAACTCTTGCACGACCTAGCCAAACGTGTCCATAACCAAGGACGTGGCTATTCGAATATATTATACCCTGCAGGGGTGCACAACTTTACCTACACGCCAGACCACTCCTTTGCCAAGCTATATAGCACACTTTCGAAGGTATGCCGACAGAGCTAAGTACTACGGAATATTTTCCAATGGAATATGTTAACTAAGAGCCGCCCATATGGGGGTTAACCTTCCGTGAACCGCCCTTGTGTGTGCAGATGGGGCTCCCACGGAGGACCCATACGTTGTGTCGGAGTCATCGGCCCAGCCTCAGCATCTGCCAATGCTCCACAAGCGAGGGAACCTAACCAGATCTTGAAGGATCGCAGGAAGGTTATGATAGCACAAAACAAAAAATTTACCACGCAACCAAGTAACCTCTGCTAGTAGTAGATCATGAGATTACCACTAGACGCGCCGACTCGTAGCGGAAGTAGAGTCGATGTAGCGAGTTGATGCGGTCGTAGTCGTACTCGCCACGCGTCCTCTTCTCCGAATAGTCGTACTCGCCACGTGTCTTCTCCTACGAGTAGTCGTACTCGCCGCGCGTGTGCCCTCTGAGTAGTCGTACTCGCCGCTCATCTGCTCCTCCGAGTGGTCGTACTGAGTTGCGGATCGTCCTAGTGCTGATGCTTCGCAACAACACCTCCAAGGTATCCACACGTACGGGGCAGGGGCACTACGCGCTGGAGTGCTAGCACCGGTGGCGTCGTTGAGGAAGGCGTGGCTATTAGGGTTTTGAAAAATTCTTCTAAAGATCATCACACCTCTTGCTACCGCCCCTCTATTTATAGGCATCCATAATGGGTTTCGTACTTGAGGCCCATTAGGAACTCGGGGCCTACAAGAATTCGGATCATCATCCAAATCAAATTCTAGCCCTTTAAGTGTGTGACCCTATAGGTTCATGTGTAATTGGCTGTGACTCAGAAACTCTTTTTCGACCACAAGTCGTTAGTTGTACCTAGCAGTACATAACGATTCCCAAACACATATAGAATATAACGGACGAACCTTAATGCAATATGATCTATGACCAGGTCCATATCACTAATGATTAGCTCATATCTCTATACGACCAGTTCATATTTGGTCTCGACTAATTCGTAACTCCTTACGACCAGGTTTCGACCATTTAGTGACCATGTTCGACCAGCCTACGACCCGCTCGTATCTGCATACAACTAGTCCGTATCTGATCGAACTGAAAGACCTTCTCGTGTATTCTCCATTTGCCTCACGATGTCTGGTTGAACTCCAGGTGAGATGTTATATCATCCATGGACTGTTCAATACTTTCTCGATCAAGTGTCAAATAACTTCATGTGGTCGACACGTCGACTACTAGTGGCATGGCCATGCACTTTCTTTATCCAACCACAACGAGGGGCCAAGAGACATCTCCCCTGTTATGTTAGGAGGGGTAAATCCCATATCCGACCAGTCACATCCCTCCGCATATTTGATAGCATACTCAAATGCTACCTTTATAACTACCTAGTTACGAGTAACGTTTGGCAACCCCTAAGAGTGCTACTACATATGTAGGAAACCATGTTGATCTCAGGTATAAGGATTATACATCATCATTGCTTGAGACCAACTAATGATACATAGAATCATCACAATCTCAATTATGTCTCAAGGTGGGTTTTTTTTCCAACACCATGTTCTCTAACATGTGTCCATATTTTTGGTTTGATATCTCCATATCCATGACTTGTGAAACATAGTCATCAACCAATACATATGCTAGTCTATTCATATGTGTTCTCATACGTTTCTGACCAGGGAACGTTTAAGAATAATCATCATAGAAATATAGAGTTTCACAATCAAGTCACATAGTTGATAATAAATATTATTGATATTATTGTATGAGCAAGATAACATATTATCCAATGTTATGAACATAATGAAATATAATCATATTTATGATTGCCTCTAGGGCATATTTCCAACAGTCTCCCACTTGCACTAGAGTCAATCATTTAGGTATCTAATACCGATAGCCCTTGTGTGCGCCTCATGCTTTGGCTGTGTGAGAGGATTTGATTATCTTGCCAAGTTGATTATGTACTTCATTCTGGAACTCCTTGAACTCCTTCTCATTCCACACCTAGGCACCTAAGTCCAATCAAAGAAGAAGAGGTGGGGGGCACGACCAAGTCACAAGAATCTGAAATGTAGCTTTGGTTAGCATTCACCTGATCATGTATTTGCTTAGCATGTCTTCTCGTGATTGGTCCTTGATATTGTCGATGCCAGAGAATATCTTGGTCAATCAAAAAGAAGAGGTGGGGACACGACCAAGTCACAAGAATCCAAAATGTAGCTTAGGTTAGCATTCACCTGATCATGTATTTGCTTAGCATGTCTTCTCGTGATTGGTCCTTGATATTGTTGGTCCTTGAGAATATCTTGGTCGCGAAGATGATCACCTTCAGCGTGGTCATTGAAGGTTGGGATGTCCTCATCATCCTCCCCCTCTTAAAAAGGAGTTGTCCTCGACTAGTTTGGTCCAAAGCATGGAGAAAGGTCAGAGACATGAAGGTCTCACTAACGCCATACTTTTTGGGAAGATCAGTCTTGTAGGTATTGTCATTGATCTTTTGAACCACTTTGAAAGGGCCATCTGCTCGTGGTTGTAGCTTGCATTTACGCTGGTCAGGGAAACGATCTTTTATGAGATGTACCCATACCAAGTCACCTGGTTCAAATAACATATTCTTTCTTCCCTTGTTTGCACGCCTCTCATACAGTTGGATCATCTTCGCAATATTCTCTCTTGCCTTTTGGTGAATCTTCTTGACATGTTCAGCACATTCGTTTGCATCCAAATTGATGTGCTCCTGCAACGGTAAAGGCAAAAGATCTATGGGAGCAGTGGGTTTGAAACCATATGCAAGTTCAAATGGACAAACTTTAGTGGTCGAATGTACCGCCCTATTGTATGCAAATTCCACATGAGGTAGACACTCTTCCCACATCTTCAAATTTTTCTTCAGAACAGCTTGAAGTAACATGAACAATGTTCGGTTCACGACATCAGTTTGTCCACCAGTTTGAGGATGGCATGTTGTAGAGAACAATAGCTTGGTCCCAAGATTTCCCGACAAGATCTTCCAAAAATAGCTAAAAAACTTGGTGTCTCGATCTAATACAATGGTGCGAGGCACACCATGTAATCGCACAATCTCCCTGAAAAATAATTTAGCAATATGTGAAGCATCCTCACTCATATGATAGGGAATAAAGCGAGCTATTTTGCTAAACCTATCAACGACAACAAAAATTGAGTGCCTCCCCCTCTTTGTCTGAGGTAAATCAAGAACAAAATCCATTGAAATATCCTCCCATGGAACATTAGGAATAGGTAAATGAATGTACAAACCATGAGAGTTCAAACGAGACTTAGCTTTATGGCATGTCTCACATCACAATACATATCTCTCAACATTCCACCTCAACTTTGGCCAAAAGAAATGGTCAGCCAACACACTCTCAGTTTTATTGGCACTAAAATGGTCTATAAGTCCTCCAGAATGAGCTTTCTGTAAAAACAATAGGCGAACAGAGTAATCTGGAATTTATAGCTTATTAGCGCAAAATAAAAAACCATCACGCAAATGAAACTTGTGCCAGCCCTTTCCATTACCATATTTGGAAAATGGTCCAAAAAATATGAGTCATGAACATACAAGGCATCAGCTACAACATTATCCTTCCCTTTCTTGTACTTGACAATGTAAGGAAAAGATTCAATGAATTCACTCCATTTTGCATGTCGTCGATTCAGTTTTAGTTGACCCTTAAGATGTTTCAAAGATTCATGGTGCAGTGTATCACAAATTCCTTAGGCGAGTAGTGTTGCCAAGTTTCCAAAGCTCCCACGAGGGCATACAATTCTTTATCATAAACAGAGTATTTGAGAGTTGGTCCACTTAACTTTTCACTAAAATAAGCAATTGGCCTACTTTCATGCATGAGTATTCCTGCAATCCCTATAACACTTGCATCAGTTTCAATTTCAAAAGTCTTACTAAAATCAAGAGTGCAAGGAGTGGTGCGATGTCAACAGCTTTTAGCTCTTCAAATGTCTTCTCTTGTGTCTCACCCCATTGAATAGGCACTGCTTTCTTTGTCAATTTGTGTAGCATCCTGTCTTTCAGAGTTTTGAAGATTTTCAAAATAAAAATAACCATTTGCTTTTATTGCTAAAAGCTTAATTGGAAATTTCATAAATAAAAAAATAGTTTAAAATGAATTAATCCAACTTCAATTAAATAAAACTTGGTTTAATTGGGTTTTCTGGTATTTTTAAATCAAAATTTTTATTTTTATTTTACGTGTTTTCTTGAATTTATTGGATTTTAAAATGGTTAATCCTTTTAGCCAAAAATTGAAAGTATTTTATTTGCAAAATTTAAAGAAAAATTAAAGTTGAAAATAATTTTATTAAGTTCCAAATAATCCAAGGAATATTTGTGTATTTTTCTAGAATTTTTGAACTTTATTTGCTATTTGTCTAAAGAACCTTTTCATTTGTTGCAATTTCTGAAAATCAAAAATTAATTTAAAATCTTCTTCACTGTTGCTGGGCTGAATTTCTTCGGCCCATCCCTATTCCTTCGCCCGGGCCCATTGCTCTCGCCCGACCTCCATGACCTTTCCTGGCCCGCTCCCTCTCTCTTTTCTCCCTCCCCACTCGGCTGCCCCTTAGAAGCTCTATCTGTTGGAAATATGCCTAGAGGTAATCATAGAGATGATGATATTTCATTATGTTCATGATTTTGATAATATATTATCGTGTTCCTTGAATGAATCATTTGTTATAGATCAATAAGTATGTGATTTGTTGGTGGAACTCTTTAAGTTATATGATGTCATTCTAAATGTATCCTGGTGGAGGTCACTTTGGTGGAACACGGTGACTCTATGACTAGCACATGTATTGATTGATGACCTTGTTTCACTGGTCATGGATATAGAGATATCGAATCAATAATGTGAGCTCATGTTAGAGAACATTGGGCTGTATAGACCCATCATTGAGACACTATTGATATTGTTATGATTCTATGTATCATTAGTTGGTCTCAAGCAATGATGATGTATAATCCTTAGACCTGAGATCAGTATGGTTCCCTACATGTGTAATAGCACTCTTAGGGGTTGCCAAACGCTACTCGTAACTGGGTAGTTATAAAGGTAGCTTTCGGGTATGCTATAAAACATGCGGAGGGATGTGACTGGTCAAGATGAGATTTGCCACACCTAACATAACAGGAGAGATGTCTCTGGGCCCCTCGTGGTGATCGGATAAAGAAAGTGCATGGCCATGCCACTAGTGGTCGAAGTGTCGACCACATGAAATTATCCGACACTCGATCGAGAAAGTATTGAACAGTCCATGGATGACACATGATCTCACCTGGAGTTCAACCAGATATCGTGAGGCAAAGGGAAAATGCATGAGTAGGTCGCTTAGTTCGATCAGTTATGGACTAGTCGTACGGAGATACGTGCTGGCCGTAGACTTGTCGAACGTAATCACAGAATGGTAAGAACCTGGTCGTAAGGAGTTACGAACTGGTTGGGACCAAATACGATATGGTTGTATGAAGATACGAACTAATCATAAGTGATGAGGATCTGATCATAAATCATATTACATCAAGATTCGTCCGATATATTCTATGTGTATTAGGGAATCGTTATGTGCTGCTAGGTACCGCTAACGACTGGTGGTCGAAAAATAGTTTCTGAGTCATAGCCGATTACACATGAACCTGTAGGGTCGCACACATAAAGGGCTAGGATTTATTTTAGATGGTGACCCAAATTCGTATAGGCCACAAGTTCCTAATGGGCCTCAAGTTCAAGGCCCATCATGGATGCCTATATAAAGAGGGGCGGTGGCATAGGGTGAAAAGAGAGGATGATCTTTGGAAGAACTCCTGAAAAACTAATAGCCACGCCTTCTCAACCACGCTACCCGTGCTAGCACTCCAGCACGTGGTGATCCTGCCCTGTACGTATGGATACCTCAGAGGTGTTATTGCGAAGCATTAGCACTTGGACGATCCGCGACTCGTGTCGATTATCGGAGTCAGAGGAGAAGTCGCATGGTGAGTACGACCACTCAAAGGAGCAGACACGCAGCGAGTACGACCACTCGAAGGAGGAGACGCGTCGTGGATACGACTATGACTGCATCAACTCGCCACAACGACTCTACTTTCGCTACGAGTCGGCGCGTCTAGCGGTAATCTCGTGATCTATTACTACCGGTGGTTTCTTGGTTGCGCGGTAAATTTTTGTTTATGCTATCGTAGCATGGCCGCGTTCCCTTCAGTGGTATCACATACATGCCGTCTAGTTTTAGATTCGGATTGGTCACATATTGTGATATATGGCAGTAATAGATGTGATCTATCTCTGTTTCTGCAGGTCGATTTGATCGTCCATGTGCATTGTTGGTAAGATGGGTTTCTTATTCGTTATTCCATGATCGTGCTTGCATGGTCGTATCACGACTTGCCTCTACCGGCCGGTTTCCGCCATCGGGGCAGACAGTGTTCGTAAATCCATTGGAGCACGTGAAGATCAATGTGGTTGATCAAATCGGAGTTACGATCGAATAGTACAAGATGTTTTATTGTGCTTGTTCACGACCAAATTGCATGATACTCCTACCGGTCGGAATTTCGCCATCGGAGTATGTCGTAGTGTGTGGTCGTTTTACGGGTACGTGCTGGGTATTCGGACCACGCTTATTGTGTAGTGTGTGTTCTTGTTGCCCGATACATTGTTATTCCATGCCTAACTCGTTGTTGTAGGGATTTATGTGAATAGTATGACCCATGATGTTTGAGATGCATGTATGTGTATAATGTTCATGACCTGTGTGTCATATTTATTGCAGCCCAAGGCTGTCTATATTTGTATAACGGCCTGCGTGTCGACTTCTGGTGCTAATTTACTCCTTGTAATTTTATCTCTAGTGCTGTTAGGAGTAATGGCTTAGTGGGAGTACTTGGAGGTTTTGGCAACTTAGAGACATGGCGAACAGGATGCTTGGCGATGAAGATCACCATTAGGAAGGGTCATACTATATCACAATGCAATTTGATTATCTGTGAATGCCCTTATATTCCTGTTCATTTATTTCTATGCATGTTATTTAATTGCTTGATATGCTTTCAACATGATAGAAGTAAATTTTTCTCAGATAATATTAAGTTAATTTGATGCCCTCCCAATTAGCTGCACCATCCATAGTCTTGTATTTTGATGGTAGGTCTTGCTAAAGCAGAGTGCCATTAATATTCCTTGACTAGATGGGTTTGTGTCGGATACTTACACGCAAGCATTGGTTTTACTTGACAAGGTCATCATAACGGTTATTGACCATGGGGCATAGGGTTGGGTGCGAGCATAGAGATCTTGCCCAACAACAAGAGTCATATAGAGATATGATTAGTAAAGGGTTGCTTACCATATTCACTAATCTTCTAGCGATGATGCCAAAGCTCACTAGTAGATTAGCGATTGTGGGTCTTGAATCACTAAATGTCATAAGAGGGATATGGTATTCAGTGGGAGTATTTTCATTAAATTGTTTAATAAAAGTTACTTACATCCAGTTTTGCTTTACGTTCGATTCTTGATAAGGAAAAACTGAATGGAACAAATTTTACGGATTGGTCCCGTAACATGAGAATTGTTCTTAGGCAAGATAAAAATGAACATGTTCTAGAGGAACCAATTCTGATGTACTCTTTGAGAATGTTGTTCTTGCTCTTAAAGCAGCCTATAAAAGGGTATGTGATGAGTCTCTTGATGTTAGCTGTCTGATGCTTGCTGCAATGAACTCAGACCTTCAGAAGCAGTTTGAGAACATTGAGGCCTACAATACAATCGTGGCGCTCAAAGGCATATTTTAGACACAAGCAAGAACTACGAGATATGAGATCTCAAAGCTGTTTGGGTGTAAGCTAGCGAGGGTAGTTCGGTGAGTCCTCATGTGATCAAGATGGTTGGTTACACACGAGCTTGAAAAACTTGGTTTTCCACTTAGTCAAGAGTCGACTCTGATTTGATTCTCGCTTAAGCTTCACGCGATTATGGGCGTTCATTATGACTTTCCATATGAATGGCTTAGACAAGAATCTCAACGAGCGCATATGATGCTTAAGGCTGCGAAGGACGGCATTAAGAAAAGCAACAATCATGTGATGATTGTGCAAAAGAGTACTAGCTTCAAGAAGAAAGCTAAGACTTGGGTCAAAGGTAAGGGCAAGGCTTCGGATGGGATCCGAGCTATCAAGCCTAAACCCAGGACCAAGTCCGGCCTGACTCAAGAGAATGAATGCTTTTACTGCAAGGAGATAGGCCCTTTGGAAGAGGCGCAAGAAATACCTAGTGATCGAAAAGAATGGTGGGACTAAACCTTCCACTTCAGGTATTAAAGTTATAGATGTTTTTCTTGCTGATTCTTATGTTAACTCGTGGGTATTTGATACTTGATCGGTTGCTCGTATTTGCAATTCGATTCAGAGTCTAACAAGGAGTAGGAGAATAACAAGGGGCAAGATGGATCTTCGCGTCGGGAATAAAGCAAGAGTTGCTGTATTAGTCGTCGGGACTTTGCCATTACTTTTGCCTTCAGGATTTATTATGGAACTAAATAATTGTTATTACGTTCCAACCAAAAGTAGAAATATCATCTCCGCATCATGTTTGATGGCAGAGGGTTATAAATTCATTATAGAGAACAATGGGTGTTCTATATTTTTGAATGAAATATTTTATGGCTATGCTCCCGTTTTGAACGGGTTGTTTATTTTAAATCTTGATGATGCACCCATCTATAATGTTAATGCAAAGAGGCTTCGGCCTAATAATATGAATTCTATTTTTATTTGGCATTGTCGTTTTTGTCACATAAGTGACAAACACATGAAAAGACTCCATGATGATGGAATTCTAAACTCATTTGATTTGGAATCATTTGAAACGTGCGAATCTTACCTGATCAGGAAGATGACCAAGACACCTTTCACTGGTCGGAATGAAAGGGCGTCCGACTTATTGACACTCATACATACTAATGTGTGTGGACCAATGAGCACGATAGCTAGAGGTGGTTTTCTATACTTCATTACTTTCACCGATGACTTTAGTAGATATGGATATATCTATTTAATGAGGCACAAGTCAGAATCCTTTGAAAAGTTAAAGAGTTCCAGAATGAGGTACAGAATCAACTTGGCAAGACAATCAAGTCTTTACGATCTGATCGTGGAGGAGAATTTTTGAGCCATGAATTTGGTGATCATTTGAAACAATGTGGAATTGTTCCACAGCTTACACCATTGGGTACTCCATAGTGGAATAGGGTGTCCGAGCTGCGTAATCGGACCTTGTTGGACATGGTTCGGTCAATGATGAGCCAATCGGATCTGTCATTGTATTTTTGGGGTTACGCTCTAGAAACTGTCGCTTTCACTTTGAATAGGGTACCATCTAAATCAGTAGATAAGAAAGACACCATATGAGATATGGATTAGGAAGAGTCCTAGTTTGTCTTTTCTAAAGATTTGGGGATGTGATGTCTATGTTAAACATTTAACGTCTGACAAACTCACACCCAAGTTAGATAAATGCTTCTTTATAGGATATCCTAGGAAAACCAAATGATATTATTTCTACAATCAAGAGGAGGGCAAAGTCTTTGTTGCCCGAAATGGTGTCTTTTTTGGAGAAAGAGTTTCTTACAAAAGGAGTCAGTAGGAGAAAGATGCAACTCGAAGAAGTTCGGGAAACATCTGAAAGTGTTTCAACTCCTACCAAACCTCTACAGGACGAACAATGTGTTGTTGAACCTGTAGATGAGACATCAGCCCCACGTAGATCTAAAAGGCCACATCAATTGCCTATAAGGTATGGGCATGACATATTATTGTTGAATAATGACGAGCCTAAAACTTATAAGGAAGCGATGATGGACTCAGACTCTGAGAAATGGCTTAGAGCCATGAAGTCCGAGATAGACTCCATGAGTGTCAACCAGGTTTGGAACCTGGTCGATCCACTTGATTGTGTTAAAACCATTGAGTGCAAATGGATCTATAAGAAAAAAGATTGATATGGATGGAAATATTCACATTCATAAAGCTCGACTTGTTGAAAAAGGGTTTAGACAAGTTCAAGGAGTTGACTACGATGAGACTTTCTCACCAGTAGCGATGCTTAAATCTATTCTGATCATTCTATCTATTGATGTATATTTCGACTTGGAGATATGACAGATAGATGTCAAAACGGCTTTCCTTAATGGAAACCTAAGTGAGGATGTGTACATGACACAATCTGAAGGTTTTGTCAATCCAAAGAATGCTAGTAAAGTGTGCAAACTTCAAAAATCCATTTATGGGTTGAAACAAACATCTCGGAGTTGGAATTTGTGTTTTGATGAGGAAATCAAAGGTGCAGTTTCATAAAGAACAAAGAAGAGCCTTGTGTTTATATGAAGGTTAGTGGGAGCGCACTTGTAATTCTAATCTTATATGTGGATGACATATTATTGATTGAGAATGACATTCCTATGCTGGAATCCGTTAAGGTATCACTGAAAAATAGTTTTTCTATGAAAGACCTAGGAGGGGCAACATATATCTTGGGAATAAATATCTATAGAGATAGATCAAGAAGGCTAATTGGATTAAGCCAAAGTACTTATATTGATAAGGTGTTGCATCGGTTCAACATGCGTGATGCCAAGAAAGGGTTCTTGCCTATGTCACATGGCATAAGTCTTAGCAAGAGTCAGTGTCATTCGACCACTGATGAGCGAGACAGTATGAATAGTATTCCATATGCTTCGGCCATTCGATTTATTATGTATGCCATCATTTGTACCCGATCAGATGTATCATATGCTCTAAGTGTTACGACCAGATACCAGGCTAAACCCGATGAAGGTCACTGGATAGCCGTGAAAAATATTCTTAAGTACTTGAGAAGAACTAAGGATGTGTTCCTAGTTTATGACAGTGATGAAGAGCTCGTTGTAAAGGGTTACACCGATGCAAGCTTCCAAACCGACAAAGATGATTATCGTTTGCAATTTGGTTTTGTATTTATTTTGAATGGAGGAGCGGTGGTGGAAAAGTTCCAAGCAAGAAGCAGTTCTTGATTCTCTGACGGAGGCCGAGTACATTGTTATACAAGTCGCAAAGCGAAGGTGTTTGGATAAGAAATTTCATTGCTGAGTTAGGTGTAGTTCCGAGTGCCTTGTGCCCATTGGATCTCTATTGTGACAATAATGGAGCCATTGCGCAGGCTAAGGAGCCTAAATCCCATTAAGTCCAAACATATACTCGGGCTTTATCATCTCATTCACGAAGTCGATAGAGAGATGTTAAGATATGCAAAATTCATACGGATTCAAATGTTGCTGATTCGTTGACTAATCCTCTCCCACAGCCAAAGCATGAGGCGCACACAAGAGCTATCGGTATTAGAGTCATTGAAAGTTTCGACTCGTGTCGACTTGATCTTTAGTTCTGGTGAAAGCATGGCTTCGGCACCGAAAACTAACGGTAATTCTTGTACCCTGAGCCCCCGAGCGCTTGACATGCTGGTCAAAGACTCGAGTTTTAATTCTCTGCATTATTTGGCCATTTGTTCTTTTGATTGCCCCATTGCTTTGAGGATGGGCAACAGTGGCATAACACACTTTGGTACCCAACTCGTCGTAAAATTCTTGAAATTTTGCGCTCGAAAATTGTTTACCATTATCTGTGATAATTCGACTTAGGACCCCAAACTGAGTAATCACGCATCTCATCATGAACCATTTTGCTACTTCCATTGTTATCTGAGTCACATGTTCGGCTTCGATCCATTTTGTGAACGTATCAATAGCCACAAAAAGAACTCGAAACCTCCTGGAGCCTTTGGGAATGGTCCTAGGATATTGAGACCGCAAGTCGCAAAAGGCCAGGATAGAGGAATTATTTGCAATACCTGAGCCGGTTGGTGTATCTGCCTGCTATGGCACTCGCATTGTACACACTTCTTAACCAGCTCTTTGGCATCGTAAAAGGCTGTTGGCCAGTAAAAACCTTGTCCGAAGGCCTTACCGACCAGCATTCTGTAGGAAGCATAAGTTCCACAGAAGCCCCCGTGTATGTCGTGAAGGAGGTTTATTTCTTCCCTGTGTGATATGCATCGCATTAGTACCCCTTGAGTGCCTCGTTTGTAGAGGACTCCTTCGACCAAAGTATACATTTTTGCCTTACAAGATAAGCAAGCTGCCTCGAGATCATCATCGGGTAATGTACCCTTCTGAAGATACTCATAGATGGGATTCATCTAGGCATCCTCGTATTCTAGAGAAGCTGTCTCAATAGGAGTTGTCTCTGGTGTTTCGACCAGAGACGGCTTTTGGAGTTGCTCCAAGAAAACTCCTTTTGGTACCTGTGATCGGAAAGAAGCCAAACGAGCAAGCTGGTCTGCGAGGAAATTATCCTTTCGATGGATAAATTGTACCTCGAAACTAAAAAAATGTTTTTCTAGCTTTCGGACCTCCGATAAGTACAGAGATGTGGTCGGATTAGAGCACTAGTACTCTTTTCTGACATGATTCACGACTTGAGTCTCCTCTCACGAGTACCCGTCGAATCACGAGTGCTTTTGAAGCTCATATGCCAGCCAGCAAATCTTCATACTCTGCCATGTTGTTAGTGGCCTGAAAGGTTAATTGAATGGCATACTTTAAGGTCTCTCTCGTATGAGATTCCAAGACCATCCCAGCCCCCGAGCGATTTAAAGTAAGTGATCCATCAAAGTGCATCATTGTAATACTCTGATTTATTCTAAGAAAAGAAGCATTCAAAAGAGAAATTAGACATAAGAAAAAGGGCGTTTATACAGTTTTTCGGCAACCTGGGCCTCGGGCCTTGGCCCAGGAGGCCCATAAGGGGCCGGCCGCCTATAAAAGGAGGGGAAAAACCCTACCCACTACTGTAGCTATAGTAACCACACCACTGCTACAGTACTGCTACTGTAGCATCCTCCCCCTCGCATTCCCTTGCTTTTCCCCTCCCTCTTGGTAGTGCTATCCCATTGTTGTAGGCTAAGGAGAAAGGTGGAGGAGAGGGAGACGAAGGGGAGAGGAGAACCTCGCGGGGATTTCAGCGAATTCACATGCATCTTAAAGGGTAACGATCGTCTCCCCGCTGTTTGGAACCAGTTTGATCTTTAATCACTATCGATTAGAGAATTATTGATATGTTGCGTCTAGAATCAGAAATCTGTACTGTTCTTGCTCGTCAGTTTTCGCATAGATAGGTTCCGAATTAGATGATAGTGTCTCCTAGATATTTGTGGGGTTTGTTCTCAGCTTTCTATAGAGACCAATATCACCCAAATCGGAGTTTTAGTTTAGGAGATATGTCAGTTTCTTTACTGCTGTGCAGAAACCCTGACGAGATTACAGTAGTCGCGTTGATTAATAGATTAGGTTTAAGATATTGCCGATTCAGGGGAGTCTCCCAACACGACTTTCGTGAAAAATTGTATTACATTTCCAGATTGATAAAGACCATGAATTTTGGACAAGCCATTAAAAATATACAGTTTTTTCTTTAACTGTTGTTCCTTCAGATTATCAGGTTTTGACTTCAAGTTTTCAATTGTAGATTAGATTATGTTAATTGTAGAATTAGAGAATCTCGCCAACTAAGTTATTGTATATAATTTTGTTGTCTTTCCAGAGAGTCCTAGACAATTGAATTTGGATGTACCAAATAAAAGTTACAAAATTCCCAAGTCAGTAGTACCGAAGATAACAGAACGGTCTGCGGGATTAAAGACAATGGCTTAGATGGGATTATTTGATCTTCTAGTCACCTGAGAAGTTATATATATGCTAGTGTAGAATCTAGAAAAATTGGATTCATGACTTTTGAAGTTTTTACTCAAAAGTTATGGATTTTCCTTTGATAGCTGTCTGTTTGGATAAATTGAGATTTGGGAGTGTATCGGCTAAGTCTCGGGTTGTGATTAAGAGTGATTGATTTTATTTTATTCCATTGCTATTCTGTGTACTTTTGAATCATATATTTAGTATACTTTACGGTTGCTAGGTGGTGGTGAGCACTGGGATTAGAGCCTTTCCATCGTCATCCGTCTCTCGGTTAAGGCAAGTACATGGTAGAGTGGTGAACAATGGGTTGTTCGCCATGATCATTGATGTTACTTATCATGCTATTTGTTATGCTTTCGTTTAGCTTATTCTTATACATGATATTGATGACCTTGAGTGAATGAGATTATGATATTGAGATAATGAAGAGATATTGAGTTAATGAGATGTATTATGTTGATGAATAAATAAAGAAGTCGCATCATTTACATTCATCATGACAGGAGTTGCATGAGCCAGGTCGGTGAGAAAGTCATGTAACTATTCCGGTGAGGTCGGTGAGAATGATACATGACTAGTCCGGAGTGCTCTGTATAAAATCCTGCTTCGGTGGGGACTTCACGGGAGTGAAGGATAGAGTGTATCATCGACGGGTGAACACTCCGCTATAGCGGTATTAGCTGATGAGAAGCATATGAGCATGAGCATGTTGGTGCATTCGCATATATGAGTAAATTGTTAAATTGTGCAACTTTACCTATATGGAATATGACTTGTTTGTTTGAGAATGAGAATGACATCAACTAAATGGATGATTATGATAACTTTGATTATGGTTAATAAACTATTGTTTATGGCTTTATTATATCTTTGCTAAGTCTTGGACTCATTCTTGCTCTATTGTTGTTTTTAGGTGATCATTGATGTTGTTTTACTCGGGAAGGGCTAACGCACTTGGAATCATGCACTTCACCCAATTAGTTGATTCATTGGACATGAGAAACTTTTAGAATAACATGCAAATTTATATCTAGGACATGATGGTATTAAATAACCTTAGATTCTTGGTTTATGTTAATCTTGGTTTATTATTTTGCTATGCTCATAGGACTAGTTTATCTATGATTGTCATAGTATTATGCTTGTGTTGTTGTGACACGTGGATGGGTTTTAATGTTGATATGCATACTGTAATTTTATAGTAAGTTGATGTAAATTAGATGATTAGAGTAGTTTAGTGGTATTCTAGGCTCAATGTTGGGCTGGGGTGTTACAATCATCCACTGGTCGTGGGTATGTTAATGGGGATCTTGAACAGGTACAGGATTTGTCCATTCGGCGACAAAGTCTACCAAGAACTGGGATTTAATGGCCATTCGGGACACGAAATGGAGGTCGAACTCCTCAAGTCGTACTGACCATTGGGCCATGCGTCCCGCTGCTCCCCTGTTCTGGAGGACAACTCCTAAGGGAAA
The DNA here is from genome assembly GCA_036346395.1 of Hsuehochloa calcarea. Taxonomy (NCBI): domain Eukaryota; kingdom Viridiplantae; phylum Streptophyta; class Magnoliopsida; order Poales; family Poaceae; genus Hsuehochloa; species Hsuehochloa calcarea. The sequence goes on from CM070603.1 coordinate 12,962,164, forward strand.
CCCAGACGACACAATTATATTGTGCGCCTAGAAATAACGCCACAGTTTCCTCGAAGACATAAAGGAGGCATAAAGAAGTTTTTGGACCTAAGGGTAACGCTCCTAAGGCCTATGTAAAACTTTACTTACGTAGTAAACTGATCGTTGGGCGTTTTCACGCTCTATGACGAGTACTGCGCTCACTACCTGTGGCGTGGCAGCTAGATAAATTAAGAGTACCTCTTCTGGCTTCGAAGAAATCAAAACAGAAGCACTCGTAAGATACCTCTTGACATACTCAAAGGCAATGTTTGCCTCTTCTAACCACTCGAAACCCTCGTGTTTCCTTAGACGTTTGAAGAAAGGTAGTCCTTTTTCTCCCAGTCGTACGATGAAACGACTTAAAGCCACCATGCATCCTGTGAGTTTATGTACTTCTTTCTTCGTGGTCGGAGGGCGCATCTGCACGATGGCCTTTATCTTTTCAGGATTTGCTTCGATTCCTCGTACATAGACAAGGAATCCAAGGAACTTTCCTCAAGAGACTCTGAACACACACTTCTCAGGATTGAGTTATAGGCGTTGTTTTTGGAGGTTGTCGAACATTTCTTGTAAGTCAGAAACTTGATTAAGCCGCTTGATTCTTTTTACGACTAGATCGTCAACATAGGTTTTCAAATTTCGGCCTAGCTGAGGTGAAAAAGTCGATTGCATCAAGCGTTGAAAAGAAGCACCAGCATTTTTTAGACCAAACAACATTTTGACATAGCAAAATATTCCGAATGGAGTAATAAATGATGTCTTTTCTTCTTTTTCTAGACGCATATTAATCTGATGGTAGCCATAATATGTATTTAGAAAACTTAATGTTTATAACCGGTAGTAGAATCAACCAACTGATCGATACGAGTTAGAGGAAAATCATCTTTTGGGCAAGTTTTATTGAGATCAGTGAAGTCTACACACATCTGCCACTTGCCGTTAGACTTCCAAACCATTACAGGGTTGGTCAACCACTCTGGGTGGTTAACATTTCTTATAAAGCACGCTTAAGTAGTTTGTCCAATTCGATTTGATGGCATCTTATCGATCAGGGGCAATGTAACACCCTGGCTATTCGGAAGCCAAGATGTCACGCGAAACTAGCAAAAACTAAGAATATACAACAATACTAGGGTAATCGGGCTCACGCAACAATATTCCATCGAGAACGGCGATAAGCGAATAACATTTTCATGGGAAGGAAGGAAAACAATCATAAAGCGGCGTCTGATAAACAAATCCAAAATTTAATTATTACAATCTGGAAAATTTATCAATTAGTTGACAAGACTGAAAGATAACAGTAATTATTCTGGTTTGATAAATGTGATGTGCAGCGTGCTGGACTACCCCACAAAAGGTCTGGCCTTCTTCCTCATTTACCTAAATAAAACATACAAAGCAAGGAAGAGCCAAAGACTCAGCAAGTACATTAAACAAATAACCGAAACAACAAGAGATCAAGGTAATCACAATCCACTTGTAAACACTTCTCTGAACATTTATGGAAATGCATGGAATGGGGTAATGCAATGAAGGAATGGACTGCTCACAACTTATACCGGTATAGTGAGTGACACACCTGTCGGTGTTCACTTAAGCCCGTACTTAACAAAGTCCGGGGACCCAAATGCCGTATGAAGAACGTTTCATACGGTGTCCAAAGCGCCCACATTGAAATGGTGGGTCTTACATGCCCATACTGGAGTTGATGGGTCTTAGCAAAATTCCACTCCCGTGGAATCCCCACCGTAGTAGGATTTTGTCTAGAGCACTCCGGAATAGTTATGTATCTTTCTCACCGACCTCACCGGAATAGTTACATGACTTACTCACCGACCTGGCTCGTGCAACTCTTATCATGATGAATGTAAATGATGCAACACCTTTAAGTACTCATCAACATAATTCATTTCATTAACTCCGTATCTCGTTCGCATTAACTCAATATCAAAGTCTCAATCACTCAAGGTCATCAATATCATGTATAAGAATAAGCTGAATGAAACTATAATAAATAGCATGAACACAAACACACATCATTCATCAATGTAAAGGATTCAATGTACTTGCCTTTCGTGTTGCGACACGTTATCAAGCAACGAAGGTGTTCCCACGCGCGATGCCTGCTTAGCCTACACAAGTATGTTCGAAATAAGAACAACGTGATAATACATTGCTACGGTGTTCTACAATATCCCCGACTTCCCAATATAACGTCTGGACCAGTATTGAGCGTAAGCGATTGACCGATTCTGACTCTACAGAAGCGATGACGAGAAAAATCATAATTAAATACCCGTAACTTATAATGACTTGAAACAAGTGCTCAAATAATCTTAACACACCAAGCTACAAAACTCTAGTTGGTGAGATACTTTTATTCGTCCTAAACAACAGTTGAAAACACTAACAGATATCTGCCCAGAATTCAGAACAGTGGTAAAGAAAATGACGTAGCTTTTATTATACTGATCCAATGGAGGTGATCTTTATCAACTTGGAAATCTTATTAAAAGGGCTACAATAACCTATTTGGGTGGAACTTCTGAATCTGAATCTAACTAGATCAAAATCGAGGGGCAAACCGACAGTCCTAAAATCCCAGGCAGATAGGACAGCGCGCGATTAAAAATTCGTATCTCCTAAACCGTAAGGCGGAATCTCGTGATCTCGGTGCCCATGGAAAGATAACAACCAGGGCTACAAGCCTCTAAGAGGGATGAACCTCTAGATCGGCCTCTAAGGTGCCGAAACTGGGTGTGTAATATCTTGGACAGAATAGATCTATTCTTGTGATTTGATTCAAAAAATTCAATCAAATTCGCATCTACCAAATTGACCAATGACCAAGAACGGCGACTGTTACCCTTGATGATCCCAGAGAGGCGATGAACGAGCACTTGGTGAAGATGATTCCCCTTCTCCTCTTTCTTCCTTCTCCCTTTCTTCCTCTTCTTTTTCCTTCCTCTCCTTCCTTTCTCCTCTTCTCCTCATCTTGGTAGAGCAACATGGAGGGGTGCTACAGTGCCATGCTACAGTGCGGCGTGTACTGTAGCTACAGTATTTTAGGGCTTTCCCCCTCTGTGTAACATCCCAAATGTGGATTTTTATTTCGAATGTAAGAAAATGAGAAGAAATTAAAACTTTTCTTGCATCTCGAAGTCCATGAGCATTTCTGTAATTCTTGTAAAAGAATTATGGAAAATACTAAATTAAATCCTCAATTGACTCTAATCAAAAACCTCCTTGGCAAAGATCTTGTGTCAAACCAATAGAAATATTTTTCCTGAGTTCTAGGGATGCTTGGTAACACCTCTGACTTATCTCAAGATTTTGAGAAATTATTTGATAATTTTTGGAGGCAAGTCAAGTGTGGTCCAACCCTACTTCTCACCTTCTGGAATTTTTGGAGGAAAATGCATTGCATAAAAATCCCTGAAAATTTTATGTGAGGATCATCCTGCTGTTAGCAACCTCCAGTTAAAATTTCATAATTTTTGGAGCTTGTTTGCTACCTTAAACAATTCCTCAAAAATCAGATGTTTAAATTCAAACCCTAACTGGTTTTCACTGTTCATCGGGTTCGAATCAGACTCGGGCTCGAGCCACTTGATTTGGTTCAGTCAACTAAACGCACCGACTCGGTCATTCAGGCGCGAGTGTTGTGAGTCGTTGGATCGGCATCGCACGGCCCACGATCGCGTGAACGTTCGGACCATCCGAGTGCGCCGATCCATTTGAACCGTTGGATTCTAAATCGAGGGTCCACAATCGCGTGAACGTTCGGACTATCCGAACGCCTCATGCAACGTGAACCGTAGGATCCAAATCAACGGCCCTTGATCAAGCGAACGGTCGAATCGTTATAATCATCCCGTTCTATTTGAACCGTTCGATTTCAATCCAACGGCTGATACATCATCTCCTTCCTCCGGTCAGCGCGTGAGTCTGAGTCCGTCCATGGCATGGGCAGAGGAGAAAAATGCGGCGTGAAGTCACCTCCGTGATCGACTTTAAACGGCTATTTCTGTGCGTATTTAATGCCCGTCGTACTCCTCCCTCAGGAGTCCCTTCTCCAAGTGCTCCCGTCGCTCTCTCGTCCTCTAATGGCAGTGTTGACCCGAATGGAAAACCTTGCTGTTGCTCTCTGCCATTGCTCTATTTAAGCTCCATTGCTTCACCCTTGGCTTCCTTTAGCACTTCCGCAACTCCAGCTAGCACTCACAAGCTTGCTTGAGCTGCAATCGTTTGAAATCTACTCGGCTGCCATTGTTGAGTTTGAAGCTTCGGTGAAAGCGGTGCAGCAGGGGTTTTCTTCTTCAAGTCTTTGCTCCCTCTGCTCCTCCTTTACTCTCTGAAGCTTATCCCTCACTCAATTTGTTCAATTTGCTCAGGGCTTGGCTGAATTTGGATTCCCCCTTTTCGGCCGAAATCTCCATTTTTCTTCACCCGAGCAGATTCGACCCTCCTCGGTGCATTCTTTGGGCTCAGGTAACTTCTTATTAGTCCCTAGTTGCTTGGCACCCGCTCCCTTGGACCGCAGCTGAGCTCTATTGCCATTTTCATTTTTGACCATTTTGGTCCTTGGTCATCTCAAACTTGCGGCGTTCTGGACCACCGCAGCCAAAACGGTTGGTACCATTGGGTGCGCAATGTTGTTAGGAACCCATTTTGGGCAATTGTTCATGCCACCGCGGCCAGAGTCGCCGACGATGACCATTTCTTCTCCGTCGTTTTGCCGGATGAACACAATGACAAAAGTTTGAACGTGAATCGATGTGGACCGTCGATCCTAAGATCTACGGCCCAGGATCGCGTGGAAGTTTGAATTTATCGCGCGCTTTGATGCGTGGACCGTTGGATCCCGGATCAGCGGTTCGATCTTGATGCATGGGTCGTTGGATCCAAGATCAACGACTCATGTGCGTGTGAACGTTCGGACCGCCCGAACGCTCTGATCCCCGTGGACCGTTGGATCCAGATCCAACGGTTAACGTTTAGGGTTTAGGGGTCGCGCGCGCGTCATCTTAGGAACTTGGACCGTTGGATCCAAGATCAACGATCCAAGTTCGTCCACGTCGATTTTAATTTCTGATTTTTCCCGAAAGAGTTATTTGTCAACTGAAAAATGTTGGAACTTGTAAAATGCATAACTATTTCATTTTAATTCGTTTTCGGTTGATTCAAATTTTGTTAGTTATATTTTTAACTAAAATTTAATCTAAAAATGATTTTAACCTCATTATATCTCCAGAAAATTTTGCTTATGAATAGTAGCATTTTTATTATTAGAGCTAAGCAAAATTGTTTTGCTCATATCTTTGGCATTAAGAATCCAAATCAATTGGTTCTTATTGATTAGTTCTTTATAAATCATGCTCTTGCTACTGTAAAATTTTCAGAATTTTTGGAGAAAGTTTACTGTTGAGTATTTGTGTTTTCTTCGTTCTTATCGGTTCTTTTTCGCTTTCTCGTTAGGATCCGAAGAGCATGTTGACAATATAATTGATCCTCAGCAACATCTAGACCCACAGCAAACAGGCAAGCAGTTTGATCATGTTAATCCCAATATTTTTCAAGTCTAATATACTGATTTTAACTTGTATGTATGCATTGCTACTTTGTTGTTAAATTATGGTTAGAATCCTATAGTTGCATAATCTGTAGGAATTGATTACCCTCTACTACCATGAGCCTAGGTTATTTGCTGTGATTTGAGTTCGATGGATGAGCTCTTGTCACTTAGTAGATTACGGTTTGAAATTGCTTAGAAATGCTTAGTTTCGGTAGTAATGGGCGATCACCGATTTTAGTCGATGATCTTGATCTCACATCTAAATATTATTCCATTATGTCTAGCACTTGTGCTTTGTTCTTTTGTAAATTCAAAATCTGAAAATGAGAAAAATTGATTTGGACTTGGGCAAGTGGTTGGATGGTGGGTTATTGGGTTTGTGAATGTCTTGCCTAAGTCAACAAGGACCGAACATCTTGTTACACTAAACCAAGCATTTTTACGTGCTAACCACGTGAGAGGGATATGGGACCTCTCTTGACTAAGTACTTTGGCGTGTGTTATCTCCAGTCGCAAGAGGGGTTGCGTGTGTTGTGTGAAAAAGGATATGTGTTCTTGTGTTGGGTGTGCGGTGGTGGAGATTCGGGTAGGCTCTCCACCTCGAGGGCATTATAGTTGTCAAGGCTTTACTGCGGCGGGTAGTTGGCCAGAGGCTTTACAATGACTCAGACACAATATATGGGTTTCTATCCGTGCAGGCGACTCATGATTAATACACAATATGGGAAATGTCTCGTAGGACCTAGTTGTGCCGGCACACCAAAGGAAGTGTGCTAATAGCTTGACAAAAAGGCGGTCTGGCGTGTTGGTACATTGGTACACCCCTGCAGGTTATAAAACTATTCGAATAGCCTCGTCCTAGGTTATGGACACGCTTGGGGAGGTCTTCCAAGAGTTAGACTACAACCTTTTAATTAAAATTGTGACATGGTTGGCATGAATGGGTAATTCATGCTATTGTTGTGGTGACTATGGGTTTTAGTCATGTCGGTGTATTAGAACCGATCTTACGTAAAGATTATTTGATTCGGGGGGTCTCCTAGAGATGAAATCACGCAGAGTAGTTGACACGGGATATTTAGACAGGTTCAGGCCTTCTCAGGAGAGAATAATAACCTAATCTGTGTGTATGGTATTCTTGATGATCAAGTAAAGACTAAGACTATTACAGAGAATAGCACTTGTGTTTCTACTTGACTAGCTCTTGTTATTTGTGTCTCCCCTATCCCTCGATTGATGCCCTTATATAGTCGTGAAGAAGTAGCCGTTTTGTCCTGCGGGAGATGCGCCTAATTAATCGATGCAGGCGCATGATGGCGGTAATTACAGCGCCTCGGCTTCTTCACGCCGTCGGCAATTATCTTCGAGAGATAATGGGGTAATTACACACCATTAATAAAGCGGAATAATAGTGCGTGTAGGCCGTTCGGATTCCTTAATCAATTGGACCCACTCGCTGTAGGTTTGATTATAAGGTGGTGAAGTTTACACAGTCGTAGAAGAACTTACGACCGGTGGCGATCGTAAAGGACTTACGACCGGTGCTTGATCGTAGAAGGACTTACGACTATGTAGTGGTCGTGAAAACTTACGACCATGATATAGTCGTAGCAAGACTTACGACTATGGGGTGATTGTAGAAGAACTTACAATCACTTGTTGGGCTTCTCCTTATAGATATAAGGGGTATACGGGGACTATGTGACATCATATTTACCCATAATAAAATTATAGATAAAAGATAAAATGAGGATTATTAGATCCTCGTCATCTAACCCCGACTTCAAGTGAAAGTAACTTACTTGGTAAAGGTTTAGTAAATGGACTTACGACCATGAGAATGTCGTAGAATGATAGTCGAAGGAAAAACTCTTACGACATTTGAGTCTTGCTTTGACCGAGGAATTTGCTTGGTCGGGAAGGTTGCTACGACTATCAAAAGTCATAAAAACCCTCGACCGTCACGGTGGTGCGTAGTAGAGAATCGGAGAAAAACTCTTCCGATTGATACTTCCTTCGACTAGAAAGACTTGGTCAAGAATGTAATTTCGCTTGGAGGTGACAATACGCACCTATTTTTCTCGAGCGGACCATCAGGGAATTGCAGCCGCTCTCATAGACTTGTCAGATGAAGCGGTTCGGCGGTACAACCATCTCTCATAGACCTATAGCAGAGGCGGTTTCGAAGCGGCGAGATCGTCTTGATTATAAAAACTTACGGGAGGTAGACTTGGATTTTACCTTTCCCCAAATCACTCCATTTGTTCTTGAGCTCTTGCTTTCTCCATCCTCGACTAGGTTTCATCTTCTCCGCCGCCAACCCAATTAAAAAAACTTCTTATACGGCGAAATGGCCAAGAGAGTTTACGAATGGGAGGAATCGGAGATGGATGCGACTAAGATCAAGATCTTGGTCGATCTGGGGAAGATTCCTGAAGGCTCGGTGAAGTGGATTCGGCTATCGGCGACAACGGCCATCGGGGAAAATGGGCAAATTCCGTCTTCAAGCGTATTGTGAGTCGCGACCTTCGATTGCTGCCACCCCTTTCTTCTGATGGTACTCGAACACTTTGGGGTGGGCGGTGAACTTAGGTCCCAATTCCATTACCATGTTGAGTGTGTTCGTGTATCTGCGAGCGGCGTGCACAGGATTCGGCGGATCTCGAGTGTTTCAATATTATTATGGGATGGCTCGACAAGCGGAATCGCGGAAGGCTGCGATCTGAGCTCCACGACTCGAAGTCGAAGGAGTACATTGAGTTTCACCCGGTCTTCGTGGCGGTGGAGGAAGAGGTGGTTCTCTTTGGAAGGTCACCTCAAGAAGGCAGTCTTTCTTTTTGCGGGGAAGGTGCAGAAAGAAATCTTCATGGGACTCAACCCACGAAGATATCAGTAGGATTAGCCCTTATATTCAAGCTATTAAGGACTTGAAGGAAGAAGGGCTGACCGGATGGCATGTGGTGAAGGATTTCATCACACTTAGAATTAGTCCTCTGAAGAAGCAGGCATCTCCTATGTGGAGGTACTCGGGAGAGGAGACCCCACGAGAGACTACGAGGAGGGTAAGCAATTGTCGACTTAGCTCTCCGTTTGGTCTTTCTCAACCTTGTCTAATATTTTTATCTGTTTATACTGGATCTTTCACAGTGAGGTTGACTCAGTCGAGACTCATCTGTGAGAAGTCCCGCCACTCAGGGGCGGTTCTTCAAATCATTGCGGCTTTGTCGCGGATGAAAGGATAGGCGCCTAAAGGTAATCAAAAATCGATTCTTTCTTTAGGACTTTATAGTCGTAGAAGATACTTACGACTAATGGTGATCGTAGAATATCTTACGATCAAGAAAAGTCGTAGAAAAACTTACGACTTGGTACTAGTCGTAGAAAAACTTACGACTAATTAGTGATTCTTCTTTTTCTATTTTGCTTTGAGAGAAGTAGGCATGGAAAATCGTCGGGACTGACGAAGAAGTCGATCGATGACTATTAGCGTTGGGTTGTCGAAAGACAAAGGCTCGGCTCCTCCCTCGAAGAGGCGTCGACTTGTAAAATCTGCCGATAAGGGGAGCAAGCTCGAGCTCGGTCTTTCGACCGGACCCTCTACAAAGCTGCGGCGGTGTAGTTATATCTGAGCCGAGGCCGCGTAGTCGGGCCGAGGAGGTTGAAGCGGTTGAACATCTTAAGCGCAAACCTCGCAAGGCTAAGGTACCCTTCTATTATGACACGGAATCTTTGCGATCGGTGCCACTCCTAGTTTTATTAAGCAAGCTGAAAGGAGAAGCTGGAAAGATTTTATGTCTTTATGAAGGGCGATCTTTGCATCGGCACAACTCGCAAGCGAGGCGATCTTTGCTACGGAATGGTCGAGGCGATCTCGTCCATCCGGAGGATCGAAAACGAGCCACGATCCTGTTCAAACTCTGACGAGGCGTGGTCGTGCATTTGAGCAATTATTGAACCTCGACCCGGGCGTGGTCGTGGAGAAGAAGAGGTCCTCCGTAGGGAGGATTGCTCCAAAATTCTGGTTAAGACCGAGTGCGGTATGTGAAATGTACTAAAGTGTAAGAACGACATTTACCTTTTTCTTTTCACAACTGATTTGCTTTTCTTTATTTGGTCAGACTCCTTGACCCGGGAATGTTCTGTGAGAAGTCCATTGCTATCCCTTTATTCACCGGAGAGGTATCAATGGAGGTGGTGAAGCATCACCCTTGACCCAGTGGCGATGAAGTCGAGACTCCCAGTGACTCCACATCTGCGAGGTCGTAACTCGACCCTTGAAATGCGGTATTCTTGTTGAGGTGGCGCTCGACCACCGAGGTCGTAGAAACAACAGAGCGGTGTGGAAGCCTCGGTCAAGGTGGTGACCACTGCGCACCGCTCTGGGAAGGAAATCGTAGGAGGCGTTCCTTCCCTACCCAAAGAGAAATCACGAGAACGAGAAGGAGAAAATTTCAACCACGTGGTGACTTCTTTGGGCTGCCTCCGTCGTAGGGTCTTACCTTCACGGATCTCGTGGCCGAGTCCCCATCCCAAAGATATTCCTGTCACGGAGAATACTTTTGATAACGGCGCCTTGAGAAGGTGTGGTGGGACAAGGTCGCGAGGATAGATAAGCTTTGCGAACCGGACCTTGTATATTCAATGTTGGCTAGGGCGACTATGAATGTAAGTATCTTCAAAATACTTATATATGTGGCTTTCCTTCTCTTCTCCTTTGTTCTCTTTTGCGAAAATATACGGAGCAAATTGCTATTGTCGGTGAGTATCATCGACAACTTTTAGAGCTAAGACAGGAGAAAGAACTACTCTGCGCAGAGGCAGAGAGGTGGTAAGTCACTTATCATTCATAGTTGTTTTTGACTTAAATACTCGTAGAATAGTCATGGAAGAAACTCATGACGAAGTATTAGTCGTAAAAAGCTTTACGACTACTTACGACCAGGTAGTGGTCGTAGAAAGACTTACAACCATATCGTAGTCGCAGAAAAACTTACGACTAAGTTAGTGGTTGTAGAAGTACTTACAACCATTCGGCTGATTTTTATCTCCGTCTCTGTCCTTTGTAGGTTAAACAGTGATTCGAAGATCTTAGCTGACTCGCTTGACTATGAAAAAGAGGAGTCGAGGAGGCTAAGGAATGAAGTATTAGTCCTCTCGGATAGACTTCGAGAGACTGTCTCTGCATCTAAAAGACTGCAGGAAAAAATAAGCGATAAGTTAGAACTTAAGGCGCTTTTGATCTTTAACCTTTACAGACTCTCCTTTCTTCTCGGATAAAGAAAAGAGATCACGGAAGCTCGGACAAGTTCAAGAAAAAGCTTTGGTCATTCGGAGTTTTCCAGTATTACAGCGAATAAGGATCAAGAACTCGAGGTTAGAACTCAAATAACGAGTAAGTAATTCTTTACATTGTCCTTTTGAGTATTTTCCTTTTCTAATGCCAATTTCTTGTTGAAATTGCTGCCCAGTGAAAGCCTCGAGGTGAAATCCAAGCAAAGACCTTAATCTGCAATGAGTCCGTCGCATTGCTAAGATGAATCTGAGAGGACATCGAGCATGGGAGCAAAAGCATCTTTGAAACGTTGCTTCCCATCGAGAAGAGGTCAAGAAATTGGATTCTCAATTAGTAGGTAAGAAATGCTTTTACCTATAATTATCTTTGTGTTATCTTCCTCTAGAAGTTTATTTTGTTTGACCGATTTTATTCTTTTGGAACAAGTGGTCGAAAACAAAAAACTTGAGAGCTTCGACTTGTACCCAACAGAGATGGAGTCGATGAAGACTAGTCTTCAAGGCAACATCACTCTCTGAACAATGTGTAGTGAGCTACATTACGAGGAAAAACTCCTCGAGAAGATACCATAGCCGCTCACATAAGTACCATTGGGGAACAAGTCGGAAAATTGCAGAAAATGGTGACCACTCGAAGACTAATCAAAATTTGAATCAATAAGGGAGCGATCAAGGCTGCGATGAAGTTACGCTTTGGCGAAACTTAAAGCTCAAGACCCCGCCTTAATGTTAAACCAATCGAAGCCGACTTGATTATCTGAATCGAGAGGCAAGTCGTCGATTGAGGAAATCGATCGATTGGCAAAAGGTGGCGGAGGAAATGCGACTAGGCTCTCCCCTTGAGTAATCTTGTAACTACCTTGTAAGGCACACAATTTTTGTTGATGAGTAATATATGATCCGCCTCATTTCACGAAAATCATCTTGTCGAGTAGTTAGTAACTCAAAAGATAATAAGCGAATGAAAGACTAAGAATTGAAGTCAAATTAATAACTTTATCCTAGCCCCGACTATTTGCTTAGATTGTTTAGACAATCTAAATAAATAGTGTTTAAAATAGGGTTTACGAAAACAAAGAGAGTTTATTTAACTTATAGCTTTTATTACGGTTGTCAAGCCTTTGGTCGAAAAGAGTAGAAGCGACTCGACACTAGGTAGTTCCTTCTAGTGGGCGGGACCACGTGCGAGAGGAAAGGCTTCGACTAGGTGATGTTTCCATCTCAGACTAGTTTAATCAAACCAAGAACGACAACTTGAGTTAAACAAGCGTCTTAGAGGACTTTAGTCATTCGTTCGTTCTTTTTTTGTGGACTTGATAAGTCTTTTCCAAGAGCAAAAGTAGGAGATCGGCGACACTAGGAAGTTTCCTTCTAGTGGGTAGGACCACATGCGAGAGAGGAAAGACTTGACTAGGTGTGTCTCTTCCTTCGACCAGTTAAAACAAATCAGTACACCAAGGTGGTCGAACAAATGTAAGAAAGTGCACTCTACTTAGAATATTTTTGAATTTCTTGAAAAAATAGACTAAGATTGAGAGAGTTGGCTTTGAGAACATTCGACTAGATAGAACCGAGCTCTTTGTATTGGCGACAAAAATGAGTAGCAGTCGATGCTAGAAATTCCTTCTAGTGGGCGAGAACCACATGCGAGAGGAGAAGTTTCGACCGGATGGCGTTTCGCTTTTCGGCGGTGTAAAAAGCGGGTGTTTTCATATCATAGTCGAAAGATTAAAAAGCACTACTCAAAAAATAAGGCAAAGAGGTAGATAGAACACGGACTTTTATTGCACGGCCCGGTCACACATAGAATTTGCGTGGCGGTCGATGTTCCAAGAGTTTGAGAGAACTGTCCATCTTCCATTGCTAGTCGTACAGACCACGGCGAGTTACCGACCCTTTGTGTAAGGACCTTCCCATTTAGGGAAAGTTTATTCGATTAGACTTGGATTGGCGAGCCTCAATACCAAGTCACCTCAAGAAGGTGCGAGGTTGGACCTTACGATTATAGTATCTGCGCGGGCTTGTTGGTAGGCGCGAGCGGATTAAGACTAGGTTTCTCCTCTCTTGAGTAGATTAATGTCATCTGCTCGAAGTTGTTCTGATCCGAGTTGTTGAAGGTTTCAACTCGTGTCGACCGCAATTTTAGCTCGGAGAAGCATGGCTTCGACTCAAAAACTAGAAAAATGGTGTTTCTCCTGTTGCTCGATTGGTGGTCGTCTGAGCCCCATAATATGGAGGGTAATTCTTGTACCCAAGCCCCGAGCGCTTAACAAGTGGTCGAAGACTCGAGTTTTAATTCCTCGCATTATTTGGCGTTTGCGTTCGACCGCCCCATTGCTTTGGGGATGTGCATGAAGCATAGCATAACTTGGTACCCAACTCGTCGCAAAATTCACGAAATTTTGCACTTGCAGTGTTTACCATTATGCGTAATTATCAGACTCGGAACTCCAAATCGACTAATTCGCTTCTCATCATGAACCTTTTCTTTTGCTTAGTTGTTATCGATTCTGAGTTGACTTGATCCATTTGTGAGCGTGTCAATAGCCACAAAAGAATTGAAACCTCCACGGAGCTTTGGGAAATGGTCCTAGGATATCAAGCCCCAGTGTAAAAGGCCAAGAAAGAGGTATTGTTTGTAATGCTTGAAATTTGGTTGGTGTATCTGTCTTCCATGGAATTGTACTGGACACACTTTTAACCACCTCCATAGCATCGTGCGAGTGTCAGAGGCGATAAAAACCTTGTCGAAAGGCTTTACCAACCAATGTTACAGCAGGAAGCATCGTCCCACGGATGCCCTTTGTGTATATCATGAAGGAGTGTTATTCCTTCGTTTTGCGGAATGCATCGCATGAGTATCCCTTAGGTTCCTCGTTTATAGAGGACTCCTTCAACCAAAGTATACATTTTGGCTTTTCGGGATAATCGATGCGCCTCAAGATCATCTTGGTCTGGAACCCTTGTAAAGATACTCGTAGATGGGAGTCATCGAGTATCCTCGTAATCTAATGAGGCCATCTCAAGAGGAGGTGTCTACGGTTCTTGACCGAGAGGCGGTGTTTGGAGTTGCTCCAAGAAAACTCCTTTTGTAGTGCGTGGATCGGGAAGAAGCCATCCGAGCAAGTTGGTCTGCGAGGAAATTATCCTTCGAGGATAAATTGTACCTCGAAACCTAAAAATGTTTTTCTAGCTTACGTGCTTCTAATAAGTACCGAGCCATTGTTGAGTTAGAGCAGGTACTCTTTCCCGATTTGATTCACGACTAGTTGAGAGTCTCCTCTCACGAGTAGTCGGCGAATTGAGAGTGCTTTCGCACTCGTATGCCGACTAGCAAACCTTACTCTGCCACATTGTTAGTGGCACGAAAGTTTAATTGTTTGGCATACTTTAAGGTTTCTCCGTAGGAGATACCGGACCACCCGACCCGAGCCACTTAAAGTAAGTGACCGTCAAAGTACATCATCCAGTGTCGTGGAATCGTCTTGGGGATCTGAGCAGGTTCGAGATTTGTCCATTCGGCGACAAAGTGCGCCAAGACACAGGATTTTATGGCCGTTCGGGACACGAAATGGAGTCGAACTCCCAAGTTCGTGACCATTTTGCCATGCGTCCTTTGTTTCCTTATTATGGAGGATTGCTCCCAAAGGAAACTCGGGCGACCGCGGCTATTTTGTGCGCTTTGAAAATAATGCCATGATTTCCTCGGAGACATGAGGAGGGCATATAGAGTTTTGGACTGAGGTAACGCTCCTTAGGCCGTGTAAAACTTGGCGTAATAAACCGGTCGTTATGCGTTTTCCGTTCTCGACGACGATCTTGCGCTTCTTTGCACTCGTGGCGTGGCGGCTAGGTAAATTAAGGCGTCTCTTACGGCTTTGGAGAAACGAGCAGGAGCACTCGAAAGATACCTCTTGACATCCTCAAAGCGCGTTTGCCTCGTTCGACCACTCAAAACCTTCATGTCTCACGAGAAGTTTAAAGAAAGGTAGTCCTTTTCTCCTAGTCGTGCGATGAAACGACTTAAAGCCGCCATGCACCCGGTGAGTTTGGACTTCCTTTTTGTGTTTGGAGGGCGCATCGGAGGATGGCTTTTATTTTTCAGATTTGCTTGATTCCTCGTTCGGATACTAGGAATCCAAGCAATTTTCTGAAGAAATTCCAAACACACACTTCTGGATTGAGTTTTAAGCGGTGCTTTACGAGGTTGTCGAATGTTTCTTGTAGGTCGGTGATATGATTAAGTCTCTTAATGCTTTTTACGACTAGATCATCAACATAGGCTTCAAATTCGGCCTAATTGAGATGAAAAAGTCGATTGCATTAGGCGTTGAAAAAAGCACCGCATTCTTTAGACCAAATGGCATTTTGACATAGCAAAAGGTACCAAATGGAGTAATGAATGCGGTCTTTTCTTCATCGTTTAAACACATATTGATCTGGTGGTATCGAATATGCATCTAAAAACTTAATATCTCACAACTGCGATTGAATCAACGGTGATCGATCGACGAGGTAAAGGGAAATCATCTTTTGGACAAGCTTTATTAAGATCGGTAA
This sequence comes from Hsuehochloa calcarea, assembly GCA_036346395.1. Classification (NCBI taxonomy): domain Eukaryota; kingdom Viridiplantae; phylum Streptophyta; class Magnoliopsida; order Poales; family Poaceae; genus Hsuehochloa; species Hsuehochloa calcarea. Next base: position 12,977,615 of record CM070603.1, read on the forward strand.
AGTCCACGCACATCGCCATTTGCCGTTTGACTTTTTGACCATTACAGGTTAGCCAACCACTGCAGGTGGTTGACTTCTCTTATAAAGCACGCTTTAAGTAGCTTATCAACTCTGATTTAATAGCATCTCGTCGATCGGGGCAAATCTCCGTAATTTTTGTTTCTGGTACTTTATCGGTAGTAAAGCTAGCTTGTGCTCGATCACCTCCACAGGGACTCGGGCATGTCGGATGCTTGCCACGCAAAGACATCTGCGTTAGCTCGGAGGAAGGTAATGAGGCATCTTCCTATTTGGGGTCGGAAGTCTCCCGATGCGAGCGAGTCTTGAGGGCTCTTCGCGTCGGAGGAACCTCTTTGACTTAGTCGTTCGGCTTTGGTGCGGCTTTGAAGCCGACTTGCTAGTCGGTGACTTTCATCTCGAGTTGGTATTTGACCAACCATCTCGAGGATCGGCGATCATGACTATCGCCATCTTTTGTCACATGTGAATGGTGATCACTCCTTTGGGACTGGCATCTTAAGACATTGATACCGTAATGAGTAGCCATTAAGAATTTTGCCAAAGTTGGTCGTCCAGTATGGCGTTATATCTTGTGTCGAAATCGACCACATCAAAGGAGACTTTCTACGTCACGAAATTACTTGGTGAGCCAAATGTTAAAGGAAGAAAACTTGGCCAATAGGTTTGGTGAAGACCGATCGATTCCATGAAAGAGTATCGTCTCGGCCTTACCTTTGTCTGGTACTTGCATCTCGTCGGGGCATTAGTAAATAATATGTTCAAGAAGCGCCACCATCAACCAACACTCGATTGACCCGCGGTTGTTGATGGTGGGTTCGACCTGTCGGATATCGACTGATCGACTTGTAGTGATTGGGCGGTCATCCTTCTCAAAGAGATGGTAACTTCCGACCACTTGGTAATTTATTGTGAGAGGAGTATGTATAAATTTACCTCTCGTCCGTGACTTTAAGTTGTCGTTTGGAGTCGTATCTCGATGATCCTCCGTAGATGTGCTCAACGGTATGTTGCGGATCTTGGAGCGGCATCTCCTCATCATCAAGCGACTTTTGGCCACTCGTATGTCCTACCCGCTCGAGTAGGGAGTGGTGCTTCTGTTGTAGTAGTCCTCGAGCTTTCTTTGGAAAACTTCGGCGATTCTGGAGGTCATGTCCTTCCTTTTTATGAAAAGGACACCACCTTGGTTTGTCGTTCCTCGATCGGGCGCTTACCTTTGCCTTGATCGAGTGCGACTTGGTGGTTAGGGGCTCTCCATCTTTCACGGCGGAACCTCCTTGGAACCAGCGGTTTGTGGTTTTGACTTTTATTTTCTTCTTGGACTTTTTGCTTTTTATCCTTACCAACTTCACGGCTCGAGGAGTATATGTTTCTCGATCGATAGTGTTGTTCCACTCATTGCCTCGAAGCGGTTGAATATCGATCGGCCATCTCGAAGAGTTCGACAGCGATGTTGGGAGGATTCAAAGCAATATCCTCCGTTATTCTTCTCTGCGGACTCCTTGCTTAAAAGCCACGATCACGGAGGAATCGAAATTTCGGGATTGAGTTCTGAACGACTAAAGCGTTTGATGAATTAGCGCAAAGTCTCGTTGTTGTTCGTTTTATCGGTGCAAGTCGTCTTCTTTTCGAGGCGGTTGTATGTGCCTTGGAAATTCGCTTTGTAGAAGATCGCGAGAGTGTTGCCAAGTAGATCGACTCAGTGGTTGGTTTAATAACCACGATCGGCGGATCCTTGAGCACGATCGGAAGGTAATTCGCCATTACATGCTCTCCTCCTCCTGCTTGCTCGGACGGTGTTGTATAGATCTGAAGAAATTCGATGGGATTTTGAGATCCATCAAATTTCTCCATGTTCATTTGTCGAAAATGAGGTGGCGGTAATGCTCGAAGTCGGCGAAAATGCGGCATCCGTAATCACTTCTTGGCGCCTTCTTTGTAGGAAAGAAGGGTTAATGTCACCAGGTGATCGTATCTGCGATACCCTGCTGCAGTGACTGTTACGTAGTAGGTCTCGATTCTCGAGGAATACTCCTCGTATTCCACTCGTTAGAATTTCTTTGTCGAAGTGGTGAATGATCACCTCTCAGAGGGCTTCTTGATCTTGGTGATCGAAGGTATTTCTCGAATAGGATCGATTAAGCCTTATGGCCGTGTCGATTCCTACGTGAAAATATTCGATTGGTAGTAGTGAGGAAGTCGTATTGCTGCGACTACAGAATGTTGTCGATGAGTACCTCGACTCTTGTCATCACGATTCGAAGTCTTTGCGTAATCTCTTGACAAAGAGATCGTACCACAGCGTTCGAGCAAGCTCTTGGTGGGATTCTCGAGTAGGTCGTTGATGTCTTGGGTTCTTGTACCTCCTCCGTGATGTTGAATCGCCCGAGCGAGTTCTTACGGTGCAATTTTCTTTCTTCCGCGACATCAAAATCCTCCTCATCAGTTCTTTGAGGCCTTCTTAGTGGAGTGCGAGAATGTCGAGATTTCCCTCGCGTTCATCAGTGTTGGTTCTCTCTGCCAATGGTGGTGCCCTTGCCATTACCACGAGTGCGCGAGTGTGTGATCTTGGGGAGTGTTCTTATCTCGGCCTCCATGAGGTGACCACGATTTGGGGAAGGGCGAAGACCTCCGTTGATGTTTCTCACTTGCGCTCGAGGCCTCCCGCTTGAGGAGTGCTCGAGAGACACCATCTGGCGACTTGGGTAATCCCCTCGGTAGGGAACTCAGGGTTATAAGCATCTCCGATTCGCAAATGAGATCTGCGGAAGGCGGTCGAATTTGCGGGAAAAGCATGCTTGATCCACCCTCTCAGAGTTACCACGAGAGAGGATCACTAGATCTTTGGTGGAGTCTGGAATGGTGGCTCCCGAACTTGACTTACCAAGTCGGACCGTCTTAAGGGACTTGAACACTTGGAGAAAGAACTCTCGTCGTGTTGTGAGTCCTCACAGGGGGCGGTCACAGGTCGGATTGACCCTTGTCCTTTGAGGGAATTGGCTCCTCTGTTGGGCGTATTGTTGTGGGGATAAGGATCCTCCTCAACTCCATTAATGGGATGGTTTCACGGAGAATAATCTCGGAGGCAACATCACCATCGGCGGATGCATCACTCGGCTCGTAGTCGAAACGGCATCCATGTCGGCGTCTGCGTGTCTGCCAAGTCAAACCAGTTCTCCTCGTTCCATTCTCCTGCCATGATTGCATGAGATTGGAAAAAGAGAGTATGTTGACAAGAGATTACGGAAGATCCCCACAGACGGCGCTAGCGCCGGTGTATTAGAACCGATCTTACGTAAAGATTATTTGATTGGAGGTCTCCTAGAGATGAAATCACGCTGAGTAGTTGACACGGGATATTTAGGCGAGTTGAGCCTTCTCAGGAGAGAATAATAACCTAATCTGTGTGTATGGTATTCTTGATGATCAAGTAAAGACTAAGACTATTCAGAGAATAGCACTTGTGTTTCTACTTGACTAGCTCTTGTTATTGTGTCTCTCCCTATCCCTCGATTGATGCCCTTATATAGTCGTGAAGAAGTAGCCGCTTTGTCTGCGGGAGATGCGCCTAATTAATCGATGCAGGCGCATGATGGCGATAATTACGGCGCCTCGGCTTCTTCACGCCGTCGCAATTATCTTCGGAGATAATGGGGTAATTACACACCATTAATAAGCGGAATAATAGTGCGTGTGAACCGTTCGGTTCCTTAATCAATTGGACCCACTGCTTTGTAGGTTTGATTATAAGGTGGTGAAGTTTACAGGTCGTAGAAGAACTTACGACCGGTGGCGATCGTAAAAGGACTTACGACCGGTGTAGCGATCGTAGAAGGACTTACGACTATGTAGTGGTCGTAGAAAACTTACGACCATGATATAGTCGTAGCAAGACTTACGACTATGGGGGTGATTGTAGAAGAACTTACAATCACTTGTTGGGCTTCTCCTTATAGATATAAGGGTATACGAGGGACTATGTGACATCATATTTACCCATAATAAGAATTATAGATAAAAGATAAAATGAGGATTATTAGATCCTCGTCAAGTCACTTCCAGGATTGTTTGTTGTCATCTACCTACTGTTATTATTGTTGTCATTTACGGTTATTTGAACATTAAAAACAGATTTGTCAACTTGCTTCTAAATGTATTACATTATTACAATTAAAGATTGCTTTGTGCTGAAAATGAAACATATAGCCTCCACTTAAATAAGCTTCCATGTAGCATATGTATAGGTCTGTTACTTTACACGTAAGTCTTGCGGAGTACAATTTTTGTACTCATTTGCTTCGCTTAACTATTTGTTGCAGAGGAGGAAGGTGAGCCCCAAGGGCCTCACTTTTGTGAAATGTGCTGTGGATTCGACGACTAGCTTGGCGGTCCGGTCGGTTGCCTTATGGGTTAAAGGCACACTGATTGGCTCTTTTGGTTTATGGACATCTTATGGCACTTTTGCTTCCGCTGTTCAATTTCTGTATGTATATGTCATTTGGCCGGTCGGCCTCTATTTTGTAATAACTATCCTTTAGTTATGTTAACCACAGTTTGTTGCTTGCTTGGTTCTCTGTGAATGAATGGAATTGATGCATGAATTTTGTAAAGGGGTATGTATCTGCATACAGGAAGTATACATGTCTCGAATCTCAGTTTATTCGATTTGTGATGCTAGGACCAAATGGATGGTTAAGCATTATAAGCCCAATAAGCCAGGGGTCTCACATTTATCACGTGGTGAGCCCCTCATGGGCCACTTTGGCCAAGGCCCAAGGCCCGATTCTTAGAAAAACTACAAATCTCCTTTTTCTTATGTCTAATTTCTCTTTTGAGTGCTTTTGTCCTTGTAATAAATCGGAGTATTACAGGCAAATCTGTAATTTTGTTTCACAGGAACTTTGTTAGGCCAAGTAAAGCTAGCATTTGCTCGATCACTTCCCTGGGGACTCCAGGCATGTCGGATGCTTGCCACGCGAAGACATGTGTGTTTGCTCGAGGAAAGTGATGAGGGCATCTTTCTATTTGGGGTCGGAAGTATCCCCGATGCGAACAGTCTTTGAGTGCTCTTGTGGATCCAGTTTTAAAAATTGTTTACCTCTCCCTTCTTCAAAGATAGTTGTTATCATTTAATTGGATTTTTGGAACTAATGAGTTTGGCAGATTGAAGTGTTGGCTACCCTCTACAAGGTTTTGAAGTTTCTGGAATGGATAAATTCGACTAGAAGCTTGGATGCAAAACCTGGACAGCGATCTTTCAATTTCCGGACAGTAAGCTCAAAGGTTCTAAATGGGGTAGAAAATGAGAGGTTAATCAACTAAAACTTGTGAGAATAGAAGGGTAAGATGTGATACTAGTTAGCTATGTATCTAACACTAATTTCGCTGATTTAACCTTGCTCTTTAGTGGTATTAGATCTTACGTAATATTCTGATTTTTATCTTCTCAATCAATTACTCGTTCATTCAATACGGGTTAGTTGCATTGGGAAGTTGAGCTTTAGTTAGGCGATTTATTCTTTGAGTTGTTTGAGTCTTTTTATAAGCTGTTTAAGTTTATACACTTCTTTGTTTTGGCCTTTGATAAGGGTGATATTCCATGTCCCTAGTCATTAGCTTTTTGCTTCCTTTGGCTTTGATTTTGGGTCTAGTTTTTAACCCAAGTTTCTTGTAGCAGGATGGCGGACACACTCGTGCGGCCAAGGCGATCATTTGGTCGGACGAGGATCTTCCTCCTCCTCCGACCATGGCGGAGTCCTTCTTGGTCGGCGCAACCGTGCGGAAGGCCGGGGTTCTTACGGGCGTTATCGCGCGAACACTTCATACGGCCGGTGCTTGAGGATCGAGGCAAGGGGTGGACACCAAGCGCGTGGGGACTTGCGGAGTTTCTTCGCACCCCCCCTACTTTCTCAGTCGAGGACCGGCTTGATCTGAGCGATTGGCCCGTCTGGTTGGCGGAAGCCGTATAGTCGCGATGCGGGAGCACGAGAGGCGTTGTTAGCATCGCACCGGTGGAGGTGCAGCTTTGTCTTGGTGAGAGGTTTTCTCGCCATGCGACTGGCGACCACGGTCACAGGGAGGTTCCCTCACGCCTTCCGTCGAGTCATATTCCTTCGGCTTGATGGCTGAAGAAGAAGGAGTTCTTGTCGCTCAAACAAGGGCGTTTCTCGATCACGCGAGTATCTCTACGAGTTCAACCATTTGGCTCGTTATGCTCGGAAGAGGTTGCCCACCGATGAGGCCAAGCAAGAGAGTTCAAGGATGGTTTGTCAGGAGGCTGCGGGACAAGCTATCTATCGTCGACTTCACGATTTCCGGACCTTGGTGGACAAGGCCATCGTCGCGAACACTCGGGAGCGCTTGTGGATTCCATAGCGTAAGTGGGAAACCCACAAGTCCTCTAGGGCCGGCTATCCCGCTTGGTCGGTCTAAGAAATTCGCGTCGTGACCGCACCCCGAGGCCGTCGGCCACACGCCGTCGTCCGCGGGCCGTGCCGATCCGTGCACTGCGAGTCGGCGAGTGGCCCCCAGCAACCCGTGCCGCCGAGTCACTTGCCGCTGCAGCGGAAGGGCATTATGCGAACCAATGCCCTAAGAAGGCGAGCGACCCCTCATCCTAATGGAGGCGGGCAAGGAGGTGGTTCTTCTCGGGACTGAAGATAGTCCACGCTACCCAAAGCGTGGGTAGTGGTCGCGTCAACCTCATCTCGGCGGAGGAGGCACGGGAGGCACCCGACGTCATCTTTGGGTACACTTTACATTAACTCTCATTCGCTACTATTTTGTTTGATTGAGAGCATCTCATTCTTTTGTTTACGAGTCTTTTCTTTGCTATTAGTGAGCTCATTTTACTCCATTGTTGGTCTCATTGCTCATTCGCTCTCGGGTTGGAGTTAAGAGTGAATCGAGTGTAGGGATGTCCCAATTGAAATTGAGGAGTAGGATTCTTAGCAAATCTTATCCTTCTCCATTCGGCAAGTCTAGATGTAATTCTTGGTATGGATTGGTTGTCTCAAAGATAAGGAATAAATCGATTGCGCCAAGAAGTGTCTCTCTATCTAGTCTTTCGTGACGGGTTAAGCTTTTCGCCCGAAGGCTGCTAGGTCCGCATCTCTTTGCGCTTAAAGCGAAGCCCGCTCTAGATATTAGTGAAGTCCCAGCAGTTTGTGACTTCGTTGATGTCTTTCTGAAGATCTTCGGGGATGCCACGATTCGAGACCTCGAGTTTGTCATTGAGTTGGTTCCGTACCGCCCCAATTTCAAAGAGGCCTTATCGGATGCCACCAAGCGAGTTGGTGGAGTTGAAGAAGCAACTTGGTGAGCTGCAAGAAAAGGCTTCATCCGCCTAGCTCATCTCCATAGGGTTGTCCTGCAATCTTCGTAAAGAAGAAGGACAATACCTTGCATGATGTCGTGGATTACCGTCAAGCAATGAGGTAGCGGTAAAGAACAAGTATCTATTGCCCGCATTGATGATCTCTTTGATCAATTAAGCTGGAGCTCAGTATTCTCAAAATTGATTTGAGAGTGGGATATCATCAAGTTCGGATCGACACGAGGATAGTCAAAGGCGGCTTTCTCTACTCGCTACGGCTTGTATGAGTACACCGTCATGTCATTTGGCTTAACAAATGCTCCCGCCTTGTTCATGAACCTCATGAATTCGGTATTCATGGAGTATTTGGATAAGTTTGTTGTGGTCTTCATCGATGATATTCTTATCTATTCCAACGACGATGAGGAACATGATAAGCATCGAGGCTTGTGTTAGGCAAGCCGTGAGCATCGGTTGTATCGAAGTTCACAAAGTCGCGTCAGTTGAAGGAAGTGGCCTTCTTGGGTCATGTTCTTTCGCGGGAGGCGTGGCCGTTGATCTAGCAAGGTCAGCGATGTTCTTTCTTGGAGTCAACCTACTTCGGTAACCGAAGTGCGGAGTTTTCTTGGTTTAGCGGGATATTATCGTCGCTTTATCGAGAGCTTCTCCAAGATCGCGAAGCCAATGACGGAGTTGCTCAAGAAGGACAAGAAGCTCTTGTGGTCCAATGCTTGTGAGAAAGCTTCCAAGTACTTAAGAAGCGTTTGACCACGCTCCCGTCCTCGTTCTTCCGATATTCATCGAAGCTTGATATCTATTGCGATGCTTCTCGTCGAGGACTTCGGTTGTGCCTTATGCAAGAAGGCAAGGTAGTGGCCTATGCATCAAGGCGGTTGAGACCTCATGAACTCAACTATCCTACCCATGACTTAGAGTTAGTCGCGGTGATTCATGCACTTAAGATTTGGCGACATTACCTAATCGGTGTCGTTGTGAGGTGTATTCGGATCACAAAAGCCTAAAGTATTTGTTCACCCAACCCGATCTGAACCTCGGGCAAAAGAGATGGTTGGAGTTGATCAGGACTATGACATGGGTATTCACTACCATCGGGCAAGTCTAATGTCGTTCCGATGCGCTCGATCATAAGCGCATTGCAATGTCTTGTTGCTCGAGGCGTCGACCCACCCTATACGGAGGAATTTCAGCGTCTCAACTTAGGTTTGGTTGAGCATGGTTCCCTCGCTACCACAGTTGTGCAACCCACCTTGGTGGATCGGATTAAGATCTCTCAACAATCGGATGTTGGAGTGAACAACATTAAGGAGAATATCAAGAGCGGAGCAGTCAAGTGCTTCTCTCGAGGATGAGCATGATGTTGTAAGGTTCGAACAGCGCCTTGTGATTCCAAAGGACATGGAATTGCGAATTTGATCCTCCACGAAGCCCATGATTCGCCTTTGTCTATTCATCCGGGCGCAAAGATGTATCAAGATCTCCGTCGAGGATTTTGGTGGACCGAATGAAGAGGAGATTGCGAAGTTTGTTCTTAAAGTGCAGCGTGTGTCGTCGTGTCAAAGCCGAGCATCGGCGTCAGCGGGATTGCTTGACCCTTGCCTATTCACGAATGGAAGTGGGATTGATCGGGATGGATTTTATCACGATGCGCCTCGTACCTCAAGGGCAATGATGCCATCAGGTTGTCATTGATCGGCTAACTAAGGTGGCGCACTTCCTTCGATCAAGGCGAATCTCGTGTAGGTCTTTTGGCGGATCTCTACATTGCCGCATCGTGAGCTTACATGGGGTACCCAAGGCGATTGTCTCGGATCGTGGTTCTCTTTTCACCTCTCGCTTTTGGCAAAGTTTGCAGAGGTTATGGGAACTCGCCTTTCTTTATTTCGACATATCATCCTCAAGCGATGGCGGTGGCGGGTCAACCAAGTATTGGAAGACATGCCGTGCTTGTGTCCTCTCTATGGGAAGAATTGGGAGAAATGCTTGCCATTTACAGGAGTTTTCCTACAACAGATTTTGAGGCCGGTCTCGGCATGTCACCATTCGAGGCCTTATACGGGGAAAATCACGAGAACCGTTGAATTGGTGCGAGGCCGTGAAAGACTTTTCTTTGGTCGGACTCGATCAATGGTAGAAGTCAAGTCTAGCTCATCGCGTGATCGTTTACGCCTGACTCAATCCGAGCAAAGAGCTATGCGAATCGCCGTCGGCGTGAATTGAGCTTTGAACCAAATGAATTTGTTTATCTCAAAGTCTCTCCGTTGAATGGCCACCAGCGTTTTGGCGTCAAGGGCAAGTTAGCTCCTCGATATGTCGGTCCTTATCGCATGCTCGAGAAGAAAGAATTGTTGCCTATAAGTTGGGTTGCCAAGCGCACTTGAGGGTACATGGCGTTTTCATGTGTCCCAATTAAAGAAGTGCCTCAGTGTCCCAGCGAGGAAGCTCAGTTGGAAACTCTCGATGTCAAGAAGATTTGACCTATCGCGAGCACCACATTCGCATACTCGATGAGATTGAGCGAAGAACAAGGAATAAAACCATCAGTTCCTCAAAGTTCGGTGGTCGAACCATTACGAGGATGAGGCTACTTGGAAAGGAAGATCGTCTCATACAGACTATCCATCTTTCTTTCTCAGAGTGAGCCAAATCTCGGGACGAGATTTTTGTAAGAGAGGGAGGTTTTGTAACATCCCAAATGTGGATTGTGTTTCAAATGTAAGAAAATGAGAAGAAATTAAAACTTTTCTTGCATCTCGAAGTCGAGGAGCATTTCTGTAATTCTTGTAAAAGAATTATGGAAAATACTAAATCAAATCCTCAATTGACTCTAATCAAAAACCTACTTGGCAAAGATCTTGTGTCAAACCCATGGAAATATTTTTTCTGAGTTCTAGGGAGGCTTGGTAACACCTCTGAATTATCTCATGATTTTTAGAAATTATTTGATAATTTTTGGAGGCAAGTCAAGTGTGGTCCAACCTACTTCTCACCTTCGGAATTTTGGAGGAAAATTCACTGCATAAAAATCTCTGAAAATTTTATGTGAGGATCATCCTGCTGTTAGCAACCTCCAGTTAAAATTTCATAATTTTTGGAGCTTGTTTGCTACCTTAAACAATTCCTCAAAAATCATATATTTAAATTCAAACCCTAAGCGGTTTTCACTTTGTTCATCGGGTTCGAATCGGACTCGGGCTCGAGCCACTTGATTTAGTTCGATCAACTAAATGCACCGGCTTCGGTCGTTGGGCGCGAGTGTTGTGAGTCGTTGGATCGGCATCGCACGGCCCACGATCGCGTGAGCGTTCGGACCATCCGGCGCCCGATCCATTTGAACCGTTGGATTCTAAATCGAGGGTCCACAATGGCGTGAGCGTTCGAACTATCGAGCGCCTCGCGCAGCGTGAACCATAGGATCCAAATCAACGGCCCTTGATCAAGCGAACGGTCGAATCGTTATAATCATCCCGTTCTATTTGAACCGTTCGATTTCAATCCAACGGCTGATACATCGTCTCCTTCCTCGGTCGGTAGCGTGAGTGCGAGTCAGTCCATGGCGTGGCGAGGAGAAAAGCGGCGTGAAGTCACCTCCGTGATCGACTTTAAACGGCTATTTCTGTGCGCATTTAATGCCCGTCGTGCTCCTCCCTCAAGAGTCCCTTCTCCAACTGCTCCCGTTGCTCTCTCGTCCTCTAATGGCAGTGTTGACCCGAATGGAAAACCTTGCCATTGCTCTCTGCCATTGCTCTATTTAAGCTCCATTGCTTCACCCTTGGCTTCCTTTAGCACTTTCGTAACTCCAGCTAGCACTCACAAGCTTGCTTGAGCTGCAATCGTTTGAAATCCACTCGGCCGCCATTGTTGAGTTTGAAGCTTCGGTGAAGGCGGTGCAGTAGGGGTTTTCTTCTTCAAGTCTTTGCTCCCTCTGCTCCCCCTTTACTCTCTGAAGCTTAACCCTCACTCAATTTTGTTCAATTTGCTCAGGGCTTGGCTGAATTTGGATTCCCCCCTTTTCGGCCGAAATCTCCATTTTTCTTCACCCGAGCAGATTCGACCCTCCTCGGTGCATTCTTTGGGCTCAGGTAACTTCTTATTAGTCCCTAGTTGCTTGGCATCCGCTCCCTTGGACCACAGCTGAGCTCTATTGCCATTTTCGGTCACTTCGTTCATCTCCAGCTTGCCGGCGTTCTGGACCACCGCAGCCAAAACGGTTGGTACCATTGGGTGCACAATGTTGTTAGGAACCCATTTTGGGCAATTGTTCATGCCGCACAGGCTGACAGTCGTTGGCGGCGACCATTTCTTCTCGGCGTTTCTTGGGATGAACCTGATGACAAAAGTTTGAGCGTGAATCGATGTGAGCCGTCGATCCTAAGATCTGGCCCGAGGATCGCGCGGAAGCTTGAATTTATCGCGCGCTTTGATCGTGGACCGTTGGATCCCGGATCAGCGGTTCCGTCTGCGAAGTCGCATGGGTCGTTGGATCCAAGATCAGCGACTCGTAATGCGTGTGAGCGTTCGGACGCCCGAGCTCTCGATCCGTGGGCCGTTGGATCGGATCTAGCGGTTAACGTTTAGGGTTTAGAATTGTGCAGCCTTCTTCCCGAGAACTTGGACCGTTGGATCCAAGATCAGCGATCAAGTTCGTCCCGTCGATTTTAATTTACGATTTTTCCGAAAGAGTTATTTGTCAACTAAAAATGTTGGAACTTGTAAAATGCATAACTATTTTATTTTAATTCCTTTTCGGTTGATTCAAATTTTGTTAGTTATATTTTTAACTAAAATTTAATCTAAAAATGATTTTAACCTCAGTATATCTCGAGAAAATTTTACTTATGAATAGTAGCATTTTTATTTTTAGAATTTGAGCAAAATTGTTTTGCTCATATCTTTTATATTAAGAATCCAAATCAATTGGTTCTTGTTGATAAGTTCTTTATAAATCATGCTCTTGCTCTTTGTAAAATTTTCAGAATTTTTAGAAAGTTCTTTGTTGAGTATTTGTGTTTTCTTCGTTCTTATCGGTTCTTTTTAGGCTTTCTCGTTAGGATCAGAAGAGCACGTTGACAATATAATTGATCCTCGGCAACATCTTGACCCACGACAAGCGAAAAGCGGTTTGATCATGTTAATCCCAATATTTTTCAAGTCTAATATATTGATTTCAACTTGTGTGTATGCATTGCTACTTTGTTGTTAAATTATGGTTCGAATTCTATAGTTGCATAATCTGTAGGAATTGATTACCCTCTACTACCATGAGTCTAGGTTATTTGCTGTGATTTGATTTCGATAGATGAGCTCTTGTCACTTAGTAGATTGCGGTTTGAAATTGCTTAGAAATGCTTAGTTTCGGTAGTAATGGGCGATCGCCAATTTTAGTCGATGATCTTGATCTCACATCTAAATATTATTCCATTATGTCTAGCACTTGTGCTTTGTTATTTTGTAAAGTCAAAATCTGAAAATGAGAAAAATTGATTTGTGCAAGTGGTTGGATGGTGGGTTATTGGGTTTGTGAATGTCTTGCCTATGTCAACAAGGACCGAACATCTTGTTACACTAAACCAATTATTTTTGCGTGCTAACCACGCGAGAGGGATATAGGACCTCTCTTGACTAAGTACTTTGGCGTGTATTATCTCCGAGTCGCGGGAGGGGGTTGCGTGTGTTGTGTGAAAAAGGATATGTGTTCTTGTGTTGGGTGTGCGGTGGTGGAGATTCTGGGTAGGCTCTCCACCTCGAGGGGCATTGTAGTTGTCCAAGGCTTTACCTGCGACGGGTAGTTGACCGAGGCTTTACAATGACTCCGACACAATGTATGGGTTTCTATCCGTACGGGCGACTCGCAGTTAATACACAATATGGGAAATGTCTCGTAGGACCTAGCTGTGCCGGCACACCAAAGGAAGTGTGCTAATAGCTTGGCAAAAAGGCGGTCTGGCGTGTTGGTACATTGGTACACCCCTGCAGGTTATAAAACTATTCGAATAGCCTCGTCCTAGGTTATGGACACGCTTGGGGAGGTCTTCCAAGAGTTAGACTACAACCTTTTAATTAAAATTGTGACATTGTTGGCATGAATGGGTAATTCATGCTATTGTTGTGGTGACTATGGGTTTTAGTCACTTCCAGGATTGTTTGTTGTCATCTACCTACTGTTATTATTGTTGTCATTTACGGTTATTTGAACATTAAAAACAGATTTGTCAACTTGCTTCTAAATGTATTACATTATTACAATTAAAGATTGCTTTGTGCTGAAAATGAAACATATAGCCTCCACTTAAATAAGCTTCCATGTAGCATATGTATGGAGTGCATTACTTTACGTAAGTCTTGCGAATACAATTTTGTACTCATTTGCTTACAACTATTTGTTGCGGAGGAGGAAGGTGAACCCCAAGGGCCTCACTTTTGTGAAATGTCTTTGTGGATTCGACGACTAGCTTGGCGGTCCGTCGGTTGCCTTGTGGGTTAAAGGCACCTTTGATTGGCTCTTTTGGTTTATGGCCATCTTATGGCACTTTTGCTTCATTGTTCAATTTCTGTATGTATATGTCATTTGGCAGTCGGCCTCTCTTTTATAATAACTATCCTTTAGTTATGTTAACCACAGTTTGTTGCTTGCTTGGTTCTATGTGAATGAATGGAATTGATGCATGAATTTTGTAAAGGGTATGTATCTGTATACTTAGGAAGTATACATGTCTCGAGTCTCGGTTTATTCGATTTGTGATGCTAGGACCAAATGGATGGTTAAGCATTACAAGCCCAATAAGCCAAGGGTCTCCCATTTTATCGTGGCGGCCCCTCATGGGCCGCTGAATAAGGCCCAAGGCCGAGTTCTTTGAAAAACTACAATCCCATTTTCTTATGTCTAATTTCTCTTTTGAGTGCTTCGTCCTTGTAATAAATCCCGAAGTATTACAGGCAAATCTCTATAATTTTTGTTTCACGGGAACTTTGTCGGGCCAGTAAAGCTAGCATTTGCTTTCGATCACTTCCTGAGGACTCGGGCATGTCGGATGCTTGCTTGCGAAGACATATGTGTTTGCTCGAGGAAAGTGATGAGGCATCTTCCTATTTGGGGTGGAAGTATCCCGTCTGAGCGATCTTTGAGGGCTCTTGTGGATCGGAGGAACCTCTTTGACACAGTCGTTCGGCTTGATCTGACTTTCGACTTGGCCAAGCAGGTGAAAGACCGCTCCTAGTTTCTCCCGAGTTGGTATATGGCCAACCATCTCGAGGGATCGACGGTCACACGTATATATCATCTTCTTATCACAGTGAATCGTGATTACTCCTTTGGGACCTAGCATCATATAACATTGATACCCATAATGAGTAGCCATTAAGAATTTTGCCAAAGTTGGTCGTCTCAGTATGGCGTTATATGCCGTATCGAAATCGATCACATTAAAGGAGATCTTTTCTGTCCTGAAAATACTTGGTGAACCAAATGTTAAAGGAAGAGAAATTTGGCCAATAGGTTTGGCCGAAGACCCCAGTGCAATACCATGAAAAGTATCATATTGGTCTTACCTTGGTCACAGGTACTTGCATCTTGTCGAGTACTCGTAAACAAGATGTTTAACGAGCTTCCACCATCAACTAGCACTCGATTTACTCGACAGTTGTTGATGGTGGGCTTGACCACGATCAGAAAATGACCTGGTTGAGTGGAAGGGATCAGGCAGCCACTCCTCTCGAATGAGATGGTGACTTTCGACCACTTCGGTAACTTATTAACAAGAGGATGGTCAATGGAGTTTACCTCGCGTTTGACAACCTTAAGCTATCGTTTTGACTCGTATGCCGATGACCCTTGTGGATATCATGGGGATATGTTCGGATCTTAGGATGATGTGACAATTGGCAATGGTTTTTATGGTTTGTCGTTTCCGGGGTTTTTCGACAAAGTTCGGGCGATACAGACGAGGGCGGTCCGGCCGGCCATAACATGGCGATCGGCCGGTCCCAAATCGATCCGGACCGGCCATGTGCGTGATCGGACGGTGGTGACAAAGCTGTTGAGCTGGTTGGGCCAAAAATCGGTGTTGTAGGCAAGTGAGGGATCCCAATGCACTTGGTCTCATGATTTTTAGAGTCTCGATGAAGTTCTATTCGATTTAAGTTTCGAGAAGGTTTGAATTTGGGGCATGAATTTGGCTAAGTCCACTGGTGGCGGTCCGGCCAGGCTCACGAGGAGTGGTCAGGCGGCGGAGGCGGTCCGGCCGCTCACATGGAAGCGGTCGGACGGTTTCTCACTGAAACGTCGACCAACCGTGGTGATGTTATTTTGTTAGGTCAAAGTCATTGGTATCGTGGCATATGGTTTGCATGATGCATGTTTTGACTAACATGGGTCAAGTTGTGAAGAACTTGTTCCGAATTCGTGTTTGCTTGTCTATGGTTGTGCGGTTGCTTGGTGGTCAACGACGGTCAGCGGCGAGGAGGATCGGGACTAGAGTTGGAGAGTTGAGGTCGAGCGATCGGCGGTGCGGGTGAGGTCAATGGACTCAAGCGTGACACAAGATGGACAAGGGTGACCTATTGGCAAATCCATGGCGCATGGTGAAGCGGTTTAGGTCAAAAGGTTAAAGCGGCGCTGCGGCGTGCGTGTGTGACCCGTTTGTTAGTGGGCCTAGCAGAGCCCAATTGAGTCAAACCTTAGAGAGTTCTAGGCCTCCACTATAAATAGGAGGAGGTGGTGGTGCACCAACCTCTCTCATTTTTACCTCTTTGTTGTTTCAAAACCCTAATTGGCTTAGGGGAGTTGAGGTGGAGGCTAGGGCTTTTGATGGTTTGAGGTGAATTTGTGATCTTGGATTGACCACTGATCCATGATGGTGTGGGTGTAATCCGAAGCGATCACGTTCTTAATCTATGCAAGGTTTGCTTGAGATAAGTCTCTTTTCATTCTTGCTTTCAAATTCGTGATTTTAGGGCTTTCTTTGATCCATGAGTTTGTGATTGATTCTTTCACGAGAATTTGCTTGCTGTGATATGTGTGAATCTATCTAGGATCATCTTGATCATCAATCACTCACGAACAAGCATTAGGATCAAGTTTTTCGTTCTTGCCTGTTTTAGACCTTACATTATTCAATTGACAACTGTTCAGGATCTATCCAAGAATTATCATAATATTCGATTGGAATAGGTCCTCAATAGCCTGAGAAGGTGTGTGCAAAGTTTCGTGAAGTTTGGAGTTGAGAATCAAAAGTTTGACCTAATTGCAACTTCATCGTCCGGTGATTTTCTTGTTTGGATCTGTTGCAGAGTCGGCGGTTCGACCGCCCCGGCGGCCGGTCCGGCCGATTTGGCGGCAGATCCAACGCTAGTATAACGTGGTCGACCGCCCGACAATCGGTCAGGCACAGGAGTCGGAGTCGGACCGCCGTGCTTGTGTTGCTTTAATCTTAGTTGATTTTGTCATATTGCTTAGGGATTATTTTGAATTCAATACTAGTCTTCATTGTGTCTTGGTATATTGATCTTCATAGCTTCTAATAGCTATTGGAGTGAAATTGTGTTGAGTTCATAATTTGTGAAAAAGTAGCGTGCTCCTATTCACCCCCTCTAGTCGCCTTTTAGGTCCAACACCCTCATAGATATGATCGATGGTATGCTCAAGATCATGGAATGGAATCTCCTCTTTGTCATTCATTGCATCGACCACTGCTTGCCCTACCTCTTGAGGTAGGAAGTAGTCCTTTCTTGCATGTAGTAGTCTTCGAGTTTTCGTTTGAAAACCAGTGATTATGAAGGTTATATCCTTTTTATGGAAAGGGCACCTAGGCTTGTCGTTCTTCTACTCGGGGCACTTACCTTTGCCTCGATCAGGATATTGTTTGGAACTTCATGGTTCCTTGTGGCTTACGACCAAGACCTCCTTAGAACTGTTGGCTTGAGGTTTTTAGCCTTCACCATGTTCTTGGATTGCTTGGCCATTTTGTCCTTCTTGCTACCTCTGCACATTTCTTGTGGATTATGGTCACCTCGATCAATGGTTTTGTTCCACTTGACTACTTCTGCAGCATTCGCATATTGATCGGCCATCTCGAAGAGTTCAGCGATGGTAGCTGGACGATGTAAAGCGACATCCTCTGTAATTTTTCTATTGCGGACTCGCTACTTGAAAGCTTTGATAATAGATGAGTCAGAAACCTTCGGAATTGAATTCTGAACCTGACTGAAGTGTCTAATGAATTGACGTAAGATCTCGTGGTCATTCTTTCATATCCTGTGCAGGTCGTCCTCCTTTCCAGGGCGATAGTAGGTACTCTGGAAGTTATCCAACAGAAGGTCATAAAGGTTTTGCCATGAATAGATCGACTCGAGTGGTTAGTTTAGCAACCACAATGGAGCGGACCCTTCGAGCACACTCAGAAGGTAATTCGCCATGACGCGCTCTCCTCCTCCCGCTGCTCGGACAGCGGTCGTGTAGATTTGGAGGAACTCGATGGGATTCTGAGACCCATTGAATTTCTCTGTGTTCAATGGTCAAAACCGCGGTGGCCAGCAGACTGCTAGAGGTCAGGCGATAATGCCCTACATCCGGTAATTATTTCATAACTCCTCCTTTGCATAAAAGAAGATTTGTTGTCATCAAGTGATCGTACACGATGATACCCGTCAGTGGGTGAACCCGACTTATGATAAGTCTTGATTCTACGAGGGTAATACTCCTCATATCTTGTCTGCTACTGTAGACCTCTATGTCGAAGTGGTGAACGATCACCTCTCCTGAGAGCTTGTTTATCTTCAAGTGTTCGAAGAACCTTTCTTCAGTTAGGAGAACGACATACCACATTGTCGCTACCGATCTCCGTGTAGTGAGTTGTTGAGCAGTGGAAGATGTCGCGATCATACCGCTACGACTTACGGAATGATGACGAGGAGGGTGCTCGAGTCTGGTCATCGCGATTCGAAGCCTTCGTGCGATCTCTTGCACGAAGAGGTCATAGGCAGGCGCTCAGTCAAGCCCTCGAGTTGGGTTCTCGAGTAGATCGCTGATATGTTGGAGTTCCTGAGCTTCCTCTGACTGATACTTTAAGCACTCAGGCTTATTTCTCTGAGCTGCTATTCTTCTCTATCGAGTTGTCTCAGGATCATCGTATGCGATCCATGAGTTTGCCTTAATGAAGTGCGATTATCTCAAGGATTTCTCACACGCTCATCGAGTGTTCACCACATTCATCCTTTGGAGGTGTCCTTACCAGCGCTACGAGGGTCGCAATGTGTGATCGTCGGGAGTGTCCTCGATCCTGTCTCTAGGAGAGTGATCATCACGGAGGAAGGACAAAGACCTCCGTTGATGACATCCACTTGTGCTCGAGGCCTCCTCGCGAGGAGTAGCCGAAACACATCGTCTGGCGACTTGGAGCAAACCCCTCCGGAAAGGGAATTTTGGGTTATAGCTTGTCTCCATCCGCAAATGAGCCTGCGATGAGATGGTCGAACTTCGCGAGAAAAGCATATTGACCCCATCCACTATGGGGCTAACAGAGAGATAGTACCACAGTGCGCATGAAGCTCGAATGATGGCTTCGAGGACTTGCCGTGCTATGTCGAGCGCCTTAGCGAACTTGAACATTTGGAGGAGGCCTGCGCCATATCTGAGTACGCCTCGGGCGATCCCGATTGTCGTCGGATTGACCCTTGCCCTTTGAGGAAGTTGGTTCCTCATTTGGGCGTAACGTTGTGGGGATAAGGATCCTCCTCAACTCCATCGGTGGTATGGTCTCTGGATCGCCATCGGATGATACAATACTCGGCTCGTTATGGCCGGCATCCATGTTGATATCTGCTGTCGGCCGTCGAACGAGTTCTCCTCGTTCCACTCTCCTGCCATGGTAGCATTAGAGTTGAGAGAAAATGAAAACCTGATGACCATAAGATCCCCACAGACGGCGCCCGGTGTCGGTGTTTAAACTGAACTTACGTAATGATTGTTTAATTGAGGGTCTCCAAGACTCAAATCATGCGAGAGAATGACACAGAGAGATTTTATGCGAGTTGGGCCTTTTGGAGAGAATAACAACCCTACTCTGTGTGGCTATATTGAGTATCTTTGGTTACATCGATAAACTCACAACCAAGTCGATAGGTATTTCTCAGTGGGGTATTCTAAGGAAACTAAAGGATACTTTTATAAGCGGGAAGATAACAAAGTGTTTGTTGCGTAATTGTGTCTTCTTGGAGAAAGAGTTTATTTCCAAAGGAGTCAGTGGGAGTAAGGTGCAACTCAAAGAAATTTGGGAGCCATCTGAAAATGTTTCTACTCCTACTGAATCTCTACAAGATGAACAAAATATTGTTGAACTTGTAGATAAGGCATCAGCCCCACGTAGATCAAAAAGGCCACGTCAATTGCTTATCGGTATGGGCATCTTTGTTTTATTATTGAATAATTATGACCCTAAAACTTATCACGGAAGCAATGGTGGACTGGTCTACGAGTCATGGCTTGAAGCCACGAGATCTGAGATAAAGTCCATGTATGACAATTAAGTTTGGAACTTGGTTGATGCACCTGATGGTGTTAACACCATTGAGTGCAAATGGATTTTTTTAAAAGATAGATATGGATGGAAATGTTCGCATTCATAAGGCACGATAAGTTGTGGAGGGTTTTAGGCAAATTCAAGGTGTTAATTATGATAAAACCTTCTCACCTGTCGATATGGTTAAGTCTATCCGAATCAATTTAGCTATTTTGCATATTTCGATTATGAGATATGGAAAATGGATATCAAAACGGATTTCCTAAATGTAAACCTAAGTGAGGATGTGTACATGACACAGCTGGAGGGTTTTGTCGATCCAAAGGAAGCTAGAAAGGTATGCAAGCTTAAGAAATCTATCTATAAATTGAAGCAAGTATCTCGGAGTTGGAACATTCGTTTTGATGAAGTAGTCAAAGGGTTTGACTTCATCAAGAACAAGAAAGAACCTTGTGTTTACAAGAAGGTCGATGGGAGCAAACTTGTGTTTACGATATTGTATGTGGATGACATACTATTGGTGAAAATGATATTTCTATGCTTGAATCATTAAAACTTCATTAAGAAATAGTTTCTCAATGAAAGATTTAGGAGATCTGAGGATATATTCTTGGGATAAGGATCTATAGAGATAGATCTAAGAGGCTAATTGAATTAAGCCAAGATATGTACATTGACAAGGTGTTGAAGCGGTTCAACTTGCAAGATTCAAAGAAAGATTTCTTGCCCATGTCACATGGTATAAATCTTAGCAAGACTCAATGGCCTCGACCAGCGATGGCGAGACAAAGTGAGTAGAATCCCATATGCTTGGCTATAGGATCTATCATGTATGCCATCTTTGTGTACACAAGCAGATGTGTTGTATGTTCTAAATGTTCTGGCGGATATCAATCGAGATCGGGTAAAGGTCACTAGATAGCGATCAAGAATATCCTTAAGTACTTGAGAAAGACTAAGGATGCATTCCTTGTATATGGTGGTAAGGAAGAGTCGGTAAGTAAATGGTTACACCAATGCTAGCTTCCAAATCGACAAGGATGATTTTATATCATGATCAGGGTTTGTGTTTTCCTTAATGGAGGAAGCGATGAGTGGAAAAATTCCAAGCAAGAAGCGATTTTGATTCTACAACAGTGAGTACATTGCGGCTTGAAAAATTCATTAATGGTGGGTGTGGTTTGAGTGTTTCTAGTTCAATGGATCTCTATTGTGATAATAGTGGAGTCATTGCACAAGCTAAGGAGCCTAGATCGCATCAAAGTCCAAACACATACTTCAGCGATATCACATTATTTGTGAGATCGTAGAAAGATGATGTGAAGGTAAAGTGTACCTGATTTGAATATTGTTGTTAGTTGACAAAGCCCCTCCTGCTACCTAAGCATAAGGCACACACAAAAGCAATGGGTATAAGATACCTATATGATTGACTTTGGTGCAAGTTCGACCAGGTATGGACTGGTCGTATAGTGATATGACCAGATCCAGGACTAGTCGTATTGAAGGGTTACGGTAGGCTACAATAGTACAAAACAAAAATTTACGCGTAACCAAGGAACCTCCGCAAGTAATAGATCAGAGATTACCATTAGGCAGCGACTCACTCGTGAGCGAAGTAAGTCGATGTAGCGAGTTGATCTGATCGTGAGTCGTACTGCGCGTCTTCTTCTCCGAGTCTTGTGATCATCACGATTCTTGGATCGTTCTAGTGTTGATGCTTCATAACAACACCTCCAAGGTATCCACACGTGCACAGGGTAGTGATATCAGTATTTGGAGTGCTAGAGCGGCGGCGTGGTATGAGGAAGGTGTGGTTGTTAGGGTTTGGGAGTTCTTCAAAAGATCTTAGTACCCATGCCACCACCCTATATATATAGGCATCCATGATGGGTCTCGTACTTTAGGCACATTAGGAACTTGTGGTCTACAAGAATTCGAATCATCATCCAAATCAAATCCTAGCTCTTTAAGTGTGCGACCCTATAGGTTTATGTGTAATCGGTTGTGACTAAGAAACTCTTTTTGATCACTAGTCATTAGCGATACCTAGCGGCACATAACGATTCCCAAACACACATAGAATATATCGGACGAACCTTAATGCAATATGATCTATGACCAGGTCTATATCACTAACGACCAGCTCGTATCTCTATACGACAAGTTCATATTTGGTCTTGATCAATTCGTAACACCTTACAACCAGGTTTCGACTACTTAGTGACCATGTTCGACCGATCTACGACCACTCGCATCTCCATACGACTAGATGCATATCGATCGAACGAAAGACCTACTCGTGTATTCGCCATTTGCCTCCACGATATCACGGTTGAACTCGGTGAGATGTTGTACCATCCATAGGCCCCATTTAATACTTTCTCGATCAAGTGTCGAATAACTTCATGTAGTCGACACTTGACCACTAGTGGCATGGCCATGCACTTTCTTTATCAAACCACAACGAGGGGCCTAGAGATATCTCTCTGTTATGTTAGCAAGGGCAAATCTCATATCCGACTAGTCACATCCCTTCGCATATTTCATAGCATGCCAGAAAGCTACCTTTATAAGTACCTGAATTCGAGTAGCATTTGGCAACCCCTAAAGTGCTATTACACATGTGGAAACCATGCGATCTCGGGTCCAAGGATTATACATCATCATTGCTTGAAACCAACTAATGATACATAGAATCATAACAATCTCAATAGTATCTCAAGGTGGGTATTTTCCAACACCATGTTCTCTAACATGTGTCTATATTATTGATATGATATCTACGTATCCATGACCTATGAAATATAGTCATCAACCAATACATATGCTAGTCTATTCATCGTGTTCTCATATGTTTCGACTAGGGAACATTTAAGAGTAATCATCATGAGAAATATAGAGTTTCACAATCAAGTCACATACTTGGTAATAAATATTATTGATATTATTCTAGGAACAAGATAACATATTATCCAATGTTACGAACATAATGAAATATAATCATCTTGATTATTGCCTCTAGGGCATATTTCTAGCACATATAGTGATACGATCAGATCCATACTAGTGTTGAACATGACCAAGTGCACAAAAAATATGGGTATTCGATACTTATTTGATTGACTCTAGTGCAAGTGGAAGACTTTTGGTGATATGCCTAGAGGAAATAATAGAGATGATTATATCAGGTCTATATTTATGAGTTATTGAATAAGTGTTATTCTGTTCCTTGAATGAATCATTAGTTACGAAGATTGACAAGTATGTGACTTGTTGGTGAAGCTCTTTTATCTTATGATCATGTCATTCTAAATGTATCCCTGGTCGAATGTCACTAGTCGAACACTAGTGACTCAATCGACTAACATATTTATTGATTGATAATAATGTATCACGGTCATGGATACGAGGATATCGAATCAATAATGTGAACACATGTTAGAGAACATGGTTTTGGATTGACCCACCTTGTGGCACTATTGAGATTGTTATGACTCTATGTGTCGTTAGTTGATCTCAAGCAATGATGATATATAATCCTTAGACCTGAGATGAGCATGGTTCCCTAAATGCATAATAGTACTCTTAGGGGTTGCCAAATGCTATTAAGTAACTAGATAGTTATAAAGGTAACTTTGGATGTGCTATGAAACATGTAGAAAGAGTGTGGTGGTCGATATGGAATTTTCCATTCCTAACATAGCGGAGAGATATCTCTAGGCCTCACGAAGTGCATGGCCATTCCTTTGGTGGTCGAAGGGTTCGACCACATAAGGTTATCGAAACTTCGATCGAGAAAATATTAAGCAGTCCATGGATGGCATAATATCTCACACGTAGTTCAACGGATATCGTGAGACAAAGAGAGAATACATGAGTAGGTGAAACAGTTTGATCAATTACGGACTAGTCGTATGGAGATACCGGTGGTCGTAGGCGGTTGAGCGTAATCACGAGTGATCGAGCACAGTCGTGGAGTTCTGAGCTGGTCATGACCAAATCTGAGCTGAAGTGTTATAGAGATGGGACCTAGTTGTAA